>PJEM01000468.1:274507-455813 GCA_004023845.1 Helogale parvula | reverse complement strand
GTGACACGAGGTCTGGGTGCTCCAGGCAAGACACACACCCAGAGGATCAATCTCTTACATGCAATCCTTCGGCCAGGAGCTCAGCGACACCCATGAACAGGCTCCCTGTGTCCACACAGTAGCATATGCTACCCACTTCCTCCACCCTCTGCAGAGGTTAAGCAAAAAATTATAGCTCTGAACCATAATAAAACCATTATTTAACATCACTTTGTGGGTATTTAGGAAAACAGAATTAACTACAGATGCCTCAATATTCAGTTATAAAACTAAACAGACTCTCAAAAAAAGTTTATGCACATTAATTTAATCTAATTAAGAGAAAGTACGGAAAACCACAGTCAAAACACACACACACACACACACACACACACACACATACAACTTTCTATGAGTATTATATATTTCTATATTTATGTATATTCTTTTAAATTAGAGTGGGTGTTGGGGGTGAGAGGAAGGTAGGAATGAAGAAGATTCTCTCTTATTTTTCTTCGTTTCTGGTTCAGATTTCTCTTACAAATACTTTGACAATGTATTTCTAGCTTATTCACTTCTAAAATAATCTGATTCTTCTGTCTTTTCACAAAATTCTTTGCCGAAATGAATCCCTCTTTTGAACTATCCCGCAACTGACTGGCCTTTTCTTACCCACCCACTTCTTTGCCCCTCTCCAATTTCTTTTGCATAAGCACCTGCCTGACAGAATCTTATTTCTAATTTCTGTTTTAATCATTTCTTTGCCCTTTCAAGAACTTGCAATGGCTCCCTATTTCCCACCACATGAAATGTAGAGTTCTCTCCTTAGAACACAAGACTTGCCACGATCTAGCCCTATTTGACTTATTCAGGTGTTTTCACTACTGCCCAAAGTACAACTTCTGCTTCCCTTCGGCTACATCAGCACCAGCTCCCACATTCCGTTTTGCATTGCCTCTGTGCTTTGGGACCCGCCTCTCTGACCTGACCTCTGGTCACATAACCAAACTCACATAACCATGGCTCACCCATCTTTCAAGGGCCTGTAGGAAAAATCTACATGCAGAGATTGCTTACCTTCTGTAACAAATTTTCCAATAAAAAGCTAATTCCCTGGGGTGCCTGGTGGCTTAGTCGGTTGAGTATCTGACTCTTGATTTCAGCTCAAGTCATGATCCCAGGGTTATGGAATGGGGCCCTGTGTCAGGCTCCACACTGAGCGTGGAGCCTGCTTGAGATTCTCTCTCTCTCTCCCTCTGCCCTTCTCCCCTGCTTGCATGCACTCTCTCTCTCTTTAAAAAATACTGATTCTCTGGAAATTTTACTATGTCACCCTCTTTTTTTAATTAAAAAATGTTTAACTTTGCTTATTTATTTTAGGAGAGATAAAGACAGCACAAGTGGGGAAGGGGCAGAGGGAGAGAGACAGAGAATCCCAAGCGGGCTCCGCACCATTGGCGCAGAGGAGCCTGACTCAGGGCTCGAACTGAGGAAACCGTGAGGTCATGACCTGAGCCAAAACTAGGAGTCCCACGCTTAATAACTGACTGCGCCACCCAGGTGCCCCTAACCCACACTCTTTACATGAATTATCTCGCCAAATACTCAGAATAGCCCTTAGAGGTAGGCAACATCTTGAAGATGATCAGAGGAAGGATTAAGTCCACCTGTGGAAAGCACCTAGCTTTCCCATAATTAAGGATTCGATAAACGTTGACTATAAGTATGTCAACTACGGAGATGTAGCAACTCTCCCAGGTCACACAGCTGGCAAGGGAAAAGGGCTCAAATAAAACTCCGGCTTCGGAGCCCCCCCCCCCTTACCTTGCCAGGAGTAGCCACGCTGTGACCTGGCAAGCTTTCTCAACGACGACAGTCAGCTATCTGTGATTTCTGCGATCTGAACTCGTTAGCAGCCGAAGGGTCTGTACTACTCTGTTTTACACTTAATGGCTATCTTAGTTAGACTCACTTTTTCCTCAGTATATATGTCTTGTCTCAAGCTGCCCAAGAGTAAAGACTACTGGGGTGCTGGGCAATGTTTAACGGCGAGCTCTCAAGGAGGAGAGGGGCTGGGTCACAGGGCTCATCCACAGTGGTTGCGGACCTCAGTTGTATAAATACTCCTACCATGATCTCTTTCAAGATACCAAAGCAGTCACCCAACCCATAAAATTCCAAAAATTTTAACAGTCGGTCTTGCGAGTCGATGCAAGCTGGCGGCAGTCCAGCCTGGTGCTGAGAACTAGATGTCACACCGCACTCTCTCGTCTTTGGTGGTGTCAAGCTTACTGAGCAAATAGGATACATGACCACGTATCTGGAACTTCTGGTTCAAGGTTGCAAGTCACATAAAAACATTTACTTAGCCTCCTTCCCAAAATCCCATTGAAATGATGATACACAAAAACTAATGCTCCCATAATAAATGCTTAAACAAGAAAAAGTGCCAACAGCCAATTAGAAAACTTTACAGATTCATTAAAGACAAGAAAGCAGATGGACTCCTATTGATGGATAAGCCAAAGGAAACCACAAATTGAAACCAGCACGGGTGACGGCTGCTATGGAAATGGCAGCCATTCTTCCCAGGGAGATTCTAAGCGCAGCAGGTATGGAGAGCTTACGCGGACAGTGGAGCAAATAATCAGGGTAATTAATTAAAGGCCAAAAATTAGCTGAGCCAGTTTGCCTCCTCTCTCTCCTATGTGTTTTGAGCATTGTGTCCCCGGCTACAGGCCTCAGAATTGCTTTCCAGACCAAGTTCCACATTCCTCTGGGAAGGAACCCCAGTGTGGATATTTGAGGCTGGAGAAACAGAGCAGAGTCTATGCTATGTGAACTTTACATGGACTTGGAGGGGGAAAGCGGGTAGAGCGTCAGCAGCGCCACTAAAGTCAAATCTCTTCCCCACCTCGGGCATTCAGTATCTGTTCAGTGGATGGATGGATGAATGCATCTTCTAGCTGTAGACAGATAACTGACTCCTTAGGCCACACAACAGCCTAAGTAAATGTATACACATTCTGCATTTAAAACCAATAAAAATGTATTTTAGCAGCCACGTTGGAGACGAGGGGGAACGGAATCTCTAAGGACACAAATGGAGAGAAACATCGAAGGCCGGGTGTTATGCGTAAGCTGCACAGTCCACCCCCCCGGGGCTCTGGGGGACCACGTGATACAGTTCTCACCAACAGGATGTAAGCAGGAGCAGGCAAGGGATTTCTGGGAAAGTTTGTATTTCCTGATCTGCAGACCATCCTGTTCTCATTGCTTCTTCTCCGTTGTCCTACCTGGATCATGGCTGCAGGGCTGGGAATGGAGTAGCCAACTTGCCACCAAGAAATAAGCAGAAGTAGAAAAGCCACCTCTCGAGGATGGTGGGACCTGAAGATACAGAGAGCTTGAGGGAAAGACACGGCTGAAAGTATTTCTTCCACAGCTTCTCTAACTACTTCCAACTGTCCTACTAGTTAGAAAAATAAAACTCCCCCCAGTTAGGCAGCTATAGCAAGGTTTGGTTGCATCCATAAGTGACATATTGTATGTCTAGAAACTTGAATGGATAAAAAAACAGCTTTGAAAAATGGAAATTCTAGGCCTGAGATAAATGTGTGTAGGGGGTCTCAATGTATATTCCTTCTTTGACCCAGGAATCGTAAATTGGGAAATTAAATTAAATAAAAATTAAAATTAGGGTGGGGCACCTGGGTGGCTCAGTCAGTTAAGCGTCTGACTTCGGCTCAGGTCACAATCCCACAGTTTGAGGGTACAAGCCCCGCATCATGCTCTGTGTCTCCCTCTCCCTCTGCTCCTCCCCCACTCACACTCTGTCTCTCTGTCTCTCTGTCTCTCTCTCTCTCAAAAATGAATAAACATTAAAAGTATTTAAAAAGAAAAAAAAGAAGACAGATTTGAGGAAACTTCTCAGAATGTAGTACAGAGAGACTATTAAGTTGTAGCTAAGAGCCATTGAAAACAGATCAAGAAGTTGCAAATAGAAATGCCAAACAGAACAAAGGGCAGAAGAAAGAGAAAAGATGATATTTAAGAATATAACACCTGACAGTTTGCCAGAATTAAGTAAAACATAAATGAGTCTTCAAATTTCAGAAGCATACAAACACCTTACCACTACAATTTTTTAAATTCACAATTTAATATGCCATGGTGAGGCTTCAGAATGTCAATGATAAGAAAGAAAATCATTAGAAGGCTAACGCTCTAATTATTCAATTAGACCATCATGATTTTTGTCATTGGTCACCACAGATCTCTGTGGGAACTGAACTGCAACCTGCCGCTACACAGGGTCAATAATTCTAATACTAAAATCATATACCCAGCTAAACTTTTATTCCAGGCTGAGAATAAAATAGACATTTCAAACCAACAAAGTTTGAGACTTACCACACAATTACCATAAAAGAAAGACTCTTTTTTAAAACTATCTATTATAGGGTGGGGTGCCTGGGTGGCTCAGTTGGTTAAGCA
Organism: Helogale parvula; assembly: GCA_004023845.1. Classification (NCBI taxonomy): domain Eukaryota; kingdom Metazoa; phylum Chordata; class Mammalia; order Carnivora; family Herpestidae; genus Helogale; species Helogale parvula. The sequence goes on along the minus strand of PJEM01000468.1, from coordinate 451,337 downwards.
CCTGACTTCAGCTCAGGTCATGATCTCATGATTTGTGGGTTCGAGCCCTGCTTTGGGCTCTGTGCTGACAGTTCAGAGCCTGGAGCCTGCTTCAGATTCTGTGTCTCTCACTCTCTGCTCCTCCCCTATTCATGCTCTGTCTCTCTCTGTCTTTCAAAAATAAATAAAAACATTTTTAAAAAGTAAAAAAAAAAGTTTAAACTATCTACTATAGGGTTTACTTCAGTAACAAAAACAATTGAATCTGGAAGGAAGACATTGAGGACCAGACATAAGGGTGAACTTAAAAAATTGGTAAACACATTGTCAAAATTAAATACTGACTTACTGTAAATAAAAAATACTGATGGTTAATTTGATAGGACTTTAAAAATACACTGGCAGGGCGCCTGGGTGGCTCAGTTGGTTAAGCATCCAATGCTTGGTTTCACTTCAGGTCATGACCCCACAGTTTGTGAGATCTAGTCCCATGTCCGGCTCTGTCTGCCCTGACAGCATGGAGCCTGCTTTGGATTCTGTCTCTGGGTCCCTTCTTTGCTCACACACATGAGTACATTCTCTCTCTCTAAAAATAAATAAACATCAAAAAAAGAGAGAGAACTTGACAATCCAATAAAAAGCAGGAATGGAGGGAGAGGATGAGGGTGAAAAACCCCAGAAATAAAAATGTAAATAAATTCTAAACAGAAAATGTAAAAATGTAATGTTGAGTAAACATATATACATTATATTAGTATAAATACATTTTTAAAACATGAATCAATATAAAATATTAATGGACAGATATATGAACAAAAATATAAAAACAAGCATAGGAAAGATAGTCGCCAATTTCAGAATAATGGTTATCTCCAGAGGGGATGGAGATTGGAACTGAAAACAGGTATAAAGGGACTTCAACATATCTTCATGTGGCGTTTTTTTCCCTATCCTGTGAAAGGAACCAAAAAAGAAAGAAACAAAGAAAAGAAGGAAGGAAGGAAGGAAGGAAGGAAGAAAAATGAAGCTATTCAATGTAAGAATAATTGTACACAAACAAGCAGCACAGGAAAGTGCCCCCTTGGGGCTCCCGGCAGGCTCAGTCAGAAGAGCACGTGACTCTTGATATCGGGGTCTTGAGTTTGAGCCCCACATTGGGTGTAGAGATTACTTAAATAAATACAAAAATTTAAAAAAATTGCCTCCTCAAGAAATTAACAAGCGGTGTGGAACAGACACGGCACGACTGAGCAGGAAATAGGCATGTGGATAACACGTCTGTATTGGATAACTGTGTGCTCTGTGTCTACTACTGGTGTTAGCATCCCAACTGCAGAAATCTGCGGGGAGACAAAACGGGTTTAGCTTGTGCTGGAAAAGACTGATAGGAGGTGAAGGAGGGTGAATCTAAGGATTTTTTTAAATATTTGATGGAGGTTAATATGCAGATTTTAGAAGATCCTGTTTCCTCCCAATATTTACAAATAAGGATAATCTGACCAATAAAATCTCTTTCCGAAGGCAAAACGGTCCACTATACCATGAGTTCTCCAACATGTTGGTTGTAAACATCCAGGTGAAAAACTGCAAATAGTACAAAGCCCCTTGGCATGGTTCCAGTTCAGAAAATCTCAAGTTCAGAAGGCTCCTCCCCTCACTGCTCTTTGCCTTAACTCTGGGGGCTGGGGGGTCAGAGAAAGAAGAAGGGGGAGATGAGATGTAAGCCTGCGTAAACCACCTGTTTACTTGACCTCCATATTCCCTGTTCCTCGGGAAGGTGATGAATCGGATGCAAAGAGAACTGGAATCAGTTTCAGATGTGAGAGCGTTCTACGTTTCCTCTCCCCACAATTTTCCGGATAGTTGGCCACCCTCACCCGGGCCAGCCAACAGGGAAAGTGGACTATAAGATCTCTGTCTCAATGCAAGCTGACCCCGGGGACAGTATCAGCAGGAAAAGTTGCTCATAGGTTGTGTTGTTAGGTTTATGGCAGCTAAAAACACAGCCCTTGTCCTTTTTCAAAGAGATGACAAAGATTTTCACCCAGACACCAGGGCCACCGGACATGCCGTCTTGGGCCAGTCCAGCACTTACCCCATGGAGATCCCATGATCTTCGAGGACGACCAGACACTAGGATCTCTGCCAGTCCAGTCACAAGAGGGATTCTGAAATGCCACTTCCCCCCAATTCTCTTTTGTTATTGAGGTTTATTTTACATATTATAAAAAAAGCGTGCTTTGCATATATGATTCTAAAAATACAATTATAACAATACAAATGTAAATACACAACTTTAGATACACAAAATACACAAATCATTCTGGTGGAACTATACATCCATCCCAATCATGGTACAATATAAAGTGGTCCTTTAAGGAAATTTATTGTCTGAATAGATCCAATAGCAATGAAACATGATAGCTTTTATTTCCAAATATCTTGCGTTTGCAATCTTAGAACTAGCATCCGAGACGTGAAGATAATGAGATGCGGGGTGGTAAATAGTAAATTTTACCCCATCTATAAGAATAGTTCCACTTTCCATAGTCATTTAGATAAGAAACAGAAAATGCTATAAATCACTGTAAAGTGATTTGTACTTTAAAGCACAAATCTTAACAATTTGTGTGCTGAAAAGTGATTAATCACACTTTATTTTCTTATCAAATCTTCTTATACTGCCTCATGAATAATTCAATACACCTTATCTTGTGTCCTATCTGAAAACTCCGGATGAACAGCCGTGGCCAAACTCCACTGTGGCAACAGGGGTACGAGAGCCACAAATAAGTCTCTTGAAGGCAAAGGAGAATAACACCTTACTCTGAAGTTCCTTTATTTTGGTTTAAACCTCTCTTAACAGGCTCTTTTCAAGTCTTTGGAGCATTATTAAACGATCCCACTATTGATTTTTCCGCGCTCAGTACTGGTGAGATGGAGTGACTTGAAGACTAATGACTGAAGTCCACTCACTGTCTCCAGGACCAGTACAAAGGCAGGCGGACTTGGAGCTCATTCCTCCAACATCCTCGCCGCTTCGACTTCCGCGCCTGGAAATAGGACAGGTGGGAAATAGGCCACGGAACTCAACTCCTCTCTCACTTAAATATAGCCCTGCTTCTATTTCTGTGACTCATCTTGGGAAATTTCATAAGTATTGGTGTATTTTGCTATTCAGCATGAAGCCGTACGCTTCATTTCTACCTTTGAAATCCAAATTTCCAAGTAATCGCTTTTAGGAGAGCATTTCTCTATGTGCGGCTTCATTCTCCATGGGCCATTTATTTGTGATGCTAAGGCACTGAGTAACTAGAGGTTACAGAAAGAATTTGTCATGCCACATTCCATCTTAAAAAGAAAAGCTTTTAAGACAAACAAACCAATTTTTTAAATGAGTAAAAGAAATGAACAGGCATTTCACATGGGGGGGGAAGAATGGTTTCATAAGTTCAACCTCATAAATAATCAGGAAAATGCACACGAAAACCACAATAAGACACCATTTCACACCCCATCAGATTAGCAAAAATGTGTAGTCTTACAATGCCAAGTGTCGATGAGGATGTAAACGTACAAAAACGCTCATATAAATTGGTACAGGGCGGGGAGGGGTCTTGAGGGGTGGTACATCAGGACGTCTACAACATTAAAATGGTTCAGCCAAAAAAAAATGTGGGGAGGGAGAAGGAAAAAGCAAATATGCTAAAATGTGTTTTCGAAAGTAGGGGGCAGGCTCTAGGGGGAGAGTCTGCAAATTTGAATCATAGTTCTGCCGCTCATTAATGGTAATCTGGTTAATTTATTTAAGCTCTCTTTATGTCAGTTTAATTATCTGTGAAATGGGAGTAATGGCCAAATGTATTTGATAGACCTGCGATAAATGTGGCAATTTACATAAAGTACTTAAAGGAGTCTCTGCCTCATCATAAGCCTTCCATAAATGTTAGTTATTACCTCAGTTGGCTCCATTTTGCAGATGATGTAAGTTGAGACAACAGGGTGACGTAACTTGTCCGGTCACATCACTGGTTATCGGTGGTTGGGGCTAGAAAAGCGGGGGCTGTCGGGGAGCTGTCCCCCCAATCAGCAGAGACACCCACACAGCAGCTCCTGAACTACAAGCACTGGGGACAGCACAAACGCCCAGCCAGTGTAGACTGGACCACCGAATAATGCTTTGTTCCCGTCCCAGAACGCTATACAGCCAGGAAAGGAAAAAGATGGATTCACATGGAGAGCATCCAAAAAACTTAAAATACATTGAAGGCTTTTATTTTATCCTTAAAGATTTTAGCTGGTGCAGCAACAAAAGGACTGATTGAGCCACTAAAACTACCATAAAAGACGAATAAAAAAATATTTTAGTTTACAATCACTTTGTATTCCATCAGAGCGCTTTTTGTTAAGAGCTAGAAAGTACTCTTTAAATGTTTAGGAGGTGAGGGGTGCCCAGGTGGCTCAGTTGGTTAAGCATCTGACTCTTGGTTTCCGGTCAGGTCATGATCTCATAGTTTGTGAGATCAAGTCCGACATCGGGCTTTGTGCTTGACGGGGCAGAGCCTGCTTGGGTTTCTCTCTCTTCCTCTCTCTCTGCCCCTTCCCCCTCTCAAAATAAATACATAAACTAAAAAAGTAAAGAAAGATTTAACAGGCATATAGTTATATAAACCAAAGAATTCCTCCTACAATAAACTAATGCACAGCCTTTAAAATCATCTTTTTAGAAGACTATTTAGTGACATGGAGAAATGCTCACTATATAAACTTTAAGAATACAGGGTTCCCAAACTTTAAATATATATGTAAACATATATATTTGCACACATACATGCATATATATACACACACACATATATAAGGTATTTGTGTATATACATATATTATATTTAAATAATATACATCACAGAATAAACCTGAAAGCTATACATCAAAAAATCTTTTTCTTGTTTAAAGATTTTATTATTTTTAGGTAGGCTCCACACTCAAAGTGGGGATCAAACTCACAGCCCTGAGGATCAAGAGTCACACATGCTACCAACTGAACCAGCCAGGCGCTCCTTGAAAATATTATTTTAAAGTAATCTCTAGGGGCGCCCTGGTGGCTCTGTCAGTTAAGTGTCCAACTTCAGCAAAGGTCATGATCTCACAGTTTGTTGGTTCAAATTCCTCATCGGGCTCTGTGCGGACAGCTCATCGCCCGGAGCCTGCTTCAGATTCCGTGTCTCCCTCTCTCTCTCTGCCCTTATCCCACTTGCACTCTCTCTCTCCCAAAAATAAATAAACATTAAAACAATTTTTTTAAATAATAAAGGAATCTCTACACCCAATGTGGGGCTTGAATTCACAACTCCAAGATCAAGAGTTGTATGCTCTACCCACTGAGCCAGTCTGGCGCCCCCAAAAACACCTTTTTTAAAACATAAAAGTGGTTTTCTTTGGATGGAGAGATGGAAAATGATTTTTCCTTTTTTTTTTCTTATCTCTAATCTATTTTCTACAGTGAAAACGTAAAACTGGTGATGCTGGAGAGCAATTAGGCAGCATGTAATAAAGGTGTGGATTGCACACTTAGAATCCCGAAACATTTCCACTCCTGGCTGAGTTTTCACCTGTCCTCACATTTACAGGAAGGTTCGTAGCAATGTTCTTTATGATAGAGAAATAGCAGAAAAACCTACACCCATCAAAGAAGCACAGACGTCTATTAGACGGATATCTAGGCAGCAGTTAAAAGGAAGGAACAAACCCACTGCAATCAAGGTGGGTATATCACAAAAATATACTGTGGAGTGATATATATCAAAATGGCATAAATGTAGGCGGAATATGATACTGTTTATACAAAGATTAAAGACAAGTAAAACAAAACTATATATGCATACTATGTCTTGTTTACGTGTATATGCATATGTAGGAAAAATATTTTCAATACATGGGAATGATAAACACCAAATGTGAGGCAAGGGTTATCTGTGGAATGTGAAGAAGGGAAATGAGATGGGGGGGCGGTTGGAGCAGAAGCACACGGATGGAGGGCATGGAGGGTCTGCAAGGATACCTGTAATTCTACATCTCTTGGACTAGTAGTAGAGTACAGGTGTTGTTATATAATTCTCTGGGGGGGGGGGTGTGCCTGCAAGGTCTCACAATATAATAGTACTCCTATAATGAAAGAAAACTTTTAAATTAAGTTTACCTCTAGAAACGCAATTAATTGGGGGTGCCTGGGTGGCTTAGTCTGATGTTAAGCATCAGACTCTTGATTTCAGCTTAGCTCATGATCTCACAGTTGGTGAGATCGAGCCCCATGTCTGGGGCTGACAGCACAGAGCCTGCTTGGAATTGTCTCCCTCTCTCTCTGCCCCTCCCCTGCTCTCTCTCTCTCAAAAATAAACGAACATGTTTTTAAAAGAAATGTAATTGGAGGTGAAATCATGGACATTTGGACTGATTATGTGAGGGGGGGCACTGATCTTAGTGAGGGGTGGGGTGCCTACTGGACTAATTTTTAAAAATATTTTTACATCTTTATTTTGGCAAAAACAAGATTTCCAAACCAGAACATTTAATTCCTACAAAAACAGAAACGATTTTCAATGAGAATATTTGATTATAATTATTACCCAATTTTGTTTAAAACCCAAACTATCTCTACTGGGAGAAAACTTAAAACCTAGGCACACACCCCCTCTCCCTGAAACATCCATATTTAAAAGAAGGGGGGAAAGAAAGACTGCATCTATAAGAAGTTGCAGTCATTTTACTCTTTCAGCATATTCCGGATTTAGGGGAAACTGTGGCTCAGAGCAGGCCCCGGATGACCACGTCCCGTTTCCAGCCTAGCTGAGGCCGATCATGCAAACCCTGGCCCACTTTGTCACAGGGCAGAATGACACATTTGCTCATGGTTAAACAGTTTCGTCAGTGAAATAGATTTCAACTCGCTTTAAAAGAAGGAAAAGAAAACATTCAGTGCATTCCACATTTTCCCTAAAGTATCCTGTACCTTCCAGTTTTGCTGCATTCTGCATGCCTCAGAGCTCCAAAGCACTATTTAAATTGTGCACATAAATCATTTCATCCCTGGTGAAATACAGCCGTCTCCCCGGGAGAAATGCGTGGTGACCTGTCCCAAGTGGCTACACCCTGGGGTGAGGACGCAGCTCGGCCAAAATCAAAAGGGAGGTAAATTCGAGGGACCCACATTCTTTCTGTCTTGAAGGCTGTAAGTCTGGGGAAGTTCTCATCGTTTCCCTCACAGTCTTTGGGTTAAAAGCTCTCGTTTTAAAAATCGAGAAATTCTACCTCCTGACCACATGATCTCAGCAGTTCCAGCGTGTGGGAAATGGAGGGTTACGAGAGCGGAAAGGATCATCAAAAAGGAAGGCTGAGGAAAGAAACTCAGGGAGAAGCTGGAAAAGGTTACACAACCCAGAAATGAACAGATAGAAGTGGGGGTGGGTAAGTGTGTTCGCAGCAAAAAGACTTTCCTTCTACCAAAGAATCCATCGTGGGGTTCCTGTAACTCGCAGACGCGGCCTGATTGACAACAATTTTGTTTACACACCACACACCCTTGGGGAGAGCAGTCCTGCGTTCACAAGCCACTGCCTGCGTTCTAGACGCTTCCCCGGGAAGGGAGCTGGCCGGCGCGAGGAGGGAGGGGCGGGGGTGCGGGGCCCGGGGAGGCCCCGCCCACGGCTGCACCTCCGCCCCGCCCACCCCGTCAGCGCTCTTGGCGGCCGGCGCGGGTGCAGGGGAGGAGCGAAACCGGTTCTCGGGTCAGGCCACTCCGGCAGACGGGGGCCGACCGATACTCGCGACCGGTGAGGACAGGCGGCCTCTGCCCCTCGCGTCCGCGGGCCTGCGCACGTGTGCACGCCTGCACTGCCAATCGGGACCTCGGAGCAGCCTAGGTGATTTCCAAACCCTGACCCCGCCCCGCCCCGCCCAGCGCGCGCGCGCGCGCGCGCGCGCGCGCGCGCACACACACACACACACACACACACACTCGCACCCGGGGTCTGTAGGAATTGTGTATACACACATAAACACACTCTCACACCCCGGGTTTGTAGGAATCACACACACACACATTTGCACCTCGGGTCTGTAGGAATTGCACACACACACACAAACTTACCCTGGGCCTGTCGGAATTGTGCACACACACACATTCTCGCACCCCAGGTCTGTAGGAATTGCACGCGCCCGCACACACACACACACACACACACACACACACACACACTTGCACTCCAGGTCTTTAGGTATTGCTAATAGGCGCCCCTTCTGTCAGTGAGCGTGCTCAGCAGCTGAATTCTGCAGGAAGGATGATCTGAAGGCAGTCTGTGCTCCAGGCCTCCCCCAGGGAGGGGAGAGAGAGAGAGAGAGGTCAGCCTCTAGAAAAGCCTGGAAGCTTAGACTTTCTTTTGGCAAAGGAGAGAAATCCACCACACCTGAGGCTAAGCCAAAAATCTCTCTTTCTCAGGGTCCGGCTTTCCCTGTAACTAAGCACTACCTCTGGCGTGAACTTTTTCTCAATTTCACTAAACTGCTTTCTGCTGAATGGTGGTGGGATCTTCATTTCACAATTAAATCCACCGCCTACCGGTGCCATGCCCCAGACTGGGCACATCCACGGAGGGTGGCTCCTGCTGGGGCTGCTGTCAATACCGGCGGGGAAGGCAGGAGAAAGGCCTTCCTAGGCCGTGCTGTGGCTGTGAAGTCACACAGCCTCGTCCCTTGCTGGGCCAGCTATTTAAACTCCCAGCTCGCAATACTAGGTCAATGGAAATGACTTCACCCTTGACTTCGTTTTCTCTGCAGCCATTTCTCAGAAGCTATTTTCATTTCCTTCTTTCCCTACTTTCTCTCCCTCTTCCTTACGCTCCCTTCTCCACAGGGTCACTTCTTTCTAGACTCTGGGAAGTCTGTAGGGGAGGGAGGATTAAAGAGAAATGCAGGGGAGGGAGACGCTCTCCATCAGAAAAGGACAAGGGCAGAGCCGGGACTTATGGCTCCTCCTGCCAAATTAATACGGTAAGAGAACCAGCTGGGTCGGGTCTGGACACGCTTTTCTGTTCTGCAACTCGAAGAAGGTTTTGTGTCTCCTCAGCGCCAGGGACCTCTGGTGCCCCTAAAGGCAAGGGGGACACCCGAATCATAAAGCTTCAAATGAGCTGAGTTCAAAGTTTTCTTTGTTACTTTTAAAGCCCACAATAAATTAGGGCAAAGGTAGTGGAGTCCAACCTCCTACCCCGAGTTCCTCTGAGATGATTAAGGTTGGCCAAGCAACGTGCTCTTGAGAAATCAGGTGTAACGAGCCCTGGGTGCAGGGAACTGGGGGTTGTTTGTGGAACTTTCTTCTCCTCTGAGGCATGTGCCAGGCTTTCTGGAGCAGTCCCGCAAGTTTGCCACTAGAGCTGCGTGCTGTCGTCCTACCTTTGCTCTGAAAGTCACGAAACACAAGGCTTCCCAGCTGGGCGTCCGGCTGGCCCTTGAATAAGGAGGAGCGTGGTCACGGTGACTTGTGGGCTGCAGGCTTAGGCCACCTCGTCACTCCCTCTGCCACCCCACGTCCACCCCCAGCATCTTTAGAAGCCTGGCGAGCTGGTGCTCAAAGAGAAGTTCAAAGCTTCCGAGCTCTGTCCCCAACCCAAACAGAGTCCTTAGGATTAAAGCGAGAGGAGATAGTCAAAACGAACATTCTGCACAGATCTAAGTTGATCCTAAAGAAAGCAGTTAATTCGTACTGGTCTTGGTTTCCCTTATCTTGATGTGGAATCACATTGTGTCCCAAGTCTCTAATGTTTTTAACATTTCCAGAAAAATCGTTGTTTCTTTCTAAGACTCTTAAAAAATTATAAAATTATAGTGTTGGGGACAGTCAGCAATTCCTGTCCCCACCCCCACCCCCGCCGAGCCTGTAGACTTGCAAGACCTGCAGATCTCCTGCCGCTGTAGCAACTAACATGCCCTTGGAAGCCAGCCGGAGAGAGGCCGTTGGTATGAGTTTTCCAGGTTGTGCTGGACCATTTCCCCAGACCCCGGGCCTTGCATGTATGTAGAGGCAGGATGGGAACTCAGAGCAACAGAAGGATGGGGACTTTGTCCCCCAAGGGAAGGTGGCTTCATTCCAGAGCCCTGGGATGGCCCCGCAATCACACCAAATCCTGTTCTGGAAGACCTGTCTGCCCACTCATATCAGGTTCCCATCATAACAAAGACAGAACCTGAAGTATGGGCTGGCTCCCTGTGGAATGAGGTCGTCGGAGGTTATTAACACCTGCCTTTTGAATAGATGGGGGCCTGGAAAGACCAGGAAGAGAACCAAGGAGAAAGCGAACCACCTATCAAAGATAAAGGAAATCTTTTCCCCTCCGACTTGTATGGTAATCTAAATCTACTGGAAGTCAGGAGTGCTTGGGTGGCTCAGTCGGTTAAGCGTCTGACTTTGGCTCAGGTCATGATTCAGGGTTTGTGAGTTTGAGCCCCATGTTGGGCTCTGTGCTGACAACTCAGGGCCTAGAGCCTGCTTCAGATTCTGTGTCTGTGCGTCTCTCTCACTCTCTCTCTCTCAAAAGTCAATAAATGTTAAAAAAAAAAAATTTAAATCTACTGGAAGTCAGACCCAGAAGACAGACAAGCCCAAATTGATGAGCACATCAGGCCAACAGCTCCATGCAGTTTGCAAACGGCTGAGAAACAACTCCGTCCCTCATGACTGTCCAAGACATTGTCCAGTGGGCTTCCTGGTCACATTCATGGCTTCTCCCCGTTACTTACTGGAGGGTGTTCTGTAAGGAGGAAAGCACCTTTTTTTTTACTTTATTCCACAATTGTGGTCATTTTTATATCTCAGTGGTCTCCAAAGCACTTCACAGAGGAATCTAAATTCATCTATCATTATGGGGAAAATGCAGAATTTCAGGGAACTGAAATGAGAAAATCCTTTGGCTGAAATTATTTATTTTTTCATAAAGTCTCTCAGTAACAAAGAACCCATCTGGGTAGTGAGTAGATTCAAAACCATGGGGAAATGACCCAAAGATTGCATTTTGTTTTTACTCTTTTGTTAATGCTCCCTGGGTCAATGAGACAAATGAGAAAAGTCAGTGATATTCAGAGTGGGGTAGTCTTTCACTTAGGACTTGGAAAACTATTTTTCTGGAAATATAAGAACATGAGGGGGGCGCCTGGGTGGCCCAGTCGGTGAGCGTCTGGCTTTGGCTCAGGTCATGATCTCGCGGTTCGTGGGTTCGAGCCCTATGTCAGGCTCTGTACTGACAGCTCAGAGCCTGGAGCCTGCCTTGGGATTCTGTGTGTCCCTCTCTCTCTCTCTGCCCCTCCCTGCTCACAATGTCTCTCTCTTTCTCTCTCTCTCAAGAAATTAAAACATTAAAAAAATTTTAAAAACATGAGAGAATTGGGACCCAATGTGATTCCACATTAAGATAAGGGAAACCGAAACCAGTGAGAATTCATTGCTCTCCTTAGGATCAGCTTAGATCTGTGCAGAATGTTGGTTTTGTCTTGATCACTTTAATCCTATGGGCACCCTTACAAATCAACATTGACATGTGCCCTTCAAAAGTAATGGGTAACCAACTCTTAATTACCCAAATCATAGTGCAGAAAGAATTTTTTAGAGCCAGCAGACCAAGTGACCATTCACAGAAGGACAGCTGGATGAACTGGATGGGGGGATGGGCAGGGGGCTAATCTAGGTTCCTGATTGTTCCTTTTCTCAACATTCTTTTTGGCAAAGATTTACTTGCACCAAATAGCTATCAATTTTATGATGGTAAGACTATCAAACTTGTTTCATTAAACATTCTCTCTTCTCCTATAGGTACCTCAACAGGATTTTCCCATTTAGCACCCTGTCGATCCAGAGTTCTGATTGTACCATAAGTTCAAAGATCCCTTGTATCAAATATTAATATTTGTATAGTTGTTAAAGTAGTTAATGATGTGTACGTGGACTCTAAAATATAGCATGTCATATATAATCTTTTCTAAAACTAAGGGGCTCCTGGGTGGCTCAGTCAGTTAAGTGTCCGAATTCAGCTCAGGTCATGATCTCGCAATCTGTTTGTTCGAGCCCCGCGTCAGGCTCTGTACTGACAGCTCAGTACAGAGCCTGCTTCAGATTCTGTGCCTCCCTCTTTCTCCGCCCCTCCCCTGCTCGCTCTCTGTCTCTGTCTCTCAAAATAAAATAATAAAGGCCAAAAAAATTTAAAAAAATACTATACATGAAAAATTATTTTCTCACCTTCAGTTTTTGCTGGTAACTTATATTTTAAGTGGTATGTGTAATTGAGAAACACTTTGTTTTAGAGAGAGAGAAAGAGAGAGCACAGGCGAGGCAGAGGGACTGAGGGGGAGAGAGAGATTTTTTTAATGTTTTTTATTTATTTTTGAGAGACAGACAGAGACAGCACGAGCAAGGGAGGGTCAGAGACAGAGGGAGACACAGAATCTGAAACAGGCTCCACGCTAGCTGTCAGCACAGAGCCTGACGCAGGGCTTGAACCCACAAACCGTGAGATCATGACCTGAGCCAAAGCCGGACACTTAACCGACTGAGCCACCCAGGCGTCCTGAGAGAAAGAGTCTTAAGTGGGCTCCACACTCAGTGTAGAGTCTGACATGGAGCTTGATTCCAGGACCCTGGGATCATGACCTGAGCCGAAATCGAGAGTCATATGCTCAACCGACTGAGCCACCACAGTGCTCCATGAAACGCTTAAAGTACAGCACGTAAGCAAAATCTTTTACATTGTACAGTATGGTGGTTTTCAGATGATGTTTTATCTAAGTACTTTTTTCCAAACCAAATAGTAAGTAGAAGACAAATACATAAAACAGAGAAAAACAGAAGTGTTGAGGGGGCAATGGGGGAACAAGGTTTAGGCCTTTCAACCGTCTTAAGGGCCACAGAAGCACCTCTGAGAAACAGTAGGGCATGAGGGAGTATGAGAGCTAGTGTGGTGTTGTAAGGCTCGTTAAAAAGAAAATAAATAAAAGCCCTGTTTGAGATGACACAACCCTTCCTTGCACCTGTGCACAAGGATGTGTGCGTCTCTGTGCGGGCGTGTTTGTGACTTATCCGTCAGCTGAGATCAGGTGCCCGTCTTTATCATTCATACTCTTCAACTGCAACTTCTGTGGCATTTTATGGTAGGGAAATGGATTCTGTGTCTGTGAGGGTCGCATTCTGAGTTTCTTTATCCCAGCAGTTCAGAAAAAGAAGGCGTCTTAGGCCACAATACATACGACCTCGGTGAAGTTATTTAGACACATATTTCTCTTTTGTAAAATAGCAGTAGCATCTCACGACATGATTGTCAGGTTATTTCATCCCACACCGGTGATTTGTCTTCAGTTGAGAATACTGAGGTCCTGGAAATTGGGGGAGATCACCAAGGTTACAGGGCTGCATTCCAGGCCCCGCCCAAGTCTCTTGGCCCCAAGTCACGTGCTTTTCCCACTACCCTGCGTGAGGCACTGTATAAGCTAATATGAAACGTTTACAACTTGAAAATGCCAAAATTAACTATTGACAGAAATCGGTTATTTGTGCATTTGTTTCGACTAATCCCGTCTGGTTCACGATTTAAGTCCTTGTCAAGAAGCACAGCTCGTGTTCGATCGCAGATCGTGAAAACAACCTTAAGCAACGCGTGTCGCAAGAGAAAGGATTTCAGGAGGTCACGTGGGGAGACAACACCAAGGTCCCCAAGCACGCATGCCTTCTTTGGAAAGTGGGGGTTTGCAGGACGTCCACTGAAATCAGCAAATGTGAGGCTGACACGGGAAAGCGGAAACTTCGGTGTAAATGAGCCTGACACTCCTCACACCGAGAAACTCCTTGAGCGGCAAGTGGGAGAGACCATTCCAGAGGCGGACCTTCTCAGACAGCTTTTTTCTCTGCATGCCAAGGACGCCTCCTTTGGCCTGTGTCGCATACAGACGGCCCAAATAAGAGAGCTTCATGTGGTTTTTAACTAGCCTAAGCGTATTTGTGCATACGCCACATACACTTTCAAATTACATAATTGGATATTTTATTTATAAGGCGCATTTCTTAAACATGCTATTCTCTGCTTCAGGCAAAGTTGGGTTTGTTTGTTTTAGTTCTTTCAGAGCTTTTAAGAGAAGGGTTTGCTGTGAACCAAATCAAGACGCTAGTTTCCATTTTTGGTTTTTTGGCAGCTTTTGCTACTGCCGGGGAATATTAGCTCCTGTAATGTCAGTCGTTACGTGCCTAATTGCATATACAGTTATGTTACATGCATTTCAATATTTGTAAATGCAAATGCTTCAGAGGGAGCAAACCCTGCAGGCCTCAGGGAGGCGGCGGGACAGGGGGGCGGGGCAAGTCTGTTCAGTGATGAGTCTCCAGGCGGGTCTTCCCTGTTGGTCAGTATAGTTGGGCAAATGAAAGAAACTTGTCTTTGTAAAAGCATCTGGGCTCCTTGGGGCAACGATCATGGGCGGTTATCTGGTTTACTTAGATTATGTTATATTCAGGATGTAAATTATACCTAATTCATATAAATTGTATCTAATTGATACAGGATTTGAGGTTTCCTCGGAACAAAGCTTAAAGGAAAAAGAGAAGTGCTTATTGTAGATCGGATAATACTTGCTCACCGTGCCTCTCAGGATTGGTGCGAAGAGCAAATAAATTTGAAAATTGTAAGAGACGTTGCAAACTGTGAGGAACTCTTCCCGTTTATTGGTACAGATATGTATTTGCGTTACATTTCTGCATGGAAGCAAGGATGAAAAATTCAGACGCTGCTTCTGTGAAAACACAGGACACTTCCTGGTTTTTTCTTTAATAGCTTTATTGAAGTACAATTTACATGTTATAAAATTCCATCACTGTAAGTACACACGGATTGTTTTTTGAGTAAACATATATAGTCCTGCAACCATCACTAGAATCCGGTTTTAGAGCATTTCCATGACCCCAGGAAGTCCTGTAGGCCCCTTTTACAGCTAATCCCTTTTCCCACACCAGCCCCACACAAAAATCACTGACGTGTGTACCATCTCTATAAATTTGCCTTTTCTGGACCTTTCATGGAGGTGGAGTCTTATGCATCTGGCGCCTTTCATTTAGCACATGTTTTTGAAATTCGTCTACGTTGTACACTGTATCAGTACTTGGTTCCTTGTTATTGCTGAGTAGTATTCCGTTGTATGGGTACCACATTTTGTTCATCAGCTGGAAGACATTTGGGTTGTTTCGAGTGTCTGGCTATTATGAAAACTGCTGTCATGAACATTCCAGTATGTGCCTTTGCTTGGACATATTTTTTCATTTCTCTCGGGTAGATTCCTAGGAGTGAATTGTTGGGTTTTATGGAAAGTTTATGTTAAACTTTTTAAGAAACTGCCAATCTGTTACCCAAAGTGGCTGCGTCATTTTATATTTCCATCAGCAGTGTATGGGGGGGGGGGACGATTTCTCCACATCCTTGCCAACACTTGCTATTGTCTCTCTTTTTGACGACAGCCATCCTGGTGGGTGTGTGGGGGTCTGGTAGTTTGGATTTACGTTTCTCTAATGACTAATCATGTCATCATGTCACAGCTTATTTGTCATTAGTGTATCTTATTTTTTTTAATCTCTTGTCAAGGGGCACCTGGGTGGCTTAGTCAGTTAAGCGTCCAACTTCAGCTCAGGTCCTGATGTCACAGTTCGTGAGTTGGAGCCCCACGTCAGGGTCTGTGGTGGGAGCCTGGATCCTGCTTTGGAATCTGTGTCTCCCTCTCTCTCTGCCCCTCCCCCTCCTTGTACTCTGCCTCTGTCTCTCAAAAAAAATGTCAACAAAATGAAATCTTTTGCCTATTTTTAAAAACTCGGTTGATTGCTTGTCATTGAGCTTGTCCTTACTTGTTTCTCGCCATTAATTACCATTTCGCCTTCTGCTGACATGCCGTCCCTCCTCTGCTACCTTCCAAAGTTCCTATACTTCCTACTGCTATTGGATTTTCAGGACGAACACATTTTTTTCCTCCAAATTTGATTTTTAAGCTTTCTCAAGAAGAACACTTTCACCTTATTTAGTTTTTGATAAGCCAGACCTAGTAAAAATATTCTGAAAATAGTACCTCCTCAATGAATATGTGTCATATAAATGATAGAAAGCTCATCATCTGTATGTAAATATCGTCAGCACACCTGGTATTATAATTTAGTAAGTTGCATTTAATTTTCTTGCATTATTACGTATTTTGTTTTAAACCCATTTTTGTTTTTAAATTTTTAAAAAAATTTTAATTTATTTTTGAGAGAGAGAAAGAGACAGAGACAGAGCATAGGTGGAGGAGGGGCAGAGAGTGAGTGAGACACAGAATCCGAAACAGCCTCCAGCTCTGAGCTGTCAGCACAGAGCCCAACATGGGGCTCGAACCCACGAACCGTGAGATCATGACCTGAGTCAGACCCACCCTGGCACCCCTCAAAACCATTTTTGAAAGGAAAGAGTGCTTCAGACAGCAAACATACATTTAATTATCAGAGAAAAATGAAAAGAGATTCTGAGGCAACATTAGTATTTTGCGGTAGTTAACATGTTAAAATAAATTCCAATTTTTAGGTATTATTTTTTTCCTGCAAATGTCTCTGAGTGCCCCAGCAAAAATAGCACAAAACGTAATTATCAAAATAGGCAACTCGCTCAAGTGTGATCATGAGTAAGTTGAAAGCAAACCAGATGCTTCACTTACCACAGTACCCTGGATCCCAAAGAAAAGATTTCTAATTATAAATATAAACTTACTTATATATATGCCTGAATATAAAACAAAAACAACTTTCCCTGTAACTAGTAAATAACAGGGAAAAAAAAAACTTTTGAGTCTTGCCTGGAAGGATGCCAAAGATACACACTTGAGAATATTTTAAGGTAATTAGCATTTTTGTCTCTGTGTCAGTAAAAATAGGCTTTTGCCTGCTACTAATTTTCTTTGGGTTAGTGAGACCATTGTGTGAGTGAAGGACTGTTAAAGGCCATTTATATTGTACAAACAGAGGCACAAATTAGAGAGGGCATGTTAATAAGGAGAGGGGTTTATGAGTGCTCAATTATGAGCCCAGAACCTGCTTCTATTTTCGGGGGATAGAAAACACATCAATCTTGCTTTTAGAATATTTTCAATTAAAATGAACAGCACATGGCACGCAAACCCAGCAAAGGCTGCGGCCATGTGGATTTTGAAGGGTTCTTCCATACCATCTCAGTGTCAAAACGGATATACGTATAATGGGCTGAAATATAACTTGAGATCCCAGAAGACCCAGGTCCCTGCGCTGCATCAGAAATTCTAAAGGAAAAGAAATATAAAACCGGACCATCTGTTTCACTTTTCCGCATGCAACCTTTAGCGTAGACTGTTTGGAGGAGGATGCTGTTTAAACCTGAATAGGGATGAAATATAGTACATAAACTCACAACATATCATTAACTTCCTCTCTCCTAAGCACAATCAATAGCGTCTGCAAGCCCGGTTCTGCATGTTAAAAACAAAGCTCAGGGTTGCCTGCACAGTGTTAGCTTCCCCCTCCCTGGAACAATAGGGAGCTGATCACTCCCCGGCCTAGGCAGTGCCTCCTGGCTAATTGGGGTGAGCGAATGGGGGCCCCACTCTACCCGGGGGCCAGCGTTTGGGGAATTTAATTATAGTCTGCATCTGCATCTATATGCATATAAGCCCGGTTTGCACTTTTTTGAGCCACTACTGTCGATGGCTTCATAGCATGTTTTTTTTTTACATATATTTAGGAAGACATTTCAAGACATCATCCCCGAAGTTACCTTTCCCCTTATGCAAGATACATATTTTAGAATGATAGCTAAGCAGGCAGTCAGTGTTCACATAATGCTCATAGAATGGAAAAGCACTGAATAAAGCAGCGAAGGGTGGCAAGAATGAGTGCCTTCCATCTCAAGGTAGAGAAATCACTACCCCCAACGCTATTCAATAAGCCCAATGCCCAACTTCTGCAAACAATGATTGTATTGGATTTTTGGCCTTTCTTTTTCAGGTGGCGCTAGACCTCTCTCTTGAAACCTTTGTAACTATGAAGGCTGAAGTGCCATTTAAAGAAAAAGGAAGGCAAAGAAATGAGCTATGGGAAGCCATGGTGAGTCATTTGTCAATAAATCCTTTCCTGAGCTCATTGGGGAAGAGGGTTTCAGGGTGATGGGATCATGGGCTTTATTTTGAATTTGTCTGTTATAACCTTAAAGCTTTCTTCAAGGGAGATACATAGGGTTCACATCTGATACACAGTGTTGCTATGAAGAGGTTTGTACATAACCACATTACAGTGTTCTGTTTGAGCAGGGAGACCAGAATATCAGTTCATCTCTTTTTTTGTTTTTGTTTTTACATTTATTTATTTTTGAGAGACAGAGACAGAGTGTGAACAGGGGAGAAACCGAGAGGGAGGGAGACACAGAATCCCAAGCAGGCTCCAGGCTCTGAGCTAGCTGTCAGCACAGAGCCCGACACGGGTCTTGAGCTAACGAACCGTGAGATCATGACCTGAGCCGAAGCCGGACGCTTAACCGACTGAGCCACCCAGGCGTCCCTGTTCATCTCTTTTAAAAACTGTGTTTAGTAGGCCAAAACGAAACTGTACAGCACATACTTCTGATATTAGACAGTTTTTAAAAGGCTTTTCTACATTGTATGTATTGAGAAGCTGTTACGCATTTGAAGATGCATAGTAGCCTCTTACTACGGAATTCGTTAATAACGTTATAGATGTCAATTACTCACGGTTTATTACCTAAGCTCCTCTGATACTTCTGCCTCTAAATTCATTTCTGTGTTGTATTGCTGAGTCCTGCCTGAATGTCTACTGTCGGCTCCACAGGACAGCTATCATTTTGGCCTATTACCTAGTACTGCGCTCTTGGCGAAGGGTTTGAACACAAGAAGGTAGTAATACTATGAACACTTGCTGTTCATGAGCCCTCTGTTCAAAATGGAAAGGCGAAACCTGCCCTCACATTCAAATTTTGGCTTTCCTGGGGTGCTTGGGTGCCTCAGCTGGGTTGAGCATCTGACTCTTGACTTCAGCTCATTCAGGATCCCAGGGTCATGGGATCAGGCCCCTCATCCGGCTCTGCACTGTGTGGAGCCTGTTTAAGATTCTCTCTCTCTCTCTCTCTCTCTCTCTCTCTCTCTCTCACTCTCTCTCTCTCTCTCTCTCTCTTTCGTTCTCTCTTTCTCTCTCTCCCTCTCTCTCTCTCTCTCTCTCAAAAAAAAATGGGGTGGGCTTTCCTGGAAAATGCAACAATCATTCAAACACAGTCTAAATATTTTCAGCTTTCACATTTTTCTTTGTATTGATTATTGCAAAGTATTGTTTGTTTCCTTTTAAAACAGTAATGCAGGGGTGCCTGGCTAGCTTGGTTTGAAGAGCATATAATCCTTGATCTTAGGGTCGCAAGTTTGAGCTCCACATTGAGTGTAGAGATTACCTAAGTATTTTTTTACAAGCAGTAATTTATTATATGGTGCTAACGCCTGCATTTGTGGGAAAACATGTGGGTCCCAGCCTGGACCCTTGAGTCAGGCTGCCAGTGTGAGAGTCCTGAAATGCCATTTGTACCTGTGTAGACTTGGGCAAGCTTCTTAGCCTCTCTGTGCCTGTTTCCACGTCTGTAAGACTGGAATAATGATAGCATCTATTTCTTAGGGCTGAAATTGGGGATTAAGTGAGATAGTTCTGATAAAGCATTGCCTGGCACATAGTAGGTATGCACTAATTGGCTTATTACATCATTGCCTGTGTTTATCATCCAACAATGTTTGATCTTGCCTTTTTATATGAAAATGGAGCCCTTTCCCTTAACTCAGAAGCATTTAAAAGGGTAGAATTTGGGGCATTGTGGCAGGATGTTTGAAATATATGTGGGATTGGGGGACTTTCCTATGCCCCACAAATATCACCAAGAACATAATTGACAGTTTCCCTGTAACTGAAGGGAAAATTTGGCCTTTCGATCTATAGTAACAATGATTCCCTTTTTGCCCTTTGTCCTGCTGAAAGCTCTTTTTTGGCTTTAGTTAATGCAAATGTCAAAGCAGTTTATCTAGATGTCTGTGTGTTACTTAAATTGTTTACATCAATGCTTCATTAACAATTTTTTCCACAATTAAATGTAGAAAGAGGTTTAAAATAATTTTGATGATTTACTCAATTTAGGCAAAGTTTTGCCAGTATCCCGAGTAGAAGAAAGGTAGACAGATAGAAAAAGACAGGGAGCTCATTTCGCTCATATGCAAACTGATGCCTGAAGTTTAACTCAGACCTAGAATTGATTGTTATACTTGGCATTTATTCACAACCAGCAGAACCCCTATCAACAGACCTGTTTTCTTTACTCAGAACATAGTTTGGTGTGGTCAGGTTAATCTGACTATAATTGAATGGAATTTTTTGTTCTTGAAATGGTTTTTTTTTCACATGTCATTTATATACTATCTCTAGCGAGGTCAAATTCCCCTGTAAATATTATCTGATTTATTCTCACAATACCTCTAAGACGTAGGATGCATTTGTCTATATTATTAACATCTGGTGTTAGAAGATCCACATTTGCTTTGTTGGGAAATCACCGAAAATAAATCTCATGCAGACGCTAATGGAAAATATAATAGGAGATAAATACAGGTATGTCTGCAAATGAAGATATTTTCCCACCTTTGAAATCTGTTGACTAAAAAGATAAAAAGTAGAACAACTTATGATGATTGAATAGTAATAAAAAGCAGCATTTAATCTAAATCTCTCCTTCCTGTGATTACAGCCTGCTAAATATTACTCAATACCAGCGAGTCTGCTGATGAGCTATGTAAATGTTTTCCAATAAAATTAAATAGATTAGATTTGGAGAATGTTAATGTTTCTAAGGCTTTTAAAGAGTCCTCTTTATTTATTTATTTTGTGAATAGCCCTCTTTAAAAACTTTTCTGAAACATACAGTTTCAGACCCTGTCGCGGTGTTCTGAGTCCTCGGCAGGCAGAGCGCCATCATTTCTGTGTGGACAGAACGGACCCAGGCAGCCATGATGTGTGAGAAGTTCTTGTCATCTGTGATCCTTTATTGTTAATTCTCTTCATGTATCTTGCCTGCTGCTTTGTTTTGGTTGTCAGAGTCTGTTACTGAGACAAGAGTAAGATCACCCTGTTCTGACAGTCGCAGATTGAGTTGGCAGGACGCACCGTGAGGTGAGTCTAATTGCTGTTAATATCGGGAGGATGAATAATCCTATTAAAAAGAAGAACAGTTATAACAAAATAAATAAGTGGAGGCAAGTCTAGATTACATGAAAGAAGGACAGCTTGATGAGGGGAACCCCATTAACCCGAATGGAAGCAATTCTTTGCTTCCAATTTAGCAGTTGTAAGCAAGACCGCATTCATACTAAATCAAAATGGAAAGCATTTTTCTGAGTCATTTATAGACTTAAATATTAGGTTTTCATACATGTGGAAAGGGAGACCCTACTGTGATTCTTAATTGTTAATAGAATATCAAAATGCCATGTTGGGTAGGTTTCTAGGGAAACTTCATCTTGTTCCTTAGGAATTATGCACGAGTCCAACGAGGGAACTTTCTATTAGGTGGAGAGAACAGTACTCTAAACCAGGACTTCTCAGACTCGAATGTCCATACGCCTCCTCCTCCTGGGGTATCGATGAATTGTGGGTTCTGACTCGGTAGCTCCTGGGTGGGGCCTGTGATGCTGCACTGGAGAGGCCCCCAGGAGAAGTCCAGCCACTGACTCGGGACCCCTCTTGGAGAAGACAGGCTGCGGATAACTAGTTTACAAAGAAATCCACACAATTATGGTGTAACTTGCTTTGTCACCCTTCGGGGAGTTGAATGGCATTGTGATCACAAAACCAAACCACATGCTTTGCAAATGGAAGTGGAGAGAATGAGTCCATTTAAAGCTTCCAGGACTCCTTTATGATTAAAAAATTTTTTTAATGTTTATTAATTATTTTTTTTGAGAGAGAGAGAGCATGAGCAGTGGAGGGGCAGAGAGAGAGGGAGACACAGATTCCAAAGCAGGCTCCGGCTCTGAGTGGTCAGCACAGAGCCCAACATGGGGGCTCAAACTCATGAACCTTGAGATCATGACCTGACCTGAAATTGGTTGCTTAATGTCTGAGCCACGCAGGCACCCCCCTTTATGATTCTTTAAAAGTAATCCCCACACCTAATGTGGGGTTCGAACTTATGACCCTGAGATCAAAAGTTGCATGCTCTACCAACTGAGCCAGCCAGGCGCCCCAGGGACACCTTGAAGGACACCTTGGCTTGCTGTTAAGGTTGAGGCTCTCTGGAGCAGGCAGAAAGGAGGAAAGTCTCCTGGTTCCTTTTGGAGCTTCATGCCTAGCCTCCTTCGACACTGCTCGTCCTTGTGGCCATAGTTGTTGGATGTCTACAGGAAACATGGACACATTCTGTTCACACAATAGACTTCACAACTTGAATTCATGATGCCTTAGTAAGAGAGAGCATTGTGCTTCTCCTTCTTCCTCCCACAAACCAAGTTGTGAAGAGAACACTTAACACTGCAAGCATCCACAGCGTGCACATTTCACCCATGTCCTCTGCCCAGGACATGCTGTTTATTGGTGGTTACACGGTGGTAAGATCATCTGACACCCCTCGGCATAAAGTCTAGTGTTGTGAGCTCCTGAATGCGATCATCTTAATCCAGCCTCAGATGGCTGAAAAAGAGGGAGGACTTTGGATAATTAAGAAGACATTGGCATCACAAAAGCTTTAAATGGGGGAAATGGGTTTCAGAAACTTGACTGCATGTTAAATATTCTGAATTTTGGGTAATCACAAACTGTCATTTATTACGTATCTGGTTAGCATGTAGGGACAGCATACAGAGACGGTAGGAAAGTGAGTCCCAACTACCCGGACAGTATGTGGATGTGTTAGTCTGCTCGGGCTGCCGTAACGATATACCATGCGGGTGGCTAGGCGACAGACATTGATTTCTCAGTTCTGGAGGATGGGAAATCTGAGACCCAGGGGCCAGCCAATTCAGCTCCTAGTAAGGAAGGGCCTTCTCCCTGGTTTGCAGATAACCCTCCCATGTGCCTTCAAGTGGCTGAGAGAGAGAAGAAAAGCGATCTCTCTGTCTTCCTCTTCTTAGAAAGCTACTGATTTGATTCTGAGGGTCATAACCTCACGCTGCCCATATGCCTTATTATGGTGTATCTTCTAAATGCCCCATCTCCAAATACCATCACATTGGGATAGGGCTTCCAATTTAATGTGAATTTGGGGGCCACAATTAAGTTTATAGTGGTGCCATGAAGTCAGATGAGATAGTGGTGACTTTGTAATTATAATACAAGCACAAAGATGAATACTGTTTTCTTTCTTTTCAACTTACTATATGCTTTTTACATTTGTTGTCTCTAAAACCACAAGTGTATGTGTACATCACATTGATGTCAAGTCTAGAAATAAGGTCCCTGATGATAGTCGTCATGTTATCGAAGGCTGCTCATCCTGAAATTAATTTATTTTCCTACCGACAATATAACCTTTTAAAAAATTGTTGTCATGAATTTATTGACTAACTCACATAATCTTACTCTACAAAGACAAATTTAGCCCTACTTCACAAAGACAAACTTACTTCTGGCATTTTAGAAAATATATCTACACTTTCTAGTACCCACTAGAAAGCCAACATGGCAGACAGATGTGACGTAGATTCGCTTGCCGGGGTGCCTGGGTGGCTCAGTCGGTTAAACATCTGACTCTTGGTTTCGGCTCAGGTCATGATCTCAGGGGTTCATGAGTCGGGCTTTGCACTGGCAGCTTGGAGGCTGCTTGGGATTCTCCCTCTGCCCTTCCCCCACTCGCACTGTGTCTATCTCTCTCAAATGAACTTAAATTTTTTTTTTAAAGAGAAAGAAAGAGTTGCTTACTAATACAAATCCATGGAAGTGATGGGTAAAATGGAACAATAAACTGTCCAGCTGTCATATGTCATAAACAAAGCAGGAAACCAAAATTAAAGCAAAAAGGACAAGACCTGTGGGGTTTGGGCCCCGGGTAAAGGCCCTGGGGGAGGAGGATGGACAGGGAGGAGGAAGAACGAGGGGCAGGAGATAAGGGCTTACACCCACTGGGCAGGGAGCACGGAGCCAGCCCCTGCAGAAAACTTAGTGACTCAGCAGAGCTGGTAGAACTCCACTCATCAGCCTGTGGAATGAGCGAGAAGTTTGCTGTTGTTGAGCCCGAGAGCGGGTGCAGGCCAGGGAAGGGACATCATCTGAGAGAAACTGATACCAGCCCTGGGCCTCTTCCTAAGAGTTCTGAATTCTACTGTTTGCTTAGAAAGCTAACTGCAAGTCCATTTACTTAGAATGTACTCTCTCAGCCCATCAATTAACATAAAAATACATCCATAGCCTTGAAACCCCTAGGAATCTGACAGGAGCAGAGTATTCTATGAGATCCCTTTCACAACCTCTGGGGCAGAAGCTGGTGAGTCCCCCAGGGCTGCCCTAACAAAGTGCCACAGACTGGGGCCCTTTAAGCAACAGAATTTCCTCCCGTTCTTGGAGGCTGGAAGTCTTGTTAGCAGATTTGCTTTCTCCTGAGACCTCTCTGCTTGGCTCACAGGCAGCTGTCTTCCTACCGTGTCGTCACGTGGCCTTTCCTCTGTGTGCACACATCCTTGGTGTCTCGCCCACTTCTCCTGAGGCATCATTAGTCGTATGGGATTACCCTTATGACCTTATTTAATTAATCACGTCTTTAAAGGTCATA
The DNA here is from genome assembly GCA_004023845.1 of Helogale parvula. NCBI lineage: Eukaryota > Metazoa > Chordata > Mammalia > Carnivora > Herpestidae > Helogale > Helogale parvula. The sequence continues at coordinate 426,498 of PJEM01000468.1, read as the reverse complement.
TGTCTAAACACAGTCACATGGAAGTTCGGGCTACAATGTATGAATTTGAGGTGGTGGACACAGTTCAGTCCGTAACAGAAGCCTCTCTCAAAAAAATAACCGAACCCCACCGAAGATGAATTCACAGGCACCACAACAAAATGTTACAAAGAACACAAGGACTGCTACCTTCTAGGAGAGTTATCAGACAGTCATCAAGAGACTTAGCACCAAAACAACGTCAGATGGTGGAACAAAAATCTGACGCTCTAAAATAAATAGAATGAGCAAAGAGAGCTCAAAAAAGAATGGAAAACATAATGACACAACAAGATGCTCAAAGGATAGGCAAATTTGGAAAGAAACAAGTGGAATGTCTAGCAATGGAAATTACACTCATTACAATCTCTTCGGTAAGGCAAATTAGCGTATTAGACACATCTAAAGAGAAAATTAGCCAATTGGAAGACATATTTGAGGGAACTGCTTGGAATGAAAGAGATGGAGGAGATGATAGAGTGATTCCGTATGTGCAGGACAAAACGAGAAGGTCCAACATACACCTACTATGTCTCAGGGAGACACAGGGAAAGAGTAGAAAAGGGGAGACAAGCACATTTCAAACAGAAAGTTAACGAAAGTTTTCTATAATGGAATATTAGAATCTAAGAATTGAAGAAATATACTGAGTCCCAAGTAGGAAAATAAAAAACAAGTGTATATCTAGTTTGAGAAAAATCCAACAATTCCAATGTTTCCCACACAAGAAATCTCAATAAATAGCAAAAAAACTGGTTTCATATAGAACATATTCTTTGATCATAAGGCAGTAAAATTAGAAATTAACCAATCATAGCTGCTAGGAAAATGAAAATGACCATAATACCAATAAAAAGGGTCTGAATGGCACAACCTATATCAACATATGCATTGATTGTTTTTAAATTATAACAATATATAATCAAGAAAATGAATCTTTATGGTAATGGTGTATAGTTGTAGCTCATTATTTATAATTCCGGTTTCATAAACACATCTTTTTCCTTTGCTCATGGCTGTTCCGGAGGCTGTTTGTTAGCAGTGTCTGGCTGTGATACTAGAGAACCATATTTTGTTGGTAATTTACAAAGAACTTTCACATACATTCTGTCATCATCTAATTTCTCCCTCTTGGTGATATAAATCTGATATAAATCAGAGAGGCATTTGCGACATCCTTGACTAGTGTGCAAATCTCTTACCAATATGTGAAAGATAAGTACTGCTGGAGTCAGAAATTTCTTGCCAACGGATTTTACTTTCTTCCACGGCATATAGAGACTTCATTTGGGCATTCCCAGTGAGCACAGCCTTGCAGAGGAAAGTTACTGATATTAAGGATTGAGGAACTTCATGGCACTATTCTCTCAGCAGTCTTAAGTATTAGATATATGTTTTAATAGATTTGTTGTTTAAATGATTAAGAAGAGAACGGTGTGAATAGCCCTGAAATATGTGATGATGGGGCAGAGACTGCATAGGTAGAAAAACTTATTTTTCCCTTAAAATCTGACTATGAAAATTAAATAGACTTTTATGAATTTATAATGTGTTTTGCAAAAGAAAGAAATGTCTCCATTGACTTAAGAAACATGCTAATGTTGTCTTTAGGCTTCCTTAAGACTAAAAATTCTGTGGAGGATTCCGTGCATGTAGATTCTTTAATAAACCACCCATAGAGGTCTGCTTTGAAAAGATTTAATCCCCGAATGTGTTTCTAGAGAATTCTGGTTGCTGTTCCAGATAGGGCAGGCTTCCAGAACTGTGCCTTGAGAAGGGAGGCATGGGCCCAGTAGCACCCGAGGCACAACCAAATGGCAAAGCATTTGGCATATAATTCTTCCTTTTTTTATTTTTACTTTTTGGTGTATGTTACTGAGGTGTCTCTCCTCCTTTTCATTTCTATTGCTTTGTTTTTACCTGGAGTCGATCTTGACATCAACTCTTTCTATTCACTGGCTTCCACAAGAAATCAGTCCAGGGGCCCTTGGGTGGCTCAGTCAGATGAGTGTCTAACTCTTGATTTCAGCTCAGGTCATGATCTCATGGTTCATGGGATCAAGCCCTGAGTCGGGCTCTGGGCTGATAACACAGAGCCTGCTTGGGATTCTCTCTTTCCCTCTCTCTCTGCCCCTCCTCTCTCTCTCTCTCTCTAAGTAAATAAACATTTAAAAAGAAAGAGAGAAAAAGAAATACAACTGGTCCAAAATCCTTAAAGAAGACTTGTGGTGGCATCATAAAAGGTAGTATCCCACACTGTGCAAAGTTCCACCCACAATCCCACTGAACATCTCTTACCCCAGCCCTGCTCCCCAGGCCCCAGCCATCGGGGGTCACCTGTAAGGATGCTCTCTGTGACACAGCCTCAGCTGGAGACTCTGTTGATGCACGTTTCCCCAGGATTTTCCCTAAAGTAATCCTGTCTGCCACCCACCTTGTTTAAGCAAGGCAGTTCAGTCCCAAGTCCAAGTTCCCTAGCCTATGCCAGCAGCTGGTACCCTGGCGGTGCTCTGGCTGCAGGAATTTATCCTCAGAGAGCAAAGCAAGTTACAACCAATAATAATTCTGTTACGGATAAAAGTAAATGTTTCATTAAACTGGCAGTACTGATATTTTTTCCCCAAAACCACCTTTGTCTTATGAATAAATTAAAATGTCGGGGGGCCTGGGTGGCTCAGTTGGGTGTGTCTCCAACTCTTGATTTCAGCTCAGGTCACCATCTCACAGTTCATGAATTTAAGCCCTGAGTTGAGCTCTGTGCTAACAGTGCTGAGCACGACTGGGATTCTCTCTCCCTCTCTCTCTGCTCCACCCCTGCTCATGCTCTGTCTCTCAAAAAAAATTAATGAACTTTAAAAAAATTTTTTTCAAAGTTAGCTTCCAGCATACTGTTTTCTGTACCTCCATTTAATTTTATCAAATTTTAATTTAGTCACTTCATTACGATGCTTGCAATTGAACAGACTGTTTTGTCCAAGGAATCATTTATTTCTTAAAATTAGTCAGTTGACTGAAAACCAATTGAGCATCAAAGAGTATTGGGAACTTGAAACAGTGGTTTGAACACATAGGTAAATCGTTATCTCCGTATAAAATCCTAGAATCATCAGGTTGTAGAAATTAGGAGTTCAATCATTCAATGATATGATTCTCAGAAATTGAGAAAAATTAAAGAATTTCATTTTACATAACTTCGGCTTTAGTATTTAGACTACTTCATCCAGTATCACTATACCAAAATTTCTAGAGATAACGCTTTGATGAGAGTTAGTTAAGTCAAGTAAGGTGAAAACACAGCTACTGAATGACTGCATGGCTGGTTTTCCTCGTCTTAGCCAAAGACCTTCCGGTAAGATTGTGTATGGAATCTAACAGTGATTGTATATATATATATATATATATATATATATATATATATACACACACATATAAAATGTGTACATGTGTGTATATATATTATGTGAATATATTAACATATACATTTATGTATATATGTGTGTCTACATATATATACATATGTGTATATATAAGTATGTATATGTATTATTAAGTTTATTTATTTTGAGAGAGCGCACGTGTGTACATGTGCAAGAGCAGGGGAAAGGCAGAGAGAGAGAGAGAATCCCAAGTAGGACTGTGAGATGTCAGGTCACCATCTCAGCTCAGGTCAATGTATTAAAGTTACATTGAGCTGAAATCAAGTCAAGTGTTTAACCGCCTGAGCCACGCAGGTGCCCATATATATATATATATATATATATATATATATATATATAATGTTTATTTAGAGAGGGGCGAGGGGAGAGGCAAAAAGACAGGGGGGACAGAGGATCCAAAGCACATTCTGTGCTGACAGCAGACAGCTGGATGTGGGGCTCGAACTTATGAACTGTGAGATCATGACCTGAGCCAAAGTTAGATATTCAATTGATTGAAGCACCCAGCTTCCCCCCAACAGTGATTAATTTTTACGTCAAGTCTTATTTACCCCCCAAAATATAAAATTCATGAGGACATGTGTGATAATTTGGGAAGGGAGGAGGCACAGATAAAGAGGGATTCTGGAGTACATCCTCCAAAGGGAATTGCAATAGAAATGATACAGAAAAACTTAGGCAAAGTAATTAAGGACAGGGTTCCCAGAAAGGCCTGAAATCCTCATGAATGTTTTATGCCTTATATTCTTTTTTTTATGTTTTTAATTTATTTTTGAGAGACAGAGAGAGCGCGAGCAGGGGAGGGTCAGAGAGAGAGGGAGACACAGAATCTGAGGCAGGCTCCAGGATCTGAGCTGTCAGCACAGAGCCCGACGCGGGCTCGAACCCACAAACGTGAGATCATGACCTGAGCTGAAGCTGGAAACTTAACCGACTGAGCCACCCAGGTGCCCCTCTTTTTGTTTTTTGAATGTTTGTTTCATTTTTGAGAGAGTGCAGTGAGGGGAGGGGCAGAGAGATCAGGACAGAGATCTGAAGCCAGGCTCTGTGCTGACTGCTGTGAGCCCGATGTGGGGCTTGAACTCATGAACCATGAGATCATGACATGAGCCGAAGGCAGATACTCAACTGACTGAGCCACCCAGGCACATCTGTGCCTTCTATTCTTAATTTCTTTAAAGATTTCATGAGACATGAAGATGATCATCTTTATTCTTTGACTTTCCATTGTTCTTTCCTAATTTTTGCTTCTTCCTGAAACATAAATCATCTTTGAGGTAATAACTATGTATTAAGGTTACATTGAACAACTATTTTAAGATTAAATCAAATAGAAGAATGCACTTTGGAAAAATTGATTAAATCCAGGTTCCCTAGTGAGCGAGTTAAACAGAAATAATGTTAAATCAAATTCGCCCTGGGTAAGGGATCTGCTTGTAAAACCTGGAATATCCTTTTAAAGTAGAATGTTTATGGGGTGCCTGGGTGGCTCAGTCAGTTAAGTGTCCAACTTTGGCTCAGGTCATGATCTCACAGTTTGTGGGTTTGATCCCTGCGTCGGGCTCTGTGCTGACAGCTCCGAGCCTGGAGCCTTGCTTCAGATTCTGTCTCCCTCTCTCTCTCTGCCCCTCCCCTGCTTACACTCTGTCTCTCTCTCAAAAAATAAATAAAAAATTAAAAAAATTAAAGTACAGTGTTTATTACACAGTCTTGGAAAAACATTTTAGTACGTTTGACAAGGTGTTAATTTCCTTAATGTTCAATGTTCTTACATATCGATACAAAGGTAAACAAGTCAATTTAAAAACAAAGAACAGTTTATTTTCAGTGAAAAACACTGATTGATAAATATATACAAAGTTCAAGTTCAGTTATGACTGAAGAAATAAAAACTTCTAAAACTGAGAAGTGAGTTGTTGTTCTTTCCTTTTGCCGGAGAGGAAAGTACTTGTTTTGGGAAATTTATACTCCCAGGTACCATCAGGAGGAGTGGAAATTGACACAACCTTTTTGGAAAGTGATTTGTCAGGATGTATTAAATTTTAACGAGTGAATTGTAACCTTTTTTAAATGTTTATTTTTTCATTTTGAGAGAAAGAGAGAGAGAATCCCAGGCATGACCTGAGCCTATGGATCCGGGCACTCAGTGGAATGAGCCACCCACACAACACTTTAAAATGTAAATAACATAACTTTTGATCTTCCAATTCCATTTAGACATTTATAGTGTTTTACACGTGAGCCAGAGTAAACATTGCCATGTTATTTGTAAATAGCCAAAAGCCTGTTGAAGAGCCATCCATAAGAATCTGGGTGTTTTTATACTTTAGGACACAATTTGTGCTCACGTGCAAATGTTCATAGGATGGAAACAGCTTATAGACTACTGGAAACAAGTCCAAGATAAATTGTTTTGTACAAAAACAGCAAGTTAGAGAACTTCTATAGCATAATCCCATTTGTCTAAAATAAATAAATATTTTATGTGTATGCTCTGCAAAAACCACAGGGAAGTGTCAGAGTAGGTCTACTTTTGTTCATGCGTTCTTCTGCACCATACCATTTCTTGGCTTTTCTTTCTTTCTCTTTGGTTTAGGTTTTGTTCAGTTTTGTTTATTCTTTTGTTTGGTTTGTTGTTGCTATGAGCATTTATTATTTATATAAAACATATAGCTAACGCTAAAAATAATTTTTTTACTTTTTATTTTTGAGAGAGAGAGAGACAGAGCATGAGTGGGGGAGGGGCAGAGAGAGAGGGAGACACAGAATCCAAAACAGGCTCCAGGCTCTGAGCTGTCAGCACAGAGCCCAACGCAGGGCTCGAATTTGTGTACCTTGAAATCATGACCTGAGCCAAAGTCAGACTGAGCCCCAAGGTGAAAATAATTTTTACTTTCATTAAATATTCTGTTTCAATATTCCTAAATTCTCTGGGAGCCACAGCAGATGGGATTTTTTCTAAGAACAGGAACACGATTAGGACTACAATCAGTCCCTTTTCTCTCTTCTCCCCCTTGGCATTCCTAGTCCTGAGACTCTTCCTTCGTAGTTGACCAGACAGACGAGTTGCTCTGAGGTTAGAAGAAGATGCTTAGGGACATGGGCACACCTGGTCCGAGGGGTAAGTGGGCTTTTGAAACACAAGTTAAATGTGTGTTCCATGCAGCAGATTTTCTTCTTCTCTCGTATTGTCTCTCTTAGCTGCTGTTAATTAAGACTAAGGGAAAGTGGACAGGAATGAAAGGCACGACATGAAGCAAATATTTTGAGGCTCTCTTTTGTAGGATGGATCCGATTCTCGATCACTCTTCCAGTTGTAAAGAGCGGTGACAACAAGAACCAGATGTATTTTGCTTCACATCATGTAGATGTCAGTTACATGATGAGAAAAAAATTAAATATTCATCCTACAGGAAAGTGGCTTTCGCAGACTGGGGAGCAACTGGGATGTGCTCAGCAATGCTTATTTCAGGGAGATTTTCTGCTGTCGGATTCAAAGCAATGAAAGAAAAAAAAAACAGACGAGAAATAGGTTGTCCTAAAGGCTGTCTTATTTAGTCCTCTTATATTCCTGTCAAATTTTCTTACAAACTCCCTTGGAGGTTGAAGTTTATTTTAGGAGGCGGTACCTTGGTCAAAGCTGCTTTTCAGTAAGGAGGAGGCTGAATTCAACTGCCCTCCTCCTAATTGCTTTGCAAAGCTTTCCCTTCTCCCTAATCTCACTGTAGTTTCTTAAGAAATGAGGCACTTACATATCCCAAGGGGTTAAACGGAGACTTCTGCTGCAGGGGATAAAGTAGGGAGTTTGCTGCATTAATCATCGAATAACATCAATCACACATCCACTTGGGCAGTTAAATTTCTGTTGAACGAAGGGCAGAAATACCTGGGGGATGTCCCCCTCTTCGTTTGTGGTGTTATTAGACAGCTGTCGTGAAGGCCTTGTAGAAATAGATGTTGGGATGCAAACAAAGTCATATTAATGCCAACACAGTGCTAGGCACATAAGGAGTAATACTCTATGAAAATTAGTGAGTATATAAGTGAAATTCCCAAATAAATTATTGCACCAGTTCCCTTAACAGTCTAATAATCACCACCTCACTGCACTCTCGTGTGTTCCTTGCAGCAAGCTTTATCATTTTTAGGCACCATTCTGATTTTTCAGACCCATTTTCAGAAACCATAATAAGTCAAAAATTTTGTTCTTGGGGCACCTGGGTGGCTCAGTCGGTTAAGCGTCCGACATCAGCTCAGGTCATGATGTTACCATTTATGAGTTCGAGCCCCACATCAGGCTCTGTGCTGACAGCTCAGAGCCTGGAGCCTGCTTCAGATTCTGTGTCACCTCTCTCTCTCTGCCCATCCCTGCTCACAATAGTCTCTTTTTCTCTCTCTCTCAAAATAAACATTAAAAAATTTAAAATAAATTTTTTGCTCTTATAAAATTCATATTGCTGAGCCATGTTGAAAGGTTTTCTAACAATTGGGCCCTTCTCCCTAATTTCCCTTTTTAAAAGTTATTGCACATGCATATTATCTTTCTCGCCTAGAACACATGTGAATCAGCCTCATAATCTGCCGTGTCCGTCCAAATCCTACTCCTGCCATCTGCAATGCCTTTCACCCTCTGCTTTACCCACTGTTCCAGATCGGCCTCACTCTGCTCTTACTGTCGTTTGTTACTCTAGCCAGCCTTGCATGGTCTAAGTACAGAGCAGTGCATTTATAATATAAAGTTACGGAGAGTATGTTTTACAGGACTTTGTGTCAATTCAGTGCAATCTTAATGATCTTTAGTGGAATATTAGCGCACTGGAGGTAAAGGCTGCTTTTATGACTTTCTTACTCTCGCCAAAATGTTGAACACATACGGAAGCCTTCATGACCTAGTTAATTTCAAGGGTCTGGCAACCCCTCAGAAAAAGATTTTTTAATTTTCCTTTGAAAATTAAAAAAATATCATAGGGATTGGTCATATCAATATCATATTGATGAGTCAATAGTGGAAAAGGGTCAAATATTTGCAAATCAATCTAAAACTATAATGAAAATCAAATATAAGTCCCAATTTTAGCATATTTGTTTTTTGTTGTTTCATTGGAACATTAAAAAAAGCGTAGGGATGCCTGGCTGGCTAAGTCAAAGAGTAGGGGACTCTTGACCTCGGGGACTGAGTCCAAGCCCCACGTTGGGTGTAGAGATTAATTTTAAAAAAATTTTAACGTGTAAAATTCACTTTGAGAATTAAAAAAATATATATTAGGGAGGATATACCATATCAATTATTATGCAAATAGTTAAAAGCTAGAATAATTAAAGTTATGGCACTGGTAAAAAAAAAAAGATATAACAGCATAACTGAAAGTTCAAAAGTGATCCTTGTATGTAAGGAGAATTTAATTTTTCTTAGAAATGGCATTTTGTATCGGGATAAAGGATGACTTATTCAACAAAGGTTGAAATATTTGGTTGATCACTTGGGAAAATAAAAATTTAGATACTACAATATAACAAAACAAATACCAGGTGGATTAACAATTCCTAAGTAAGTCAAATAAAAATAAATAATACATAAAAGTCTTAGTGGATATCATAATTATTTCGATAGTCAGTAAGAAGAGAGAACTTTCTTTTTTTTTTAATTTTTTAATGTTTATTTCTTATTGAGAGACAGAGAGAGATAGAGCATGAGCAGGGTAGGGGTAGAGAGAGGTGGAGACACAGAATCCAAAGCAGGCTCCAGGCTCTGAGCCTGACACCAGGCTGGAATTCTCAAACTGTGAGATCATGACCTGAGCCAAAATCGGAGGCTTAATTGACTGAGCCCCCCAGGTACCCCAGAAGAAAGAACTTTCTAAAACTGATACCAAAGACATAAAATAAAAAGGAAGGGAAGTCTTGATAAACCTTAAAAACTCTACATAAAAACATCATAATCAATGTTTAACAACAATGAACTGACTGAAAAAAATATTTATAGTACATAAGACAAAAGGTTAAATACTCAATATATAGTCTTCTAAAATCACTCAGAAAAAATAATGTCCTTATAGAAAAATGAGTAAGAAACTTTAAAAAGTGACACATAAAAGAATAAACATAAATGGCAAACAATTTTTTTAAATGTTCAACTATCCTAGTACTCCAAAAAGTGCAATCATGTTTTGGCCCATTTGGAAATGAGTGAAATTGGCAATACACCCGAAAAGCCTTTAAAAAGATGTATGCCATGACTTATACATTCCATTAGTAGACGTAGGGAAATAGATGCATAAAGGAATGCTTATAGCCGCTGATCATGAGAGCAAAATATTTGGGAAAACGTGGTATTCAGGCAAATCCCAAAAGCTTAAATAAGTTAGAAATGTACTTTCTGGCCATGTAAATGAAATCTTGAGATAAGCAATCCGTAGCTGATATCGCGACTCCATGATTATCAGTGTCGCAGGTCCATTCTGTCTCGTGCCTACAATCTCATTAATGTGAGGATTCCACCTCGTGGTTCAAGATCTCCAAGCATCTCATCCATATACGCAGGCAGTAGTGTATGAAGATACCACTGGGAGATAGGAAGGAAGAAAGGCACAGGTCTTCTCTTTAAGGATACATCCTGGAAGTTGAACATACGGCTACACCAACTGCAAAGCAAACCGGAAATAAGCCTTAATTCCAGACAGCACCTGCCAGCTAAAAACTGGTGTCTTGTTACTAAGAAGAGAAAATGGGGCCTTGGGGGACGATCTACAGTCTCTGCCACGTAACCAAACTGTTGACTCATAAATGGTTCAACAACAAATATGTTCAGGTTCATTCAGAGAATGAAATTCTACGCCATTGTTAAAATGATGTTATGGATCTACAGTTATTCACATGGAAAGAGATGCCCATTGTGTTATTAAATAACAAAAGCAGTTCAAGAAATCTTTTTTTTTAAGTTTATTTATATTTTGAGAGAGGGAGAGAGAGCTTCACCTGAGCGGGGTTGGGGGGTGGGGGAGGGAGAGAGAGAGAGAGAGAGATTGAATCCCAGGCAGACTCCATGGCATCATGGTAGAGCCTGACAGAGGACTTGAATCCACCAACTGCGAGATCATGACCCAATCAAAACTAAGAGTCAGACACGCAACCCACTGAGCCACCCAGGCGTCCCATGAAACTGTTTTTATAGTATAGTTTTTATAGTATCATCTCTTATCTAGTTGCCTTTTCCTCTATTTTGTCTATTGACTGATCAATCTATCTTAAAGTGCTTTTTAGTTTTTAAAATGATAGAATTCCTAAATTACTTTGTTGGTTTTTAAATTTCTCACTGTACTGTATTGTGATATGAAATGTGCTGTGTATGAAATGAATACTTTGTATTTATTGTGGCTGGATTGTGTCGCTCTCTAGTAATTATCTGTTTTCCCTAATTATTGGGAGCAGGATTCTGTATACGTCCGTTAGAGCAAGCTTATTAATTGTGTTATTCAAGAAATTTTATATTTCCTAATTATTTGTAAGCTTTCTATATCAGTTTCTGAGAGATGTGTGTTAAAAATACCTACCATAATGGAGGGATTTAATAGTTTATTTAATATATCATTATTTACCTTTACATATATTTTAAGGCTATATTTTTGAGTGCATGCAAGTTTAGGATTATTACAGGTTTTTGGTAATTATTTTTATTGTTGTTAAATGATAGCCCTTTTTTAAAGTAGGCTCCACTCCTAAAGTGGGACTTGAACTCACGATCCTGAGATCAAGAGTCATATGCTCTACCGACTGAGCCAATCAGATGCCCGTATTGCCTTAAGCTCTATTTTGCCTGATTAATAGTGCTTTTCTACCTGTATTTGTTTAGTACTTACCTGGCATGTTTTTCCCATAATTTTACTTCAGGTCTGGAGGGTTGTTGTCTTTAATGCTTGCAAAAGGCATACAGATAGATTTTGTGTTTCAATTCAGCTAATTTCTGCTATTTAATAGGTGAACTTAATGTTTATATTTATTGGCTTTGATGATAGTTGGATTTATTTCAACCATCTTATATATTTACCTTTTTCCCCTTACTATTTGGTTTTTTCTTTCTGATTCCTATTCCATTGATTTTATTCTCTTTTTCCTTCTTCAATGTTCTTGAAGATCTATATTCTATTTCTGTTAGTGGTTTCCCTTAAATTTTGAATATATGGCAATTGACTTAGGAAACCTGACATTTAAACAATTGCTCCGTTCTCTCTTCTCTGGTGGTGTTGTTGTCTAGTTTGTTAGTCTCACCTGTTTTTAAAAGCGTCCCCAAATTAACCTTTATCATTAGAGTTGTAGCAGTCTTCTTCCTCTCTGAAATTCAAAACCAATATGGGGAAAGAAGAGGGGAACAAAGGCAGGAACTAGAGGTGGAAAATCAAAACACAACATTAGCTTTTTTCAGGTAAAGCTGATGGGAGAAAATGATATTGGATCTGTGGCCAGATGGGCTTGCCGATACTTTATTCCTGAATTAGATGGACTTAGCCCCCGATGGCACAGTGAGACAACAGCAGGGCTCCCTAATAAGGCTGGTTACTCACCACCTGGACCCAGGCAGACCGGAATGTTCCTTCTGTGGAGGCAGGCAGATCTGGAGGAGAGAGAATAGCAGGGCTGAGCCAAGCATGTTGAGAGTTCCTCCTAAACTCTCCCATTGTCCTGCCTTTGGGTGGGATGGGTAAGGACGCAGAATGAAACTCTGAGTGTTTTTATATTACCGCTTGCCTAGATTAGCATAGAACTTCTCTCCTTCCGATGGATGTAGGAATGGGAAGCGATTGTTCCTCTGACAGTCATTGCCACCATTGCTGTTCTTGTTAGTATTGTTGTCTATAGTTCCTGCTCCATGCTGGTAGTTCAGCTTCAGCACCCTCAACCTGATGATCCTCCCCAGGCTCTGAGACCAGGAGAAAGCAGCACCCTATGATAGTTGGAGGAATGGAGTCCTGCCAATCCAGAGGTCATTTCTCTCACCCGGGTGGTAGCCATGGAGCTTGAGGAGAGGGGGGTGGGCACTGGGCAAGAGTCTCCTGCACTCCCTGGACTCCAGGGAACGTCAGCATGTTCCTCAAAGGGAAGGATCCAAGGGAGACACTGGTCTGCTCTTAGCTTGAGGGCCATGTGACTTGGCACCCCCGCTGCTGAGAACCACCCCAGCAAGGTAGGGGTGCAGGGGTACTAGGTGTGGGGAAGGCCAGCCGACCTGAATGGGTTGCTGGCACAGTGATACCAGTGAAGCCTCCCTCCACTACCAATGGTGAATGTGAAGCTAGAATACATTTTTCTAAACTATGACTGGTTTATTTGAAATTCTATGCCCAAAGTTTGACCAACTGTGTTAGAGGACGGATGTATCTTTCTACTTCTTTATATAGGACAATATTTGAAAGTCGTTATCACATTAAGAGATGAGCAAAGTGGATACACTGAAAAAATGTAGGGAATAAAAATGTATTCTAGAGGAGGTGAAATTATCATAAAAATAATTAAAGATTGTATTGCATTCTGAGATTTTGTTTTTGTAGCATTTAGCTGCAATTTATTATTTAGTTAGTTTCAAGTTTTTATGTAAATTCTAGTTAGTTAATATACAGTGTAATGTTAGTTTCAGGTGTAGAATTTAGTGACTCGCCACTTACAACATCCCAACTCCCAGTGCTCATCACAGCGCCCTCCTTAATCCCCATCACCCATCTGCCCCACACACCCCGCCTCCAGCAGCCCTCAGTCTGTTCTCTAGAGTCAAGAGACTGTTTTACGGTTTGCCTCTTTTTTTTTTGCCTATGTTCTGCTATTTAAACTTTTATTTGTTGTGGTTTCTGTAATCACTCAAAATAGATGTAAACTTAAAATAAAGACTTTATCGTAAGTAAACTGTATGCCCAAAGTGGGCTGGAACTCACAATCCCGAGATGAAGTGTTGATGCTCTACCGACAGAGCCAGCAAGGTATCCAGAAATTTAACTCTTGTACCTAATTTTCTATTCATACTTAAGTATTTTTCTTTTTTAAGTTATTTATTTATTTATTTATTTATTTATTTATTTATTTAGAATGAGAGAGAGGGAAGGAGGGAGGGAGGGGCAGAGAGAGGGAATCCCAAGAGAATCCCAAGCAGGTTCCGTGCTGTCGGTGCCAGAGCCTGACTCAGGGACTGATCCCACGAACCATGAGATCATGAGCTGAGCCAAAATCAAGAGCCAGATGGTAACTGACTGAGCCACCCAAGTGCCCCTTTTAGACTTTCTAATGGGAGCTGATCTCAGTGTCTTGAAACGCATCCCAGAGGGAAGTCTTGGGGATGAATGTGCAATTTCCCATTATCTTCAGTTGACTCCTCTGAAAAGAGTCAGTATGCTCTTCCCTCCTCCTGTCCGGCTTGCCGGACACAAGTTGCCAGGTGGACTGGGGAGACCCGGGCCCAGAGGCCTCTGCCCAGCCCAGCCCGTTCTAAAGATGTTTCCGGAGGCTCTTGGTCTCATTTTGAGAAATAATTCGAGGACCAGACACAGTGGATGAGCAGGGGAAGCAGGGAAATGTGTGAAAGTGAAAGCACACTCTGCAGATGTGAGAGCGGGTGCAGCTGGTATTCTTTTCTTAAAACGGGGTCCCCAGATTATGCCAGCTTTAGGCTCCACAAAACACAGACCCACCTCTGGGTTTTTTTAGCTTTTTTTTTTTTAATGTTTATTTAGTTTTGAGAGAGACAGAGCATGAGTGGGAGAGGGGAGGGGTGGGGAGGGGAGACAGGGAGACACAGAATCTGAAGCAGGCTCCAGGCTCAGAGCTGTCAGCAAAGAGCCTGATATGGGGCTCGAACTCATGAACGGTGAGATCGTGACCTGAGCCGAAGTTGGACGCTTAACCAGCTGAGCCACCCAGGTGCCCCTGGTTGTTTTATAGCTTTACAAAGAGGTTTGCCAGTTTCTTTGCTTACCTCTCCCTTGTTTCTCACATCTTTTTCCTGGGTCAACTTTCCTTCTTGTTCAAGTACATCTTTTAGTAATTCTTCCAGCAGAGACCTGTTACTGACCCTGCTTATTTCCTCTCCCTTCAGAGGATAGTATTATCCTACACTGAGTCTGTGTTCTTTGTACTTTAACAAGACAAAATATGTTATTAACACATGTTTTAAAACTTTTATATCAGTGGATTGATGGTGTATATGGTTTTCAATTTGTTTCTTTCCACTCAAAATTCCTGAGGTGTCTGGGTGGCTTGGTCGGTTGAGTGTCTAACTCTTGATTTCGGCTCAAGTCATGATCCCAGGGTTGTGAGATCGAGCTCCGCGTAGGGTGCTGCACTGAGCATGGAGCCTGCTTGAGATTCTCTCTGCCCCTTGCCTCCACTTGTGCCCGCTCGCTCTCTCTCTCTCTCTCTCTCTCTCTCTCTATATATATATATATATATATATGTATATATATGTATATATGTATATATACATATATATATAGAATCTCAAATTAGGAAAACAATTATGTTTCTGAGATTCTAGTGTATTGTTGAGTACAGCTGTAACTTATTCCTAACCATTACTGTATTGGATTCCATCACCACATTTGATCCATTTTATTGCCAATGGACATTGGCTTATTTCTAGATTTTTACTAATAGTAGGTATAATGCTACTTTAAGCCTTCTCACAAATGCTTCCTGGAAATGGGTAGTTTTTCTAGAGTTTATACTTAGGAGTGGAATTGCTAGGTCAAAGAGTATGGACATCTTCATAAAGTAAAATTGGTTTCCAAAATGACTGTTCCGATTTACATTCTCACCAGTAACATATGACAAATTGCCTTGTTCTCCGCATTGCTGCCAACGCCTGGGAGTCTCAGACTTGAGTATTTGCCAACTTTGTGGATATGTAACGGTTCTTCATCATAGAATTAATTTGTATTTTTTCTGATTGGTAATGAGATTGAGGGACATTTTATATGTTTATTGGCCATTTATACTTTTTATAAAATGCTTGTGTGAGCTTTTGGGCCTTTTTAAAGAAATTGATTTATCTTTTTCTTATTATAAGAATTCTTTACATATTCAGAACACTAATAACTTGACAGTTATATATTTAGCAAGTATATATTACATATAAAAATATATTTAGCAAATCTCCTTCCAGTCTGGCCAGGCACTTCATTCTCATGGTAGCTCTTGATAAAATGGATGTTGTTATTTTTAATACAGCCAACTTCGTCAATTTTCCCTCTGTGGTTTTCAGTTTTAGTTTCTTGTATGAAAAAATGTGTTCCTGAGATCATAAAAGTATTCTCCCATATTGACTTCTAAATGTTTTTAAGTTTTGCATTTTACATATAAAATACAAGAAAATATAGTTCATTAACTCATCTAGAGTTGATTTCTGTATATGATATGATGAAGGGGCATGAATGATAATTATCTTATGGGTCTTATCAGTGTTTTTCCCATCTTTCTTGTTATATAAAAGATATATTGTGGGTACAGGAAAACAGTACTCTGAGAAAATACTTAAAGGTTGAAAACTAAGTAGCTATGTTTCCAAGTTTTTTTTTTTTTGTTTCCAAGTTTGAAAGTTAAAGAATAACAGAAAAAAAAAAAACCAGAAAGGAAGTAGGATAAAAAACACTATTTTGCTAAGAGCAGAAACCAATTAAATAACCATCATATAAATGATAGATCAATTAAACAGAAATCATATTAAATAATAGAGAGGCTCACGGAAGCCAAAACATTGTTCTTTGAAAAGATTAACAAAGTAGATAAACTCTGGTAAGACCGCTCAAGAGAAGGAGAAAAGCCACAGATAAATATCATTAAATTGATAAAGGTGTCATAAGTTTCGGTGCAACAGAGGTTTAAAAAAAAGATAAGCAGATACTTTTAATTAACTTTATGCTGATTAAGTTGAAAATGAAAAGAAAACATGCAAATTTCCAGAAAAATTTATATTGATTTGGCCTTTAGATTGCTAAACTCTCTTATCTATGCTAATAATTTCTGTGTGGATAATTTTGAGTTTTCTACAAAAAACAACCATACAACATGCAGATTGTAAAAGTATTTTTCTTCTCTCCTTATCTCTTTGAATGTCACTACAAATTTCTTTCTGGAATGTGGCTTAGTAGCATGTATCAGAACTTCTTAGGAAATGACCGATGTTGGTGAGGATGTGGAGAAAGGGGAGCCTCTTACATTGCTGGTGGGAATGCCAACTGGTGCCGCCGCTCTGGAAAACAGCGTGGACGTTCCTCAAAAAGTTAAAAATAGATCAACCCTGTGACCCAGCGATTGCACCCCTGGGTTTTTACCCAGAGGATACAAAAATATGGATTTGAAGGGGTATGTGCAACCCCAATGTTTATAGCAGCATCATCAACAACAGCCAAACTATGGGAAGAGCCCAAATGTCCGTCGACTGCTGAATAGATAAAGAAGATGTGGTATGTATGTGACACACACACACACACACACACACTCTCTCACACACACACACACACACACACACACACACACAGAGGAATATTACTCAACCATCAAGAAGAATGAAATCTTGCCACTTGCATTGACATGGATGGAACTAGAGTGTATTATGCTGAGCAAAATAAGTCAGAGAAAGACAAATACCATAGGGTTTCACTTATATGTGGAATTTAAGAAACAGAACATATGAACATAAGGGAAAAGGGGGAAAGAGAGAAAGGGGAAACAAGCCACAAGAGACTTTTTAATGATAGAGAACAAACTGAGTGTTGGTGGAGGGATGTGGGTGGGGGATGGGCTAAATGGGTGATGGTATTAAGGAGGGCACTTGTTGGTATGAGCATTGGGTATTATACGAAAGGGATGAATTACTAAATCCTGCTCCTGAAATACCACGCTATATGTTAACTAACTAGAATTTAAATAAAATTTTGACCAAAAAAAAGAAGTATATATTAGTACTTCTCATTCTGTCTTCTACATCTCATAAGTTCTCTTTTATATTTCCATGTTGTTATCTCTGGGCTACATTACAGGTGGTTTATTCAGATCTGTTTCCATTTCAATTCCTTCTTTTACCTCTTTAATTATTTTATCTTTTTAAAAATGTTTATTTATTTACAGAGAGAGCACGAACAGGGGAGGGGCGGAACAAGAGGGAGAGAGAGAGAGAGAAAGAGAGAGAGAATCCAAAGCAGGCTTCACACTGTTAGTGCAGAGTCCGACTCAGGGGGCTTGAATGCAGGAATTGTGAGTTTATGACCTGAACTGAAATCAAGAGTCGGAATCTCAACCGACTGAGCCGCCCAGTTGCTCCACCTCTTTAATCATTTTAAACAAAGTACTGTTTATAGTCCCTTTCAGAGTGTACCATTATCTGAAGTTCTATGAGTACTAATTTTGCTGATTATTGGGCCTTTTTTTTTTTTTTTTGAGAGAGAGAGAGAGAGAGAGTCTTAATTCAGCTCCATGCCCAGTGCAGAGCCTGACTCAGGGCTCAATCCCACAACCATGAGATCATGACCTGAGCCAAAATTAAGAGTCAATGCTTAACAGACTTAGCCAGGTGCCCTGATTATTGAGTCTTTTGATTCATACTCGTTTCCTCATATGGTCTGTAATTTTTTATTGTGAGCTCATCTTAAGCAGGGACAGTCTTTTCTGTGGGAGCCCTAGGTACCCTAAATTATGGACTTGCCCCAGTAATGTGAATTTATTTTTGGTTCTGCAAGAATTTTGATTCTCCAGGAGTTTTCATGGGCTTGGAGCAAATTTGTTTTTTCTTGTCCAACTTTTTGTTAATATGTTAGTTGAAAATTCTTGTTCTATAAAATTAGTATAAAATTTGATCTTATTTTAAAAAAGAGGGGAGAGGGGTACCTGGGTAGTTCAGTTGGTTAAGTGTCCAGCTTTGGCTTAGGTTATGATCTCACAGTTCATGAGTTTGAGCCCTGCATCAGGCTGTCTGCTGTCAGCACAGAGCCCACTTTGGATCCTTTGTCTCTCCTCTCTCTCTCTCTCTCTGACTCTCTCTCTCTCTTTCTCTCTCTTGTTCTCACTCTCAAAAATAAATAACCATTAAAAAATTGCTCCTACACTCAGGCTTGATTTAATTTCTTAGAAGAGAGGTTTCTTTTTCCTTCACACTCAAAGCCTTGATTATTAGAAGTTGCTGTGCTTTTTCCTTGGTGGAGTTTTTGTTAGTGCCTTTTTTGTGGACTAAGCAACTTTGCAGGAGCTTTTCCTTAATTCAACCTCTTAATTCCAGATGGAGTGGACCCAAGGCCATGTTTTTGTTTCCATGTGAGGTTTGCACCTCAATCCCCGTTCTCCAGGTGCTGGCTCTACCAGCCCAATCTTATAACTCCAGCTCCCGGAGGATTTCCCCTTCTTCCCTGTTGACCCAGTTATCTACTTTTATTATAATTTTTTAATGTTTATTTTTGAGAGACAGAGAGGGAGGGAGAGAGTCAGCACAAGTGGGAGAGGGGCAAAGAGACAGAGACACAGAATCCAAAGCAGGCTCCAGGTTCTGAGCTGTCAGCACAGAGCCCGATGTGGGGCTTGAACTCACAGATTGTGAGATCATGACCCGAGCCAAAGTTGGACGCTTAACTGACTGAGCCACCTCTCAGTTATCTACTTTAAAAATACACAGTTTATTTGTGTAGCAGTAATTTATTTCGTTTATTATATGTTAGTCAAAATACCTATGTGTTTATTGCCAAGATAGTGTTACACTAGCCCTTCATGTTGCCAGAACCAGAAGTAGTAGAAGCCTCGATCTACCCAAATTTACATCCACATTTAACTAAATAATCTCCATTGGGTGGGATTACAAGTGATTTTGATTTTCTATTAAAGCCTTACTTTTATTGCCTGGACCTTATACAATGACTATGTAATGCATTTACTATTTGAAAATATTATAAAATAACTTAAAATTTTTTTTACTGTTTTTTTTAAAATTTATTTTTGAAAGAGAGAGACAGAGTATGAGTGGAGAGGGGCAGAGAGAGAGGGCGATACAGAATCCAAAGAAGGCACCAGGCTCTGAGCTGTCAGTACAGAGCCTGATGTAGGACTCGAGCTCATGAACTGCGAGATCATGACCTGAGCCAAAGTCAGACACTTAATCGATTGAGCCACCAGGGGCTTCTACTATAAAATAATTTCAATTTTGAAATGAAAATGGGGTTCGGCAGGAGAAACCTAATGGAGGATCAGGGGGAGGGGAAGAGGGAAACAGAGTTGGGGAGAGAGAGGGATACAAAACTTGAGAGACTATTGAATGCTGAAAATGAACTGAGGGTAGAAGGGAAAGGGGGAGGGGGGAAAAGAGGTGGTGGTGATGGAGGAGGGCACTTGTAGGGAAGAGCACTGGGTGTTATATGGAAATCAATTTGACAATAAAATATTATGAAAAAAAAGAAAATGGGGTTTGGTTATAATATTACCATATGGTTCAAAAATAATTTTACTCTTAACTATGTTAACCAGTGGGAGAGGTCACACAAAGCTCTAAAAGTACCTGAGATAATACAGGGGTGCCTGGGTGACTCGGTTGGGTGTCCACCTTTGGCTCGGGTCACGATCTCACTGTTTGTGGGTTTGAGCCCTGTGTCAGGCTTTGTGTTGACAGCTCAGAGCCTGGGGCCTGCTTCAGATTCTGTGTCTCCTTCTCTCACTGCCCCTCCCCTGCTCGTGCTCTTTCTCTGTTGCTTAAAGATGAATAAATGTTAACAAAATTTTAAAAATTATTTTATAATTGACTTTAGCATGCATTACAATAAAACATCACCAGTTCAGATTAAATGAGGAAAATGAATCTAAATTAGTCTAAAGCTTGAATATTTTTTAAAGATTTTATTTTTAACTAATTTCTACATTCAACATGGGGCTCGAACTCACAACCCCGAGATCACGAGTCACATGCTCTACTGACTAAGCCAGCCAGGTGGCCCTTAAGCTTGAATATTTTTAATGCTGTTTTATTTCTTTGAGTAAATGCAATAAGTGGAACAACAGATGGTGTCAGGAAGGGCCCTGTGTTTTATGCTTCTGAATAGAAAGATATTTCCCAGTTCCGTCTCTACTCTGCAATCCTTGTATTTATTAGTTACTATTAAGTTCAAGTCTCCTTGAGATTGTTCGACTGATAACTTTTCAAGTGCTTATGGTTTCCATTTCCTAATGATACTTGTGTATGTTTATTTCCGGTATAACTGGGGGTGTGGGATGTGTCCTGGGGTGTGAGAGTGTGTACGTGTGTTTGAGGGAGCCTGCTGGAGGCGTGGCGTGTGTTCGTCTGATGGTTTTTTATTTCTTTTTTCTCTTTTCACTGAATACGTTTACTTTTAATCTTGCTCCTATTCAAATGATAATTAATTCTAAATTATTGAGGCTTAAATAATGTTTTTCTCTAAATGATTTGCCAATACGAACATACTGAATTCTTTTTAATGTGAGGGTTTTAAAAAATCCAAATTAGTCTCCACAAATGTCACATAAAAAAATCACCGAGTATATTACCTGAACATTTTCCTCATGGCTCCTGCTTTCTTCAAAAAGCCTTTCCAGTAAGTTTTATTAAAACAATGCCTGGCTGGCTCAGTTAGCAGAGCATTCAACTCTTGATCTCTGGATTAGGGTTCGAGACCCACATTGGGTGTAGCAATTACTTAAAAATAAAATCTTTTATTAAACAATAAAACTAAAACTAACTCTGTATAGAAGATTGCCAGTGTAACAAAATGTGTAAGACAATTTCTCCAAATGGATTTTCACTGGGATATAAACATCTTTTATAAATGTTGTAACTTTCCTAAGACCTTAGAGATGTTTTTTAAGGGGGGGGCCTGGGTGACTCAGTTGATTGAGTGTCCGACTCTTGATTTCATCTCAGTTCATGATCTCACAGTATGTGCTGACAGTGTAGGGTCTGCTTGGGATCCTCTGTCTCCCTCTCTGTCTCGGCCCCGACCCCACTTGCTCTCTCAAAATAAACTTTAAAAAATTGTTTATAAAAAAGAGAAACATTTTTAAAGTTTTTCTTATTAAAAAAAAGAAGAACAAAAGAAGGAAAGACATGGAGAAAAAAAGAACCTAATAAAGTCCAACCAAATATAAATAATGTTTTTTTATAAATCTGGCATTTCCTGGGGCACCTGGGTGGTTCAGTTGGTTAAGCTTCACACTTTGGCTCAGGTCCCCGAGTCGGGCTCTGTGCTGACAGCTCAGAACCTGGAGCCTGCTTCAGATTCTGTGTCTCCCCCTCCCTCTGCCCCTCCCCTGTTCATGAGCTGTCTTTCTCTGTCTCTCCGTAATAATAATAAAAAAAGTTAACAAAACCAAACAAAGCACCTGGCATTTCGCATTCCAAATTATTGGTAGTCCTGAGCTGGGAGAAGGAAGGAAATGGCTCCACGGAAGGGCTAACTACGGTGAACTAGAACAGCCTGGTGTGTCCAGCCCTGGAATTTGACCTGTCTGTTGAGTTGGGCAGAAGCTACAGAACCAAATCCAGCCTGGGAAATGAGGAGAGGTGCTCGGTAGTTCAGACTTCACGTGGGCTCCGGAGAGCATGACCGCTGGCCACAGGCCTTCCCTGAAACGTGGACTAGCTAGAGACTTCAGAATTTAGATTTTTACAGTTGCTCTAACTCTGGCTGGTGCTAGGTGCTTGGGGTCAGGGCTGTTCAATAAGAAGGGAGCTCACATTTGGTAACCCAGACAGGTGGGCGGCATCAAATACAGTTGGCAGAGGATACCAAGGCCAAGACTTGTGGGACCAGACTCCAGTGCCAAGGGAGGGTGGAAGGATAAAACTGAGAAAATTGGAGCCCCCAACTCAGAAGGATGGAATAAGAGGCGGGATTCAGTGGCCAAGACCTAATCCCAGGAAAACAAGATGAGCATGTGATGGGCAAAATGCCGACTGACCTCAGCTACAAGGCTAGACCTGGAGGACCAGCGTCAGAGGGGAGCTGCTGTCCAGTCTAAAGCTTTGGGCTGTAGCTCTTCAAATCTACCACCCCCATCCGACCGCGCCCCAGTTAGCCGATGACTGGTCCTCGAGCCTGAGGGGGGCTTTACCTGCTGAGGAAGATGAATGGACTTTTTTTAGCTTTAGGTTTACTTATTTTTTTTAGGTTGTTTTAGTGTCTGTTTTTGTTTTGTGTGAGAGAGCATGTGTGAGCAGGGGAGGGACAGAGAGAGAGAGGGAGAGAGAGAATCCAAAGCAGGCTCCTTGCTGTCAGCGCACAGCCCATCATGGGGCTCCATCTCACAAACCCTGAGATCATGACCTGAGCCAAGATCAAGAGTCAGACACTTAACCAACTGAGCCACCCAAGCGCCCCTACTTATTTTTGAACATACATTTTTACTCAAAAATCAAAACCCTATGGACAGGTATACACAGGAAGACTTGGTTCCACTGTCCTCTCCATTCTTTCTTCTACTCCCTGCGATGACCACTCCCTACAGATAGGTCTCCTTTCAGTGTTTGTTTTCACAAATAGAAACAATTATGTATACATATTCTTACTCCTCCTGGTTGTTCTACAAAAGATAGCACCCTATCTCTCTACCTATCTATTGCACACATAGATATGTGTCTTAACTTCACGGTATGTCTTGTAGATTTCTCGACCCCCAAAGGTGGAAGTCATCCTCTATTATGGCTGCCTGATACTCTGCCTGTGTGGACGTATCAAGTTCCTTTGAACAAAGGCCCTATTTGTGCTGACCAGTTGGGTTGTTTCTAATCGTTTGCTCTTACAAACGATGTCACAAAGCCTGATCCTGGACAGATGTGGCCTGTACTTTTACAAGGCCATCAATAGCAGATTCTGAGAAGTGCCAGGGCTGGTTGATGGGTAAGTTCACTGATGATTTTGTTCATTATCGTCAAATCTTTCCAAGGGAACTTCCGTTTTTGGCAAACGCCGGCGAGCATCTGCGAGCCCCTGGCCCCCCACAGCCTCACCAGCAGAGCACATAGTCAGGCTTTTCATTGTTCTCAAGCTGGCGGGAAGATGGTAATTTTGAAGTCCAACGAAAGGTGAGTTGTACTTGGTAATGCTTTGTTATTTGGAATGTCCCTTCTTCCTTCCTTCTTCTTTCCATTGAACACTATAGGCCCAAACGTTTCATGTTTAGTCGTGTAGGCGTATATATTCCAAAACCTTAGTTTTGTATTCCCAAACCTGAAGCATTCTGGATCTAGGGGATCTGACTGGCCAGTATAGGGTTAAGATGAAGAATTTAGAGGGGGCACCTGGGTGGCTCAATCGGTTAAGCGTTAGACAGTGGCTCAGGTCATGAACTCGAGTTCGGGAGTTCCAGCCCTGCCTCAGGGTCCGTGCTGCCAGCTTGAAGCCGGGAGCCTGCTTCGGAGTCTGTTTCATGAGGACTCAGATCTTTAAAAAGGGCTTTGAGTAAACCACTGGAGAAGCATGACGTGTTTTTATGAACATAGAGGACATTCTTGGAGCTCATGACTGGAAGAGATGACGGCACTGTCCTGGGTGCCCTGGGACTCCTGTCTCTATGCTGGACAGAGTGTTTCTATTCCCTGTGAGACTCCTGTTGCTCAGCTTTTAGCTACTTTCACTATAGAATTTTCAGATGGAGGCTGCCAGAAGCCAAAGGTACACATTTCTGAGAATATGAAATATACATACATCTATTCCAAAATTTTTAACTTTAAAACTTTTCAAAACAAAGAAATTAAATCAGATCCTGATATGATAATACAAGATTATTATTGTATGCCACATAATAGTTAGCAATTTATTCTTGAGTGAACAAAAGTTGAGAAGTTAAAGCAAAGTATCTGGAAAATACATCTCAACTTAGCTATGTTTAGCCTAGTTTTGGGTCAGTCATGCTTATTTTGTTTGTTTGTAGTACAAAGAAATAGTGAATCACTCTATCTTAATAATCTCAAGTTCTTTGAAAGTATAGTGAGAAAGATTTTGCAACAGTAAATTTAAAAAATTTTTAAAAATCTTTAATGTTTACTTTTGAGAGACAAAGAGAGCATGAGCGGGAAAGGGGCAGAGAGAGAGGAGACACAGAATCTGAAGCAGGCTCCAGGCACTGAGCTGTCAGCACTGAGACTGACGCGAGGCTTGAACTCATGAACCATGAGATCGTGAGCTGAGCTGAAGTGGGACACTCAACCGACTGAGCCACCTAGGTGCCCCTAAAAAAAAATTTTTTTTTAATGTTTGTTCCTTTTTGAGAGAGAGAGACAGAGCATGAGTGGGGAAGGGGCAAAGAGAGGGAAACCCAGAATCTGAAGCAGGCTCTAGGCTCTGAGCTGTCAGCACAGAGCCCAACAGTTGGATGCTTAACCCACTGAGCCACCCCGGTGCCCCGCAACCTGAGTTATATTTTAGTTATAGCATTTTTAAAAAATCATAAGTCTAGGGGCACCTGGGTGGCTCAGTCAGTTGAGTGTCTGACTTCGGCTCAGGTCACGATCTCCTGGTTCGTGGGTTTGAGCCTCACGTTGGGCTCTGTGCTGACACCTTGGATCCTGGAGCCTGCTTGCGGTTCTTAGTCTCTCTCTCTGTTTGCCCCTCCCCTGCTTGCACTGTGTGTGTGAGAGTGTGTGTGTCAAATATAAACAAACATTAAAAACTAAAAAAGTCATAAGTCTATAGGCTGGCCACAAAGTCTTTTTTCATGCTAGTTTAAAGTTATATGTAAATTCCCCTCCAAAAAAAAAATCACTATTTCCCCCTTGTTGTTCCAGACATTCCCACACTGATGGCTGAGAATCCCTGAAGCATCCATGATGGTGTCTGCTAGGTGTCTGAGTCTTGTTACCCGGAGCCGGGAACTTTTATAACATCTGAAGGCAAAACTCCCCGTTCGTCGTGTCGGGTCCCTGAGGAGGTCATGCGGAGGGATGTCTGAGCAGCATGTTGATGCACTGTCTCTCGTTAGAGGAGGGAGACCGGCTCCCTTCTTCATTTCTGTACCAACCGCTACGGCGCGCGTTCACATTTGCCGAGTGGCGGGCCCTGGTGGTTCTCTCAGGCCATCTTCTGAAATTGCTGCCCATGTCCCACCAAGGATTCTGCTTGCTTCCCTCGGAAACATAGATTGGTTACGAAGGATACACCCTCGGGCACAGGGACTCTGTGGCAGGTCAGGAAGTGTCAGAGACGCTCTAAGGTCTGAGTCTTCTGGGGAAGGGGACGTTGCCCTATTATCACTCTGACGGGTCGCAGAGGTCCTTCCTTCCTTCACTCGAGGAATGCTAATGGAGGACCAGGTCCCATATGATGCCCGGATCTACAAAACAGTGGGTGTGCTCCTGGAGCACTCCGTCTGGGGGTGGAGATCCAGCATTCACAGATATTTACAACATCATAAGGGCTGAAGTCATGATGTCCGCGAGTTGGTTTCATAGCTCAGAGGTGATTATTCCAGGACGTCTTCCAGCACGAACACTCAGGTCAGGAAGGCTTAACAAAGGGAGTGATATTGGGCTGACATTTGAAAGACAGTAGCTTTTGACGAAATAGCGGGAAAGAGCACAGAAAGGAGCAAATGCAAAGGCAGAGAGGAACGAGAGAGCCTGGTGGGGCAGAGAATTAGAAATGGATGACCAGACGCTAGAGGAAATGGCTCAACGGTGAAGGAATGACCACAAAAGGCACAGCGAGGGGAACCAGCAAGAGTGGGTAGGGCAGAGAGGACACCATCGTGACCGGGCAGGTCTGTCCCCAGGGTCACCATGATGAGCTGGCAGGCCACAAGAAGTGGGTCCTGAGGAATAGCGGGAGCACCCTCAGAGGTTGGGGGCTGTTGGCAAGGAGGAAGGGAAGCTGGTCAAGGAAAAAGAGCGTGGAGAGGCTTCGGGCTGGGATGCTCTCAGGGCAGTTGGAGGAAGAGAAAGCGAATTTTGAACAGCCATCAACTAAGCAGTTCACTCGTCTCCTTTTGTAGAGAAGGAAGTTGATGTGCTGCTTTGGGGTCAAAGACCGTCATGTGTTCGTGAAACTCCCACCCCACCCACACCCCGGAGGCCTTTCCTTCCTGCTTGGTACTCAGAAGAGCTTGGATGAGCTAAATAGACCTCGCACCCTGGCTTTAATAAACAGGTGTAGAAAGAAAATCACAGAACACCATGCTTCAGATTTCAAATTATTTCCAAAAGACTTGGACTTTTTTTCTTGGAAAGACAAGAAAAAAAACCTCGTGGGTCTTCCTATAAGGAGAAAGGTCATTAGAAATCACAGGCCAACTTTTCCAGCGGCCAGGGAACATTAGGAATCAAAATATGGCAAGAATTATGAAATACAATGAAGGCAGGTGGATCAACTGTCCAGCGAGTTTATCCACGGAAGGTCAGCAAGGAAGGTCACTCTCAAGTTTTAACCTTGAACCCACAATTTTTATGACTTCCATGAATTATCTCCTATTAGCAAGATGGTCTAGTCTAGTTAAGGATAAATGTGTCAAAGGATAAATTACAATTTGCAACATTGTGTTTTTCTAGATCCAGTGAGGTTTCTAGTAACAGTGTGTCTGACTCTCTCTACAAGTCTCCCCATTCTCCTCCCTCTTTCCTTCCGGCCAGTTTCTTTCTTCTTTGTCTTCTTTTCCCCTGCAACCACCCTGGATGCTTCTCCACCCTGCGTACCCCCCATTCCTTGTTGTTGCAACCCAAGGGTTGCACGGGCCCCACATGCAGGGTGGGGGTTCTGGAAGCTAGCTGGCCCCTTCACTTCTCCCCTCTCTCCAGGCTTAGTACCAACATGCGTCTTAGCTGGTGGAGAGATTCACTAAGCTTCCTTATCACCTTCGAAGTAAGAATGCTTCACGCCACCCACTGTCCTATCTAGCCACAGAATCGTGGAATGGCTGGGCTGACAAAGCACCCCCAGACTGCATGGCCCCTTCCCCTCCCCCTCCTAGACTCTGTCTAGCTTCATCTACCAAAGATCAACTGTAATAGGTTAGCAATGACAAATGCCAGGATTCCAACATTTCGGAAAATGGGTTGAAGACCCAAAGGCCTGAACTGTCAGGTTAGAAAGACCTTTTCAGGGTGCCTGAGTGGCTCAGTCAGTTAAGCATCTGACATCAGCTCAGGTCATGATCTCACAGTTTGTGAGTTCGAGCTCTGCGTCGGGCTCTGTGCTGACAGCTCAGAGCCTGGAGCCTGCTTTGGATTCTGTGTCTCCCCCTCTCTCTGCCCCTCCCATGCTCATGTCTCTCTCTGTCTCTCAATAATAAATAAACATTTTTTAAAAATTAAAAAAAAGAAAGATAACCTTTTCAATATGTAGGCATGTTTTCCTTTCCACACTTGAGCCTGGGAAGTGGGGGGGGCTGTTTTTGAGGGGGTACCGTGCCGTGAACAGAATTTGTCCCCAACATTGCAGCGCCCCTGTTCGCCGCACTCAGTCCTGCTTCAGCTCATCCTCTCTGGTCCCCTAGCCTCTTTCTCTTCTCCTCTCTTCTGCATCAAAGCAGGCCTTGAGGAATGGATCCTATATATATTCACAATAAGGTGTGAGTGACCGATAAAAGCTTAAGGTATTAGTCAGTAGAAGCGCATTTGTATTTGGGGGGGGGGGGCTCAGAGCCTTTAAAGAAAGGAACAAATCCATACGTCTTTAATGGAGAAATTTTGATTAGGTAGCAGGAGAAATGTTTGGGATTGAGCGGCATATACCTGGTTTTCCTGAAATCACAGGACAGATGCTGCTTCTACTTAGAAATTAGATGTACACGTGTGCACGCGCCCATCACACCCCCCACTTATCTATTTAATTCCAGGCAGTATGTCAAATACTTTACATATATATGCTTTTTCATTTAATTCTTACTCCAACCACCCTCCTCCCAAACATGCAAAGTATTCAGTGTTTCATGTACATTCTGCTACCCAGAAAGTTAAGTAAATTGCCAAAGTTTGCACAGCCCATAAATGTGGACCTGGGATGTGAATCCAAGTTCTTTCTACAGGTCAGGAAGCTGCCAGAGGTCACACTCCTTTCATGTGGTGGGAAGCAGTTTCCCCGCTTGCTCCCTGGGCTGCTTAGTTAAGGAACGTATAGAGCTTTAGAAACCTCTCAAGTCCTCTTCAAAAGTCCTCTTAATTGTCTGTGTTTTTCTCTGAACTTCCCAGTTTGTGTATGTCATCCTCGTAATGATGTGCCCTAAATGAAGCGTACTGGCCTGGTCTATTTTCATTTCTCAGCCTATGCAGGATATAAGAGATGAACAGCATATGGTGAAAAGTTAATGAGATTAAAAAATAAGTTCCCTTAAAATCATCCATGGGCTTTTTTCTACATGTGTTCTTGGTCCAGTTTCAAAAACCACAGGAGTTGAGGGGTGCCTGGGTGGCTCAGGCGGTTAAGTGTGTGACTCTTGGTCTCAGCTCAGGTCATGTCTCGGTTTCATGAGTTCGAGCCCCACGTCTGGCTCTGTGTGGCTACCATGCTTTAAAAATGGAGGAAATATTTACATTGTTCCTTTCTCTCTCTTTTTTTTAATGTTTATTTTTGAAAGAGACAGAGCGTGAGTAGAGGAGGGGCAGAGAGAGAGGGAGACATAGAATCTGAAGCAGGCGCCAGGCTCCGAGTTGTCAGCACAGAGTCCGATGTGGGGCTCGAACCCACAAGCTATGAGATCATGACCTGAGCTGAAGTCAGACGCTAAACCGACTGAGCCGCCCGGGTGCCCCTGTTTGCTGTTGAGTCAGTGGGAAACCGATCTTGTAGAACCGGCACTACTAATCATGTTGTTAAAACAAGTGCTGTGCTGAACTAGTTCAGACGGAGACTGTGCTGTGATGGGGTCAAGTATTAAACATACTCAAAGCGACTCTCTCTCCAGTTACAGATCTCACGCTCACATGATACTCCTTTAGCCTGCAAAGATAATGAAGTCTTACCCAGAGAGGAAGATCAGAAATCAGTTTCTCAGAGTGGCAGCTCTCTGAATATAGCTTACACCTTATAGTCACATAATAGGTTGAGCTGACCTTTTAAGAAAAAATTCTGACACCTTTGAAGCAAGTAAAAAAGAAGTTAGGAGTCTTGTTTTTATTTTGTTTATATTTTAAAGTTTATTTATTTATTTTGAGAGAGGCAGAGAGAGAGAGAGAGAGGGACAAAGAGAATCTCAAGAGGCTACACAGTGTCAATGCAGAGCCCCATGCGGGTGGAGAGACGTAAGGGGCTTAATAAAATAAAGAAGGATATCATATACTTCCCTCATGCCAGGTTCTGTGCTCAGAGCTTTGCAGGCATTATTTGACTTAATCCTCAGAAGCCGGTGAAGTAGATACTATTATTTTCTGTGTTTTCTACAGGACGAAATCAAGGCTTCTGCCGTTTACTGAACTCTCAAAGTGTGGTGAGAATTATATGAGAAATCATGTGCATTATATCAGGTTTAGATTTTGTTTCTTACTAAACAAACACACAAACAAACAAAAACAAGGAGGAGGAGGAGGAGGAGGAGGAGGAGAAGAAGAAGAAGAAGAAGAAGAAGAAGAAGAAGAAGAAGAAGAAGAAGAAGAAGAAGAAGAAGAAAGAGGGAAAATCCAAAACAAAGCAAAAAGTATCAGTTTTCTGAACAAGACAGAGTTCGTTTTTCTCACTTATAAACCAGGTCTAAAAGCAATTAGTAACTGAGCCAGCGCCTTGGCCCCCCTTCAGTGCACTGGCACACCTACCTCCAAGGGCTCTGGGAAATGTAAACTTTTCTTTTCTTTGCTTTTTTTAAATGTTTGACTTATTCTTAAGAGGGAGAGAGAGAAACAGGGGCAAAGCAAGAAAGAGACACAGAATCTGAAGCAGGCTCCAGGCTCTGAGCTGTCAGCACAGAGCCTAATGTGGGCCTCGAACTCACAAGCCCCGAGATCCTGACCTTGAGCCGAAGTCAGATGCTCAACCGACTAAGCCACCCAGGTGCCCCTAGACCTTTCTTTTTAACAGGTGCTCATGTGTCCAGTGAAAAACTGGGGCTTCAACTATTAAGTGTAGGGAACCAAAGTTGGGTTAGGCAACTTACTTCTCTGCCTATATATACGAAGTGTGGGGCACAGGATATGCACAGTAAATGTGTGGTGATAATGGCTATGACACTCAGAGCAGCCCAGGGGCACCTGGGTGGCTCAGTCGGTTAAGTGTCTGACTTCAGCTCATGTCTGTGAGTTCTGTGCCAGGACTGTGAGTGCATGTGAGGGTCTGGCTGGATCTTGCAGTTCGTGAGTTCAAGCCCTCAATTGGGCTCGGCATTGGTGGTGGGAAGCCTGATTGGGACTCTCTCTCTCTGTCTCCTTCCCTACTTGCACTTTCCACCTCTCTCTCTCTCTCTCTCTCTCTCTCTCTCTCTCAAAAACAAAAACAAAAACCCGTCAAAGCAGCCTAGAGGTGGTCTGGTTTGCTGATTTAAATACAACTATTTCTGCCTGAAGTTTTCCCTTTTCTAGATTGACGCTGTAACCCTGGACTGGGACGTGAGTGAGCAGGGAAGGCACACGAGGGGTCCCCAACACCGCCCTGACCCCAGGGCTTGCCTCCCCTTTCCTCCTCCAGATATGCGAGGTGGTTTGCCCCAAGGTTTGCGGCTGTGGAAAAGTGGCAGGAAGCCAAATCCACACAAAACAAGGAAAGTGCCTGGGCCACGGCATTTCCTAAATTAGGATTCTGCTTTCTTCCCGTGTCTCCTTTCAGAGACTACAACTCCAGCTCTGGCTTTTGGCAAACGGGACCGGAGAGCCACACTGCACGATTCCGGGGGACGAGCAGTCATACCACACAGAGTATCAGATCAATGACAGCAGGCGTGGTACCCCCCGGATGCTGTGGAAACAGGAGGTCCTGGGAAGTGGGGGGGGGGCTGATGTCTTGACTCATTTTGTTCATTTGTTTCAAACAGTTTTCCATGGATCATCTTGATCTCACAAATTCCTAGAGATGAGAGAAGACTCGGGTCACAAAATGTTTGCCGTGTGTGGATCTCAGTTTCTTGAAACCTCTCCACTGTCTTTAGGTCTGAGAGTCTGCGATGAGCACAGTAGCAGGAAACTGGTACAGAGAAGGCTTGGGTAGGACAGATGAACAGGTGGGGTGGACTGGATGGTGGGGATCCAAGCTGGAGTTTCCAGCTGCTTCATACATTGGGCCGGGAAGGGGTGGGGGAGGAAGAAGAACCGAGAGGTAAGGCCTGATCTTCCATCGCCTCAAATGCATATCTAGTTCATTACCACGGCTGCTCACCGTCTGCTCCAGGGAGGGCCACCGCAGGCACGCACCATGCTTCGTGTAAACTGGAAAAAGACATCCCATCCTCCAGTGGACCCAGTCCTGTGCCAGGACTCGATGAGCAGCACGGAGGCTCCGGCTGGACCACAGCCCCCACTCATCTTCCTGGCTGGTTGCCCTTGAGCGGGGGACAATCTGCACATTCTTAAGTGCGGGACTCTGGGGTCGGCTCACTTATCTCCATCCCCACAGCCCCCGCTGCCCCCATCCAACTTTGCCATCTCTTCTCACTTGGACTATGCTTCATCATGGCAGATATAACCCAGGGAGCCATTTACAGAGGCTCCGATTTAGCCTCGAGTGTCGTCAGCGCAGAAGGCTATGTATGCGTTTAGTCCTAGAGATACAATGACTAGATGAAGACTTTCATAATATTGTTTTTAAACTTGTGATCAATTACAGACCACACAGCTGTCGGGCACTGTGAATTAATTAAAAAGTCCTAGAGGGGCGCCTGGGTGGCTCAGTCAGTTGAGTGTCCGACTTTGGTTCAGGTCATGATCTCATGGTTTGTGGGTTCAAACCCCACATCAGGCTCTGTGCTGACAACTGGAGCCTGGAGTCGGCTTCGGCTTCTGTGTGTGTGTGTCTCTCTCTGCCCCTCCCCTGCTCATACTCTGTCTCTTTCAAAATAAATAAACATAAAGAAAAAAAGTCCTAGAGTTATTCTAAGTGTAAAAAGTACACCTAGACTGCATTGTATTTTTGAGGCTGAACACATTACGTTAAAACGTGTGCTTTGAGGTGCCTGGGTAGCTTAGTTGGCTAAGCATCCGACTTTGGCTCGGGTCAGGATCTCACGGTTTGTGAGTTGGAGCCCTGCATTGGGCTCTCTGCTGTCTGCACAGAGCCTGCTTCGGATCCTCTGCCTCCCTCTCTATCTGTCCTTCCCTCACTCATTCTCTCTCTCTCAATAAACACATAAATTTAAAAAAAAGCATTAATATAAACTAATTTTTAATGGTCCTCTTAGTATTTCTTGGTACCATAATTCACCGGGGGTCTCAATAAATGAGATAAGCCTGCACCCCCAGGACAGTGCCCCCTTCTACCTCCCATCTGCTCTGACTCCACCTCTTCCCAGCAGCCCGTGGGGTGTGTGACAACCCAGATGTGACCATGTCGGCCCCCTGCTTACGGGCCGCAGCTACTTAGCACTGCTCTTGGAACACAAGCCCTGATGGGATTGGGCTCCTGGAACCAGCCGGCAGCCCCCGCCGCTGCAGCTGCTCCTGGCACATCTGCCCCACTCTGCCCTCCTGCTGTCGGGGATGCCCTTTGATTTCTCCCACTTTGCAGCTTTCAGCCCAAGCCGCACTTGCCCTGCCTCTATCAGGTTCTTCATTTACTGCCCTCCTAGAACCCTGTATCTCTCCTTCAGAGCATGTGGTCTCTGCGCAATTAGACATTTACTAGTGTGATCATTGGATTGTCTTGCAGGTCCACTGGAAATTGGTAAATCCCGGCCCCCACCCCACCACCACCACTGTGGAGTCTAGCACGGGGCCGGCAGAGTCAGCAGCTATTTGCTGAATGAACGGGGCTGAGCCAGGAGGCCACCTTCCTGGCTGCTCCTTGTGGGCTATGCTTTGGGAGGGAAAACTAACACACGCTACCTTGAGAAAGCAGGTCCCTGGCACCAGAGAGAAGGGCAGCTTGCGAGGAGACATCTGAGGGTCAGAGATGATGCCAGGGTTAGCCCACTGAATTTTAAGGCCTATATAGCAATATGCCACAATTCCTTTAAGTTAAGGAGAGGAGGGAAAAAAGACTGAGGCTTAACAACTTGGATGTTTTTAGAGGAATGCATTGATAAGAAATTTCTCAAAGAAACTCATTTTGTTTAAAAAAGCGTATCACAAAGTCCTTTGTCCCTTACCAGAGCAATCAGGCAACTGTCAATAATTTACCATTAAAGGTGCCCACTGATTCTCTTAATGGATTGGGGACAAAGCGATTGAATAGCAGGACAAAATAAAAATCACACATGCACTACATTTAATGCACACAAGTTGTTTGGACTTTATTGTACTTGAAGAGTAGTTTTATTTTAGAAGTTTGTGTGTACTATGAATTAATCGCATACAAGAAAGACCCAGAAGGCCCTCAGATAAGTCACTATAATCAGTCCAGAACATTGAAGTGATTAGCCCTCCGCTTTGCATTCTTGATTATTATACATGACTTCAAGTATGTTTACTTCCAAGCTTTCACTTACGAAGAACTCGAGCGGCGTTATCTATGAAGTGTCTTTATCCACACAGCAGAGTATCAGTGACAGAAGTCATACAGATGATTCTTAGGACATGACATAGTCACAGGAGGGGAGAATATTCAAATGCACTGGTCGGTGCCCAGTAAGAGATTCTGATGATGGCAAAATGAAGGACAATACTGGGAATAAAAATGAAAGGTCACCAAACACACGTTTGTCTAAACAAAAGTTATAGAAAATTTCTAAAGTAGGCTGCAATGAAAAATGCATATTTTTCACCATTCAAAATGCCCATAGTCAAATAAAATATAAAAACTACAATGTTCTAAAATGTAATAAGGTGTTTCTTCCTAGATTTCACGGATGATGCTACTATGTTTCTAGGGACTCTGGAGAGAAAGTGTATAAGCCCAATGGTAAATCTGACTTAAGGTTCTGGAAGCCTGGCCCCCATACTGGTGGGTTCCCGGCACCAGGCCTGAGTGGTGCCAGATTGACGACTTGGGGTGAGGTGGCATTGGCTGGTCACTGCCAGCAAGGGACAGCTGCAGGGAGTGTTGTTGGGTGGGGAAATCTGAGCTCGCTTCCTGATTGGCCAAATCCTGTATGACGTTTCTGGGTATGTCTTAAGGTAATTGTTTGTCTCCCCTATTGAGGCCAGAACCAAGAGAACAGAAGCAAGTTTGAGATACATTTGTTGGTGAAGTAAGTGTAGTTAATCCCCATCCGTGTTATCATCCGCACTACAACATTCTTACTAAGCACGACTCTGCTTCTGTTCGTCAGAGTCCCCAGATTTCTTTAAATTATTTTTGCCTGGACTTTTTCAAACCCCACCTAATTGTCTGCCTTCTAAACTTACGGACCACTGTTAATTTGCACAGTTGTTTCAAATGCTACGTCCGGTATCTTGCGTTTACTCAGTTATTCATTGCTAACGTCTAAATCAGAGAAGTGAAAAGGACAATTGTTTAGTGCTTTTTAAAGTCCCTGCCCAAGATCAGTGGGGAAATCCCATTAGCTCCATTCATCGCATTTCTCATAAATCTAAAAGGAAAGCAAGTATCCAAAGCCTTCTTCTTTAATAGTTCTTATTTGTAAAACCTTGACAGGGCTTTATTCTAAATTGCTTCCAAATTACATAAAGAATGCTGAGAAATATGATGGTTAGTGAATCGTGATAGTTTCAGTTATTGAATAAATAACCAGAATAGTAAAAGGGCCTAATCTGAAAGCAAACAGAACGATGGGCTGCGATGAGGCAAGCAGAGCCGTGGCATTCTCCAACTACCATCTGGCTCAAGCCTCTTCAAGTGGGCAAGTCGAAGGCTTTTATTCAGCGGCCTAAAACTTACTCAAAGAGAGTATTTTCATATAGTAAAAACAAAAACAAAACAAACAACCCAACCCCCCCCCCCAAAAAAAACTTTTAGCCCAAAAGGAATGTTTAAGGAAATCATGGGCCATCTTCTGGCTCAACAAGAGGGCACAGGGTGACCCGTGGGTGGGAGGTTTGCTGCAGATGCCCGGTGGCCACTAGGCAGCTTTCCGGCCCTCACCCCCATTGCCTTCTGTGGTTCGAGTGACCTATTAAAGTTGTCATTATTGTCTGAAACTGGGCAAGACGTATACAAAAATCAGGACTTCCTTAGGAAGAAGGTACCTGGTAATTTCTACTACCTTTTTTCATCATAAGGAAACAATAACGTAGGGTTGCCATACAGGGTGAGTGAGGCAAGTGATAGGATAGTTACGTATAGTTCAAGTCGTGCGTTTGTGAAATGTGAACCTGCGTCACGGCTTTCTAAAGGACCCCTGTCAATTACCGTTTTGTCTCTTAAGTCGTGGATTTTTAAATGAAACTCTTAAGAGGCTTTTGTTTTGTTTTCTTGAGAAGGTGTGTTTGGAAACTAGAAGTTGAAATGAGAGGAGCCCGCCACCCATCTTCGGCAGGAATGCTTTAAGAAAGGTATCTGAGCATTCTCTGTGGTTTCAAAGACAAAACCGAGTCCTGCTGGCTTTGTGTCGCGCTTCTCTTACAGACGGCAGTGCCTTCTGTCTGCTTCAGGGTGTGGCATCTGCCGTCGGGGAGGAGATGGCATGTGTCGCCTTTTAGAGCAGGCGGATTTCATTGTGCTGGGGGCCTCTATTTCATAGCCTCCTGGTTCCCATCTTCTAGTTGACTTGCTGAAACAAATGGAATTAAGAGAGATTCTGACTTATAGACCACACCTCACGTTTGTGTTGTTTTAGTCCCATGATTTTTCTATATGAGAAAATATTTTCAAGGAAGGGGCCAGAGAGCTGAACTTGGTGACTCATTTTCCCTTTTAGGATTAGCTGTGAAAATAAGCTAGAAAATATAGCTACACTTGTTGAAATAGACTTTGACATATTTTATCAGTTTGAAAAAAATGCACTTTTATGATTATGTGTATATATATATATATATATTGAGTTTGAGTCTCTATGCCTAAAAGCATAAATATATACTTGATTGTAAAATCTATGTGTACACACAGAAAACATATATTTATATTTGCACATGAAAAACTTTAAAAATTCAACTTTTGTGGGGTATTGTGTATACCTAGTATGTATTTGAATATATAAAAGGAGAAAATCCAGGAGAAAATATCAAAAAGGCCTAACAAAGATGTAGTATTCTCTTGGCAAAAACCGATGATGATTTGGCATGAATTCATCTGAATTCAGTTCTGCTGTTCTCTCTTACGCACAATCACATAACCCCTGTTTTCCAGTTGTTTGCACACTCTATCATGACCGGTGGGTGTGCACCTGATTCCCCTCCCCCCTCAATTAGTCGCCAGTTTCCCCCACCTATCCTTTTCTAGTCATTAACATATCTGTACTTGCGCAAGCAAATAAAAATGACTGCAGCTGAAATAAGCTAAAATAATCATTATAAAAAGTTTAAGAATGAAATGATTTTAGAAAACTATATTCTACCAAAATCATATATACTATTGCAGCTAGTGTGACCTCTTGAAAATGCTTTCTCTCCCTGAAAATGAGAGTATAAGGGACGCCTGGCTTCGGTTAAGATTTGCCTAAAGACGTTCAAAACGTTACTAAGTGATAAATTAACAAAAATAAAAACATTAAAATCAGAAAGGGATAAAAGAAGAGTATTTTTAAAAGAACAAAGTCTGAAACACTTCTGTTCTAGGATTGGATCTGGCCAACTTACATTACTGCTGATCTTATATTTATTAAATATAATAAGCATTTATTTTAGTCGTTTCCCATTGCTTAGCAATATATCAAGGGTTAACCGTGCTTTAAGCTCTGAAATATGATGAGAAGCGTCATACAGATTTATGAAGGTAGGAGATAAACTTCAGCTGTCACTATTATGGCACCAAAAGTTAAATTTCCATGTGCACGGTGGAGCATAACACACCAGTCTAACTATTTGAAGACTTTCCTTTTAGAGAGAGGACAGACAAGTGCATTAAAGAAAACTCCTTTGGGAATACTTTAGAGTTTTCACTGACAAGCCTACATGCATACACACACACACACAAAGGTACCTTAAAAATAGTTATATAAACATTATCTTTGGGGGTAGCTGCAGTCAGTCTCAGCACTTATTGAGTACTTGCTGTGTACAGGGCACAGCGCTCCTTGAATGCGGCTAACCTTCCCTTAAACTCTCTCCTAATTTCGCAGCTTCACGAAGTTGGTGGGAATTACGCGGACGGCCCCAAATCAAGGCAGCGAGGCGAACGTTCTGAAAAATTACATAACTCCTGGGAGAGGCAGGGCTTTTGCACAGATTGCACAAATATTTTCTTTCTCCGGTCGGCTCCTCTAAACCTTGGAGGCCCACAGACAACTTGGTTCCCCAGCCCTTCTCCCTCTTTTGTCTGCTCGTCAGACTCGTTTTCCACCTTTGTATCGTTCCTTTTAGACGTGAAAACAAACACGCGAACGGCCGGTTGGCAAGGAGACGAGGCACGAGGGGCAAGCGCAGCCTCCCGGCGCCCCACGCCGCCGCGCTCCGGGCGCCCGCGGAGCCGGCCGGAGCCCCAGGCCCGGGGCCGCGGGGGCCCGCGAGGCCGTGCCCCGGCGGGGCGGCCGGGCGGCGGCGGGCGCGGGGACGGCGGGCGGCGGCGGCGGCGGCCCGCGCCGAGTCCAGTCCGCGTTTTGCGAGTGCACACGAGTAATCAGAGAGAAGTGGATAATAGTTGCTCGGGCTCGCTCGGCTCCCTCGCATGCCCTGCTGGGCCCGATAGGCTCCGTCAGTCGTGTATTTACCCATATCCGGGTTAGAGAGGAAAAGAGAAAAGTTTCATTTAAACCTGAACTAAAAACTTTCACCATGAAATCACACAGCGGGAACAGGCCCAGACCGTAAGGCGTGACTCCCGGTCCGGCTCCGGCGGGGCCTGTGGAGGGGGAGGGGGCTCGCTCGACTCCCGTCGGGGCGTGTGGATGCGCACAGGAGGGGCCGCTGACTAAAAAGTGGGTTTTATTGTCTCCCCCCGCCCCCCGCCCGGCCTCGCCACGCCGCGGCGATCATGGCCGCGCGGGCAGCAGCGGCGGCGCGGGCGCGGGCGGGCAGCGGCGAGCGGCGGGCGCCCCCCGGGCCGCGGCCGGCGCCCGGGGCCCGGGACCTGGAGGCGGGGGCGCGCGGGGCGGCGGCGGCGGCGGCACCGGGACCCACGCTGGGGGGCGGCGGCGACGGCGGCGGCCTGAATAATGTGCACCACCACCCCCTGCACCCCCGTCACGAACTGAACATGGCCCATAACGCGAGCGCGGCGGCCGCCGCCGCCAGCACTAACAGCGCCAAGAGCGGCGGCTCCGAGGCGGCTCTCAAGGAGGGTGGAAGCGCCGCCGCGCTGTCCTCCTCCTCCTCCGCGGCGGCGGCGTCCTCCTCTTCCTCCTCGTCGGGCCCGGGCTCGGCCATGGAGACGGGGCTGCTCCCCAACCACAAACTGAAAACCGTTGGCGAAGCCCCCGCCGCACCGCCCCACCAGCAGCACCAGCACCACCACCACCACCACCATGCCCACCACCACCACCACCATGCCCACCACCTCCACCACCACCACCACCACCACGCACTACAGCAGCAGCTAAACCAGTTCCAGCAGCAGCAGCAGCAGCAACAGCAACAGCAGCAGCAGCAGCAGCAGCAGCAACATCCCATTTCCAACAACAGCCTCGGCGGCGCGGGCGGCGGCGCCGCTCAGCCCGGTCCCGACATGGAGCAGCCGCAACATGGAGGCGCCAAGGACAGCGCCGCGGGCAGCCAGGCCGACCCCCCGGGCCAGCCTCTGCTGAGCAAGCCGGGCGACGAGGACGACGCGCCGCCCAAAATGGGGGAGCCGGCGGGCGGCCGGTTCGAGCACCCTGGCCTGGGCGCCCTGGGCGCGCAGCAGCCGCCGGTCGCCGTGCCCGGGGGCGGCGGCGGCGGTGGCGGCGGCGGCAGCGGCGGCGGCCCGGCGGCCGTCTCGGAGTTTAATAATTACTATGGCAGCGCTGCCCCTGCTAGCGGCGGCCCCGGCGGCCGCACTGGGCCTTGCTTTGATCAACATGGCGGACAACAAAGCCCCGGGATGGGGATGATGCACTCCGCCTCAGCCGCCGCCGGAGCCCCCAACAGCATGGACCCCCTGCAGAACTCCCACGAAGGGTACCCCAACAGCCAGTACAACCATTATCCGGGCTACAGCCGGCCCAGCGCGGGCGGCGGCGGCGGCGGCGGCGGCGGCGGAGGAGGAGCAGGAGCGGGAGCTGTGGCGGCGGCGGCCGCGGCGGCGGCGGCAGCAGCAGGAGGCGGCGGCGGCGGCGGCTATGGGGGCTCGTCCTCGGGGTACGGGGTGCTGAGCTCCCCCCGGCAGCAGGGCGGCGGCATGATGATGGGCCCCGGGGGCGGCGGGGCCGCGAGCCTCAGCAAGGCGGCCGCCGGCGCGGCGGCGGGGGGCTTCCAGCGCTTCGCCGGGCAGAACCAGCACCCGTCGGGGGCCACCCCGACCCTCAACCAGCTGCTCACCTCGCCCAGCCCCATGATGAGGAGCTACGGCGGCAGCTACCCCGACTACAGCAGCCCCAGCGCGCCGCCGCCGCCGCCGCCGTCGCAGCCCCAGTCCCAGGCGGCGGCGGCGGCGGCGGCGGGGGCGGCGGCAGGCGGCCAGCAGGCGGCCGCGGGCATGGGCTTGGGCAAGGACATGGGCGCCCAGTACGCCGCTGCCAGCCCGGCCTGGGCGGCCGCGCAACAAAGGAGCCACCCGGCGATGAGCCCCGGCACCCCCGGCCCGACCATGGGCAGATCCCAGGTAACCCCCGCGCCGGCCGGGCCTGCTTCCGCCGCGGCGGCCTCGCCGCGCGCCTCGAGCCCTAGTTTCTTTCTCTCCGCGTACTTTTTCCGCGTCTTCTGCCGGGGGGGAGGCGGGGGCGAGGCGCCCAAAGCCATTTTAACTCGCGGCTGCCTCCCTCGGAGGCCGGGGAGCGCGCGGCGTCCGACCGCGCGGCCCGGGGCCCGGGGGGCCTGGGGGGCAGAGGGTCTCGCCGAGGCCCGGGACGCGCAGCCGGGATGGCCGGCCGCCGAGCACCCCCGCCCCGCCACCCCGCCCCGGGCGCGGAGCCGCGCGTCCGGAGCCGGGGACCGCGCGGCCAGGCAGCGGCGTGGGCGCCGGGGACGGCCCGGGCGGCTTTTGTAAGAGAAGCGGCGCTCCCGGCCGGCACGGTGCGGTGCGGGCAGGAATACTGACCCCGTCTTCTCGGGTAGCGCCAACAATGAGCTTTACCTGGGGGAAAGAATGAGGAACTTTGTCCTACCTCCAGCCACAGCGCGTTCCCTCCTAGCCTGCAAGGTGAAGGCAGGAAAAATAGGTTAGCTTTGTGGCAAACCGAGTGTGTTTTTCGTAGTTCTGCCCGGCCCTTCGGAGACACTCGATGCGAGCTTTGAGTTTGGATGTGTCGTAGCGAAAAGAATGCCCCCATTTACAACGACGTGGAGGTGAAATAGTCTAAAATAAATCGATTCCTTCCCGAGAATAGCCAGGAAATCCATTATTTTGGCTCACAGGCTGCTGGAAAGGAGTCACCTTCAACAGATAGGCTACGTTAAAGGGACACATTCCGGTTAGGTGGAACTTATTTGGATCACGGATCAGGCATACATTTTATTCAGCAAGTCCAGGAAAATAGCAGGCCAGTGCAAATTGATCGTTTTGGATCAGATTTATTTGGATTTTCTTTCATTTGCTGTCACCCAAGTCCTACGGCGTTATTAGGAAGTGTCCTGCCCTCTTGCTGTTTCCTGCTCGTAGGCTGAGCCTAAAGACTGACTTGATCTCCTTTGCAAGGTTTGGAATTTGAATTGTGGAGGTAAACTGGCTGTAATAGTCTCCAGACAGCTGCCTCTGAGTTGACATCTAATCTGCCATCTGATTGGCTCCCCTCTCACCATTGGGCATTTAGCACTGCTGATGTAAATAGAAGTGCTGAGCAGTAGTCACAAAAATTCTTGCCACAAATAATAACTGAGCTCTATTACAAGCAGATGTAAGGTTGAATATTATTTAAAGCTTAGGTTATTATGAATCGTAGTTATTAATAAGAGGATTAAATCCTAAAAACATTATGCTGGTGTCCAGTATTGGGCATTTACAAAAATCATATCTTTTTTTTTGACAGTCTTAATGCGGACAACTGCATGTATCACGGACTTTAATTGTAGTTTGAAGATGTGGCGACTGACATGTAACGAAGCCAAAAATTTTAGCAGTTTTTGGATTTGTAGAGCGTTTCTTGAAGTGCCCTTTACAGATGGAACTGTGGGGAAAAATGTGAATTGTCAGCACCCGTAGTTTAATGTAAAATTAAAAAGGATAACATTAAAATTTCAAGATTCTGATATGCAGCAGTATCTTTGAGGGGTATTTAATGAGCTTTATAACAAGATTGAGGCTGTATTGCTAGTAATTTATGTTTTAATGGTTCTGATCATTTAAAAATGTTTGTGGATAAGGAGTTTCAGTTGAATTGACATAAGCATGAAGTGAGGAAACTATAATTTTGTACACAAGAAATAATCTAAAGGGAAAAATGGAAAATCTTGTAAAATACTAACAATTGTTTCAGTATTTTTTTCTTGATTATTTTGTTAGGTTCACTGATGTGAGCCTTATTTGAAGTGCTTGCACATGAATTAGGGAAGCTATCACATTCAAGCTCTTAGGGGTGTATTTATTCCAAATAATCTTTCTTTGGTACACATCTTAAATGCTGCGAAAGTTTTTAAAATCCTAATTTGTTAGGAAGGAATAACCGTGGTTGTAATCTACTTAGCTTATTTATTTTAGGAAGGTGTATTTTAGTAATATATCTTAGAGGAGAGACTTGTCAGAATGAACACAGGACTGAATTTAACAGATAATCCTTTGAATCTCTGGCTGAGGACGTTAGTGTCCCCTGCCTTCAAATCTTTAGTTACTGGAGTTTAACTTTTAATGAAAATGTATTTTCCTACTCTTGATAGAAAATTCGTGGTATCAGTTTTTATTTTTGAGGCGCACAAGTGAAAACACGGAGGAGCCTCGTGTAACTAAACCCACGTAATTAATTTCAAAAAGATTTTGCTTTGTCAGCTTGCTTTTAAAGGGATAGCTTAAAATTCACATCTTTGTGAACTAGAACAGAAGGATGAAAGAGGCAGATGAAGGTCCTTGTGACTTTAAAAGTATTATTTCTTAATGGTACCAATCATTTTAAGTATTTTGTTTTCTTGGAATGAGAGTGAATCCATTATGTCCTCGGTGTGACCCTTGGGAATAGCTTTTTTATTTTTGAGGGGGAAAACTGCTGGGCATATGACCTAGATTCACAGATTTCTTGTAGGTACTTTGCCGCGTAACGTGTGGAATGTGGCTTTTTTACATTTTTTTTCTTTTTGGGAGGCTCATGTTTATTTAGTATTTGTTGGTGATCCTTATATTAAGGAATAGTTATTTGTCCAAAATATTGAATTACCGTGTAACTCTAGGCCATAAAGTACTATTAAATCACGTTGTTAAATGATGAAATTTTCTTGTGGCTTTAGCACATTTAGTTTCATTTTTGATTTTAGGAATGGTTTATGTTGGGTAGCAAATATTTTTGTAATTGGGAACAAAACATATCTGTATATTGTATTGGAAAGGTCTTTTTAAAAAGTGAAATAAGCCATTTTATGATACAGTTTGTTATTGGGTTTTTTTTTTTTAGTGAGAGAAAGTATTTCGATAGTGCAGTGTCAAAAGGAGCACTGAGTTCTGCTCCTCTAAGTAATATATTATAATGTCCACATCGGTGCCAAATTCCATTAATGCTATTTTAACTTTAGTTTTACAGAATATAATACAATGTAATAAAAAGAGCCTTATTTGTCATTCGGAGAAGTGACTAGCTGGCTTATGAAGCAGGAAGTTACAGACTGGTTCCTGATTACCTTAAAATTTGTATAAGATACATTATAGCGTAACATCATTCCCCACTTCCCCTCCCAATGATATTTGACCCTATCTGATGTTTTAAATCTTGTAAAGAAATTATTGTGCCCTGAATTGATATATTTGCTGAGATATGACTGTCTGGCTGCTGTGTCGTCAGAGAATGTGGAATTAGCAGCTGTGGTTCATAGGAGAGGCCTAGCATTTAAAAAATAAAACAGCCAAAGAAAATACATCAGAAATACTTACAGTTTTCTGCTTTCCTAGGTTACCTGGGAGGAAATGATGCATGGCTTAGCATTGTTTTCTTTGGGTATCCTGATTTCTGTGTAGTTACTTGTGACCATTTTATTTTAATGATGACTGCTATTTAAGGCAGCTAGCACTTAAATTGAGGTCTCTGTGAACGTGACACTGATTGAGAAGTGTGTTCTAGGGAGCATCATATTCTTACCTGGGCTCTAGAATGAGAAACTTTAACTCCCCTTTTGACTTTGGTTGTGCTTTTTATCTGTATTTAGGAATGAATCTTTGGCAGGGCTTTTTCTACTTGTTCCATTTTTCCCAGCCTCCTGTTGTGTCAGAAGTATTACAAGTGTGTTGTAGAGATGGAAATAACCCACACGTCACCCTTAGACACTTAAACTCATGTGCCTTCCCTCTAAATACCATGTTCTTTCATTAGCGTCGAGAGAATAACATCTTCATGCTGGTATAAAAATAGTATTAATTCTGGTTTGAAGATCAATTTTGAAAATGTAAGGCAGTGTAGAGGAAGACTGATACATTCATTTGGTAGTTTTATTAGACACGTATTTTAAAGAAAACAGGTGTAAGAGAATGGGGTTGCGTTTTCAATTCTATTTCTTATTAATGGACTTTGTTACTTTATAATTTAGAGCAGAGTACATTTAAAAAAATGGCTTCTAATATAATAGGAACTTATCTATTTCCATAAGATAAATACCAAAATGACAGGCAAACTGAAAAGATGATCATTTCATTTATTTAACCCTGTTCTCTCCTAGGGTGGGGAGTGTTTTGATTTAAAATTTGCTTGGGGGGATCTCTGAAATTTCGCTACTTATTTTGAAGACTGGTTTGGACATGCACATTTT
Organism: Helogale parvula; assembly: GCA_004023845.1. Lineage (NCBI taxonomy): Eukaryota > Metazoa > Chordata > Mammalia > Carnivora > Herpestidae > Helogale > Helogale parvula. The sequence continues at coordinate 381,957 of PJEM01000468.1, read as the reverse complement.
GGATGTATTGCATTGGGGACTGTATTAGCTTTGTCCCCAGTGTCCTCAGTTTTGAGGTTTTTCTCACTGTACCACACTGACACTGCTCAGTTAATGGATCTGTGTACTTTGATCCATCATTGAGGAAAAGGAGCTAATAACTCACTTGTGTCACTTTCATTTTGGCCTGTGTGTAGTTTTGTAAATTTGAGGCTTATATATTTACATTTGAAGGAACTGTGTGTATCACTTAAAACAGCAGATTTATGAAGGCTCAAAAGGAATGTTAATAAAACTCAAGTTCCTTTAATGTTTTTTGCAATAATTAGATTTTCAAAATGGATGTTACAAAATTTTTATGACATTTTATAATGCCGTTTATGCTTACAGGCCACTTCCACGTCCTAGGCCTTTTTGGAATTGGATACTTGTTGGTCATAGGGTTTTCCTGAGGTGCCCTCCGTTCATCAGGATATTTGTGCAGATTCTCTGTGGTTATGTGCAGGATTGTACTTGGCTGTGTATGTGTGCCGAAGGCTGAGCGTTCCCCGTTTGACTGCGTGTGCGTGTGTGTGCGTGCGTGCGTGCGTGTGTGTGTGTGAAGGAGGAGGAAGAGGAGAAATACCAGGCACAACTGCTTATCCACGAGGATGTGTATAGATCACAGACGCACAACTGTCATACAGTATTGCTTTTACAGTTTGGAAGCTGTGCATATAAGATGAAGTGGCTCTTTTTGGTTTAATTGGGTGGTTGAATGAAATAACTTTGATCTAAAAACTTGGTAGACTTTAGTGACTTCTCCTCTGAGGATTTTGGTGAGAAGAAAAGGATAGAGGTATCTGTACCCCGGTGTCGTTAAGTATCTGCTTCTTTTGCCTTATGCTAACATTGGAATGAATGGAGTTGTTAATCACGCGTACTGTAGTTTTAACTTAACGATTCACACTAATTGAGTGACCGAGTGAATTGATCAAAGTAAAATGTGTGTTTCCACAGTAAGTTTTCAGGAAACATGTTCTATTTCCAAAGGCTTTAACTTGGAGTAATTCTAAGAAAACTATTTCCTTAGATTTACTTATTTGAATAGGATCCAAGGGACAGTTTTCAAAAACCCACTTCTGAGTGGATCAGTGCCAAGAATACTAGAAGGCTACTGAGTTTGACAGATGAACTGATGATGAAATTAATTTGTTTCTTGAATAATACTTCTTATTGGTAGGAAAGACCCCAGAGCTCTAAGATCTTAAGCATATCCGGTTTTCTGATAGACACTCTTATTTTAGGTAGGTGGCAGTAGAATCTGGACTAGCTCTGTCATAGCAAGACGGTCCTTTTGAATTCAACTGGATTTGGCCTCTGCTCACCATCTTTCGTAGGACACGCTCCTCGGTCTCATGTGGGCCTTGACGAAAGAGGACACTTGAGACTCAGGCAAGTGGTCACTAACTAGGTGGCTCCGGAAGGGAAGCCATATTTGATGAAAGCCCGAAGTAAATCCTGGACACTTTGAAAATGATGGATTGCTAAAAAAATGATATCTATGTATCTTTTTATTGTGGTAAAATGATACGTAACACACATTTTTACCCTCTTACTCCTTTTTAGGTGTGCAGTTCATGACATTAAGTCCACTCACATTGCTGTGGACCCCCTCCCTGTTTGCAGGACTTTTTGTCTTCCCAAACTGAAGTTAAAAAAATACATTTTTTCCTTTCCTTTCTTCACGTCAGATTTTCTAATTGTTAGTGATAATGTGTGTTATAAGCCAAATAATCTTTTCATAGCCATTAATCTAGCTGCTCCGTAGTTTATTAGTAAATCCTTCCTCCCATGTTCCCTAGCAGTGCTGGTGTGTGTGTGTGGGGGGGGGGGGCGCGCGCGCCACTATTTCCAACTCTAACTTTGGGGTGATCTTCCCAGGTGTTGTCTGTTGGGAAGTGTGTTCTGTGCAGGTTCGTTGTTTCATTGTCAGGTCACTGTAAGTTTAAAAGCGGCTTTTTGAAGCCTGCCTGTGTAAAGTTTTGGGATACTTTGTTGAGAGAAGCCTGGTACTTGGTTAGGTAATAGGACGTGGAAATGAACTGTTGGCATGATGGCTTTTCCTTTTACTTCTCTCATCTTTTACATGTTTTGCTTTTTTAAATTACTCATTATATCCTACTGTTAGTGAAAGTCATTTACACTGATAATTTTTTTCCAGTTGCATTTTAGGTTTTGGGCCATCCTAGCCGCTCCCCCCCTCCCCCCCGCCGCACCCCCCTAACTGCCTGAGCAAACAGCCAGTCCATGTGATGATGGCTCTTTTTTCACAGTGCTCTGTGCCCCAAGTTTGTGCTTCCCCCCCTTATGTTTTTAATTTGCAGTCCTTTGTAAAGCTGCAGAAATTCTTTGTATGTGGAAAAATTCCTAAATTAAGATGATTGGTCTTTTAATTAAATTTAGAGGCAGCTGCAGAGGGATGCTTCTTGGATCCTGGTTAGTCTCAAGAATAGGCTTTTTTTTGTGTATAAAATTTGGAATTGGATTTTAGCTGCTGTTGATGCTGATATGTAGCCCCATCTTCAGATGGTCAGTTGTGTGTATTAACAGTGGATTTCACAGAGGACACGGGGAGTGAACCGTGATTTAAGAGTGTGTACTTGGAAGCAACGGTGATTTGTTAAGATGTAAACATTTAGCATCTGTGTGTGTGTGGTGTGTGGTGGACAAGTACCTGCTCAAGATGATCAGTTGGCGAATATTTATGAAGCGCCCATTTTCTTAATCAGCCCAGTGCCGCCTGGTACCTAGGGTCTGGGGATTAATGTGGCTCCTGTGTGCAGTTTGGAGAGACCTAGTGCCAAAGCCTGCCCCCACTGAACCTGGGTATGGCATTTTTGGCATCGTTGACTTAGAACTGGCTCATTTAAACAAAGTGCAAATAGCAACCACGTGGGTCAGCCGTCTCTTGGCCAGCTTTTTTTTTTTTTTTTTTTTGGTGGGTGAGTGGATTTTGGCAAAACAAATAATTGTAGATTGTTGTGATGTAGTTGATGTGAGCTAGTGACTCTTTTCCATTTCTACCAATCAATTACTGGTTTTGTGCCTGAACAAAATGAAGCTCTCGCTACAAAGAATAATAACTAAAAGACGGAAAATATAATCACTTTGAAATTTATATAGAATGGTCCTTTTTCTTTTTCTCAGTTTGCTACATTACATAGGCTCTTGGAAAAAAGTTAAAACAGTCTGCTCAGATTTAGGAAGATACTTGGATTGCTGAAGTATTTTTGGTAACTGTTTGGATAATGTATGCTGGCTGAGGAGTAAATTCAGCTACTGCTTCTGGGTCCTGAAATAAACCTTTCAGAAAGCGAGGCATTGATGATTAGTGGAGGCTGTTCCAGAATTCTTAGTATCTCCTGTTTCCTTTTGTGATGAGATCTTAGAAGTTAAACCACTCACCGTACCTCATAACTTTATTTTGAAGTGACTGGTAATTTTAAAATTTGTCTAGAATTTGGCATTTAATTTATGAAAACTTAAGAAGTAAATTTTAAGATTCCACGACCACATATTTATATATATGTCAGGCTGTAACCCCATTCTAATATCCTTTAAATTTTCTGCTTTCAGTTCGTATTTTTTTATAATAAATTCACTTTACCCAATGAATTATAAATGACCTTGGAAATAGAAACGTAAAACATTGCTACTGCTGAGCAAGAATCTGTCTGAAGAAGCAGACATATTTCTAAGGGAACTGGTGTGTTTGTTGTATATTAGTTTATTTCTGTCATTATGAGGATTTATGAGAGAATGCGGATACATTATGAGGCATCCTGATGTAATGGAAAGATCTTGGGCTTGGAGTTGGCCAGACTTTGATTCATTTGGAGGCTTGAGTGCCCGTTTTCTCTGAGATAGGGCAGAGGCTCAGTTTCCTGATCTGGAATGCCGCCTGCTGGGCGGGGCTGTCGCTGAGGTCAGCTCTGTAAATCCTGTGGCATTGTCATGTGGTATCTCTTCTTTTCCTACCTGCCTTCCCACCGTGTGGTGAACCCTGAGGCCTTGCTCTCTGCCTGGCCCTTGATTTGCTTCGGGGTGTGGTCGCAGATAGGCCCCTGCCCGCCTCCATTAGTGACCCCAGTCCCTCCCAGCTGCAGAATTCTGTGCTGCTCTGAATTAAAAAAAAAAAATACGGGGCCTAATCAGCTATGCACCACTGAGCATCTTATTAAACTATACTGGTCCCAGACATGTTCAGTGAATATGAACTGAGGCCTATGCAAATACACAGATTTTGTGAATACCACTGCAGTTTCCCTCACAAAATGTAGTTTTGTACTGATTGGGACTCCTTAGACAATCGCATGAATTGGTTTTGGTCGATCAGGAGAGCCTGCGATAGGTTGGGGATCGCTGGGATCTAAGTTGCTGCCTCACAGTGTTCCATTGTTAATCGTAATTAGTAGGGGCGCCTGGGTGGCTCAGTCGGTTGAGTGTCCGCTTCGGCTCAGGTCATGATCTCATGGTTTGTGGGTTTGAGCCCCACGTCACGCTCCGTGCTGACAGCTCAGAGCCTGGAGCCTGCTTCAGATTCTGTGTCTCCCTCTCTCTCTGACCCTCCCCTGCTCGCTCGGTCTCTCTGTCTCTCTCTCTCAAAAATAAATAAAACATTAAAAAATTAGAAAAAAGTAATTAGTAGATTCTGAGAGTTACTCCTTTCTTATGCTTCTTAGACTTTCCATTTTCATGATCTGTGAAATTGACTAGCTTTGTATGGAAAGTGCTTTTGGCAAAGGAACAAAGTTTCCAAAAATTAAAACCAGGCTTTTTTTTTTCAATTCTGAATGGTGGACTTTGGTTTCTGATTCATGCCTAAGTAACTTCTGTACCTGTTTCGGCTTCACTGACTACGTGGTCCACATTTGGTCCTTAGCAAGGTCATTTACTCTACATATCATGGAGGGTAATGTCGCTCTCAGATAGAGCAGGGAATGTCAAGTCTGAGTGCCGCGGGGCCCGCCTCGACTATGTTGAGAGGAATGGTTTCTTTCATTCTTTTTTTTTTTTTAATGCCGAGATTTATAAAAGTATCAGGGACAAACTTTAATTCTATTATGAACAAATACTTACTGAGCACCACTTGGTGCTTAAGATACAAAGAGTAAATATGACATATGATCCATAATTTTCCCTGGTGAATTATCATAGGCTCCTGGTGTTTTACAAAGTGGAAATTAAAATGAATGGCTGTATGATTCTTCTGCAGTTCTGTGCAGAAAGACTGTTTCCCTCAAAGTGCATCATCTAAGAACTATTTGAAGGATAGTTGATAATGTATCCACACTGAAAATTTCCTGATGAGTATATTATACGTTTCCAACGTCAGTCTCAAGAAAATCTGTTCAGTTACTGCTTCACGATTTTATGTGGAAGGCCAGTATACTTGGACTTAGGCGCTGTGCCATTGATGGGAAAGTGATCTTCATTTGGATTTTTGTTCTGGGTGTTGTCATATGGTGAATTTTCAGGTAAAGAGAGGACATTTTAGTGTCGTTAGCACTGATTTAAAATTCAGTTCATTTACCTTCACTGTATTGAACAATCTCCTGTGTGTTGGGGCTTTGGGACTGTAGATTTATGTCCTTGTGGAAGAGACAGGGCAGATGTTTGTGGAGGACCTAGTGTGTGTTCCTGGTACTGCGCGGCGTGCATGATGGGCCCCTCGGCGTTGAGGGTGTGAACTTTGGTAAACTGACAATGCAGAGCCCAAGGACAAGTAAACATGCCCGTAACAGAGTGTAAACGGTTCAGTGGGAGAAGTCCTGAAGTTAGTGTCACACCTCACACAGACTAGATTGGTGTCAGGGTAGGAGTAAGCGGGCTCGGGGGCGCCTGGGTGGCTCAGTCAGTTAAGCGTCGGGCTTCAGCCCAGATCATGATCCCACGGTTCGTGGGTTTGAGCCCCGCATCAGGCTCTGTGCTGACAGCTAGCTAAGAGCCTGGAGCCTGTCTTCCAATTCTGTGTCTCCCTCTCTCTCTGACCCTCCCCTGCTCATGCTGTCTCTCTCTCTCTCTCAAAAATAAAAAAAATTAAAAAACATAAAAAAAAAGATAAAAAAAAAAGAGTCAGCAGGCTCTGCGCTAAATAAGCGTTAATAAGCTGATACCTAGTCAGTGAGTGGAAGTTCTACAAGTGAAGAGGCTTGGGAATGAAAGCAAGGAGGGGCAAGGGCAGGAGCCAAAGGGGTGCAGGTCAGAGAACCTGGAAGATGGGACATTGACCCCCTGTGTGACCTTGGGCTGCTACTTTACTTTCTGTTTGAAGTTCCTCCCGTCTGAGGAGATGGGAAGGGAGACTAAACCCATGGAATTGTTTTGAGAAGTACTCTTGATAAAGTACTGGTACTCTGCCTGGCAAGGAAAGGGATGCTTTCAAAAAGTAACAAAGGGTTGTATTTTCTCATGGGTAAGGAATTAAAATGGGTTAGATGTGGTTCTGTATCCGTTAATTTGACAAGTTAATTTAACAGCCTGTTAGTCTTTCCTCTTGGAACAAGTAGGTAAGCGTTTGAAGCTTATTTCTAATCCAGACAGTTTTGTTTTTATTGCCTGGTGTGTCTGTCCCTCGCCGTGTGTTTGGGAAAAGTGAGCGCCGGGGCAGTTGATCGCATTTCTAAAATGTCTGCCTTAGCTTTCCAGTCTTTTCTTACAGTCCTCGTTTTTTTTTTAACTGGTAAGGAAACGTAAATTCGGAAGATCGATAATTGGAGCGTTTAATTTCACCATCATGAACAAATGTTTAGTGACCTTGGTGTCGGGACACTGTGCCAGATGAAAAGATATGCAGGGACTATTCAAAAATTGTTAAACATCAAGGTGTTGGTTGGTTAGTGTGGAAGAATGTCCTTAGATTATGAAGTGGATATTGGAGATTAAAATAAAGAAGGCATTTCGTGGAATATTTGTATTTTACTTACATTTGTTTAGAACTGTGGATTGAATAACTCAGGCCTAAGGAATCTCCATTTTGAATTGAAGGGTTAGTGGTAGGCAGACAGCTTGCAGATTGGTGAGATAGAGCTTTTGCTTTTCATTAATTTCTCTCCATGTGTTAAAGAAATGGTTTGTTGCTGTAAACTGTTGAAAAGTTTAAAAAATTATAGTCCCATTTGTTATGAGCTTGCTGGGTTTGAGAGGCTTCCCGTTCCCAACTAGTGGTGCCAGGTGCCTTTCAGTTTCATTTGGCCGAGTAGAGAGAACACTCCGGAAGGTGCCGTGCTACTGCAGGCAGAGGCGTGCCTCCTGAAGGTCTTGGTGTCTCCCCTTGGTGTCTCCCCTGGTATCCATTGTGTGGGGCGAGACTTTGTTTTTCCTCCTCCACTGAGACATTTGTCAGAAGTATGAACACTTTAAAACAGTCATGTGTTACTTTTATTCAGCAATTAATTAGCGAGGATAGGACGTGAAAAGCAATTTTGTGTTTTGTATTTTATTGTGCATTAAGTTCCTGCAGTTTTCTGTATTGCTGTATTATTAATGAGGAGGGAGAGAAGAGCAGAGGGAGAAGATGAATTTTATTTAAGACCGTTATATTTGGGTAACTTAAAGGAATGTGCTTTTTTAGTCTAACTACCCTTTCCTGGTGTTTTATGGTTCTTTGAAAAACTAATGTAAAGAAGTTGTAATCGGCTCTTAAGATATTTGAGCCAACTGGTTGCTAATATGGGGAAGTTTTATTCTCCGCGCATCTAGAAACTTCATATAAACGTATTTTATGAAGAGGAAGGTGGACTAGCATGGCGAAACTGGTGAGGCAAAAATCTGGATTCGATTTGCATACATGGTGTTTTTTAGGGACTTGCAAAGTTTCACGCACGACATAAACTAGGTAGTGTGTACGGCATCACATGATCAAAATATTTTTCCCCTTACCGCTGCCAGAAGCTATCTATTGCTTTTCAACAATCTTACTTGTTGGGCATCATGCCAAGATGTTTAAGACAGCCCCTTACGTGAGCTGTTCCATTCTTAACCTCTTTGACTGAAGTGCCGTGACCTTCACATATGTAGATTAGCCATGTGCTCTGTGAATTGAAACTTGCTGCCTCAGGAAGAAAGGGTTTTTCTTTTTATTCCACTGGGAATTTGACAGCCATTCATCCCTGACCTGGGCAGAGGTAATGCAAGGAAATTGGATTCAAATGGAATGCGGGAGGCGGGAAAGCTTTCTACCTTGTGGAGGATGAAAATATCCCGCGGTAGATAGATAATGTGCTGATGTGAAGGATCTGAAAAGCAACAGATAGAGATAAATGTAGGCCTTTTAAAAGGGGGGGTTGTCATTATGGGCCTTTCTAATTAGTTTTGATGTTACTGTTTCTCTTCCTTTCTAACCTAAGTTTTTGAAACCTTTTTCGGATTTGTAAAAATTTCTGAACGCTACTTGAGAATTAAGTAATACTAATATTGTGGGCGAGCATGGGCTTAAATACGTTGAAGCTGGATGAGTCTTTCAAAAGTGGAAGTCAGTAGAAAGTTGGAGAGATGAATGTGTCACCTGTATCCAGGAGACTTGGCATGTCTGTCTTTACGCTCTAAGATTTTGAAATGAGTGGCTCCTTAAAGAGATAGTTTTACTCACATGAGATTTCTTACTGAGTTTCAGAATGACTAATAAAAATAATTAACGAACAAAAATAACGAATGGATTTTTGTATTTTTATGTGACAACCATTTTTAAAGAACGCTCACCTTTGCTTTGTCAGTAAACATACTTGAAATTAAAGTGAAATTCAGTATAAATAATAGTCATGACACTTGATTAGGTTGATATGACAGAGTGTTGTGATGGCAGGTTCTCATTATAAGAAGAATGGATCTGAAGTGGTACTCCAACTGGTTTCTTCGCCAAAGGAGGGGATGATTAGGGCAGTCTGAAATTTATGAGTGCTTTTGTGTGGCTTAGAGGCGAGCGTTTCCCGTGTACATTAGGGCTCGTGAAATATCACGGGTCAGAGGCTCCGTTCCCGGCTCTGTGGGAGGTGGCATTGATACCCGGCCCATTCTACGGGGCGCACAAAAGGACGTCTGTGTGGGGAATGTGCTGAATGCGTACAGTAGACTAAGAGGAACGCACAGTCATCCCCTGACTCGCCGAACCGCTTTCTTCCCATACGAGGACTATGAAAACAAATTGGGAAAAGTGTCTGGTCGTGATCACGCAGAGCATGGGGCCTTCCGTGGACTTCTATCAACGTGCAGACCCGAGAGCGACAGTCCACAGATGGCAGGACTCGGGTCTTCCCAGCTAGTTTCCAGGCAGCTGCGAAGATGGAGCCGCAGGGACGCCCACCCAGTGAGAGGCGTGCCTGGCTGGGGACGGTGGGGGGCGCGGGGCGCAAGTGAGAACACACAGGAGAAACGGAGTCCGAGGGGCAGCTGCCGGGGGGGCCCTCCCAGAGAGCAGGCGCCTGGGTGCGCGGATGGGATGAGCAGAAAAGGTGGTGGTGACTCAGCAGCCACACCTTGAGGGTTTTTTCTTGTTTCTCTGTAAATGGTGGCCTGTATGAGACTGTTAGGTGGGGACACGGGAAATCTGTCTCCTTCTAGGCACGTGTGATTGGTAAAACTATTACAAGCACACTCAAGTACAGAAATGCAGGTTCAGAGGAAAAGTTTCCGAGGAGCCCTGCGTCACGGTGATACACCGAAGCCGTAGCAGGAGTGCTGGCCCTGCTGCTGAGAGCTTCCTGTGCGCTGCGCACGTGGCCCGCGGTCATCGGAGACTTCTCAGCAGTCGTGCAAGGCAGTCTCCCTGTTTTATGAACAAGTAAACTGGCCGATTTAAGGAATTTGGTCAGTGTCCAGGGATGTCCGGCGCTACAGCCTGTCTTGTCTCCAGTAAAGCAGTGGTTCTGAAACCTGGCTGTGATCCGAATTCGCCCAGGGAGGCAGACAGGGTCTCTAAGCTCTTCCTCCAGCGATTCCGGTGTTCTCAGGTGGGGGAATGGCCTGGTGCCCACCTTCTCTTCCCACAGACGTTATTGATTGGATTTATTTAGGTAGGATCTAAATAGGCCTTTTTAAATTGTTGTTAAGGCCTGTAGAATTACATTCTTATAATCAAGCTTTGAATGTATTTTGGCCTCGAGGTCCTACCAGGCAAAGAGAGGAAGGACTGTGTGCTTCAAGGGTATGAAGGTGGCTCTCGGAATTTTCTCATAATCTTACTGGACATTGATTTACATCCGCCTGTCTGAGGAAACTGTCCTAAGATCTGGGTCATTGCTATGAGTTATCAAGGGAGGGTATGAAATAATAGTCTGTTGATGTTTAAAGAGGAACACAGGTTCTGTTCTATTTACATGTGGCTGTGACTGAAGTTTCTGGGGGGAGAGGGGAGAGGCCATGGACCAACATCTAGAACAGTTTTGGATGGCTGAATGGATTGGACAGTGTCTCAGGGTCACAAGTATGAGGCCAGAGATCTTAAATCTAGGACTGTAGGAAGGAGACTATGGGAATGACTGTGGGGGGACAGGTGGCAGTCAGGGACCAGACGATTGGTGAGAAGGGAGAATACAGGCTGCTAGAAAAGAGGATTTTAGAGCGAAAAACCAACCAACAAATTAATGTTTGTCGTGTGCCCTGAGCGAATTACTTAGTGGTGAAGTTTGTAGGACAGCCCCCCTACATTGGCAGATCTTAAAATAATCAAGACGCTGATGCACCGTTAGGAGAACAAATCCAAGGCAGAAAAATCATCCCAGTTCTTTGGGGAGGTCATTTCTTGCCGTGCAGTCCTGAGTGTTTCTGTCTTTGCTGTTGCCACATGGCCATTCTGGAACCAGAGTCAGTGATGTTGGGAGGATATGAAAAGCACTCCGTCAATGGGCCCCGTCGAATCCTGGTTTCCTTTGTTCCTTACTGGCGAACTTGTCGGCTGGCCAGACCAGAGGGTATTGGGATGTGTCCTGAGGCTCTTCTACCCTTTCTCTTCCGAAGTATGTCTGATAGGATGATATAATACTGGGAAGTTCCTCTGTATGTCCCCAACTATTCCTCCCTTTTGAAACTTGTCAAAAAAAATTAAATCTCACAGCTTTAAAGAAAACGAGTTTGGCCCACAACCTTGTCTTAGGCGAGCGGTGGAAGCTGCGTTCCGTGTACCCGGTCCTCTGCGGACGCGCCGGAGCCGGGGGAGAGGTAGCATTGGCTCTGTTCAGGGTCCGCTTCCTGGGGCTTCAGCTCCCCATTGCGCCTCCGAATGGGGGCGAGAAGAGTTTTGCATGACATACCTCCGAAATGCTAGTGTGAGCTTAGAATGAAATGAAGGCTGTCCGGTCTCTCGTTTCCCATTTTCTGATAGTATGTGATTTTGTTTCATTATTTGTAGTAGTAAATGGCTACTGGAATAATCCTGGATGTATAGTTTCTGAAGTGAATGCTGACGACCCCTAAGCCATCGCAAGCAAATGAATTCACAGTCTGCTTTTAAGAACTTGCAGGAAGAAAGAAACCAAACTGGTAACCTGACTTGTATGGAGGCCATTGCTCTTTGTCCCTGGCATGTCCAGAATTTTCTCTCAGACTGGACCTTTCCTTTTGTTTGGGTCTTCAGGCTTATGAGGGGAAATGAGCATCTTTAGTGTCTGAGTCACGTTTTAATTTCATTTGTTACGATAAGAGACACCTGTCTTTTGCCTAGAAAGCCATCACGTGTCTGCCTGCGTTCGGACTTTCAGGACAGGTCTGTAGTGATGCATCATGCGCCCAGTGCTGTGGTCTCCAGCAGTGCGATCTTAGCATTCTGACACTGCTGGGGCGGCCCTCAGAAAATAGCTGTTGCGATGCCCACGAATGCGACTTCGCCAGAGAAGATCAAGCCGTTCCCTCCCCTTTCAGGCATGGATGATCGTTATTTGGTTCTCCGTGGTAACTTCCTTCTTTGCCATGTCGTCAGTTCCAGGTGGAGGAGTTAGCCGAGCAGCTGAGGGCAGCAGGTGAGAAGTGGGGGCCATGGAGAAGCAGACTCAGGAGCCTGGGGGAGTTCTGCCCATCACAGGGAGGAAACCAGCCATGCTGGGTGTCCCCTGTGGCCTCCCCGGGGATCGGGGGAGAAGCAGGGCAAGCCTTACACGCCTTGCTGTCGTTGAGAGCCTCGCACACCCATCTGGTAGGAAAACAGTGACTGAAAAACCATTCGGGGGACATTTTGAGGGATATCTTCCAGACCCCAAAAACCCTTGGGAAAGCAGAACAGGGAGCCTGGGTTGAGGGTCGGTGGGAGACTTCTGAACCGACGGCCAGATACTGTGGCCACTTCCTGTACATACTTCACTCATTCAAGAAATAGCCCTTGGTGTCTAGTCAGATGCAGATCTGTCCACCTACAATGACAGGTCGTGATCTAGCTGCTGGGGCCACAGCAGTGAGCCAAAAACAGGCCCCGCTTTTGTGAGGCTGGCCGTCCAGTGAAGTTTAAGCTTGGAGATCCCAGAAGCACCTGTCCGTGCAGGTGGCAGCCTTATGGTGGGGTGGACGACAGCACAGGGGGTTCCAGAGAATGAACCACTTTCAAAAACTGGTTATTTATAAATAAGGCCTTCTGAATACGTAATACAAGCCAGTGTGCAAAGGAACAGCTATCAGGGTTCTGTTTCTGTATTCTCCGAAATGCTCAGCGTGCACCTCTTGTGTCCGAGGACAGCGACGACACGTAGCGTTTTTACTGGCAGTGGTTGAAATGGCAGACGGTAGCCCAGTGCCACCTTCATCTCCTCCAAGCTGAGGAAGGGGTGCTGTAAACACACAGCTCTCGATCTGACTCCCCAGGGAGAACTCAGATGGTATTGTAACACTTTGAAGGTGTTCACTTAACTCTAGAATCGTCCTGGGTGTTTAGAGAGCAGGTGTGGTTTGGGGCGTGTTGGGTTTGAGATGTGTTCCGAAGAGCTAACTGGACCTGCCCCTAGACAGAAAGTACCGGAGGGTGACGATGTGGGCTCCTTGAGAACGGGGTTCGTGAGGTTGCCCGTGGGAACCTGTGTGCGGAGAAGAGAGGGGTGCTGAGCTGTAGGGAGCACTCACCTTGAAGGAGCAGAAAAGGCGATGGGAGGCATGGGCGGGAAGGCACACGTGGCTGGGGCAGGCTCTGAGGAGTGGTCGGCTCAGAGGAGGGAGCCAACATCTTGTCATTTGGTCACCGAAGACCTTTGGGAGAAAAGTCAGGAAGGAGGTGAGCTGCTGCAGGCTGCACAGCAAATAGGGAGCAAGGAAGAGCCTTCCAGGCGGCTGGAGGAGGAGTGGGGTTTTTCTTTGTGTTTAAATTGTAGGTACGTGGGAGAGGGGTGGAGAATGTGGTTTGCCGCGCCGCCTTCTTTGTGCCCAGGCACCGGGCTGCGTGCTCCCCAACCTTCAGTGGCCCCTTTTCTTCTCCCGTTGGACGGGGCTCTGCTTGGGTAGAGCCCTGAGGGGGCCTTTCTGTCTTGTGTCCCCGGGGCCTGGTGCCACGTCTGGCGCACGGTGGGACTCAGTGTGTGATCGCTGAGGGCCACACCTGTTAGGAGGTCTCTGATTGACTCCTTACAACTTTAGTACGAGTTTTGCTGTCCCCATTTTATTGATTGTAAGGAAATGTAGGACTGGAGAGGGCACATGTGCTGTGAACAAGGCCAGCAAGTGATGGCGCCAGGAGTCAGATCTGAGTCAGATGAACTCCACTTGGCCTTGTTAAAGGGTAGAGGATACACATTGGATTTGTAGACTCAGGAGAAGGAGTCACATTAAAAAAAGTTTTTTTTTGATGTTTATTTACTGTTTGAGAGACAGAGACAGCACAAGTGAGGGAGGGGCAAAGAGATAGAGACTCACAGAATCCAAAGCAGGCTCCCGGCTCTAAGCTGTCAGCACAGAGCCCGATGCAGGGCTCAAACCCACAAACCGTGAGATCATGACCTGAGCCGAAGTCAGACACTTAAAGCAGCTGAGCCGCCAGGCGACCCTGGAGTCACATGTTTATAAATCTTGTTTACAAACTTCTCCAGAAAATGAGTTTTGTAATATATCAGACCGTGTATTTTGGGTGCTTCAGATACCTTTGGTAAACTGGATTGTGAACACCAAGTCGTGAGTCAGCTGCTCTCATAAGGACATCCGTGAATGGAGATGATGGCATTTGGGGAATGACCTTTGGTTATTGCCACTCCTGTGCCGGTGCTCCCAGGCTAAGTAGTGGTCAGCAGGAGTAAAAGCTGTTCTGCATTTTCTCATTATCCTCTCTGGAAACTTGGGTTTGGGAGCTGGTGTTCAGGATTCTCCACTCAAAGTTCTGAAACCATTTGCTCTGTGTGATGTTACTCTTTGGTGTTAAACTTGTTAGACATGTATGTATGAAACCCTTCATTCTTTTAAAAAATATTTTCGTTTTTTATTTTTTTAAATTTAAATCCAAGTCAGTTAACATACAGTGTAATCATGATTTCAGGAATAGAACTTCGTGGTTCATCCCTTACGTGTAACACCCTGTGCTCATCCCCGCAGGGGCCTCCTTAATGCCGCTTGCTCGTTCAGCCCATCCTCCCCGTCCAGCACCCCACCGGCAACCCTCAGTTTGTTCTCTGTATTTAATAGTCTCTTCAGGTTTATCTCCCTCTCTGTTTTTATATTTTTGTTTCTGTTCCCTTATGTTCATCTCTTTTGTATCTTAAATTCCACATATGAGTGAAATCATATATTTGTCTTTCTCTGACTTATTTCGCGTAGCGTAATACATGCTAGTCCCATCCACGTTGTTGCAAATGGCAAGATTTCATTCTTTTTTGATCACCAAGTAATATTTCATGCATCCATTGTGCGTGTGTGTGTGTATCACATCTTTATCCATTCATCAGTTGATGGACATTTAGGCTCTTTCCATACTTTGACTATTGTCAATAGCGCTGCTATAAACATTGGGGCGCATGTGCCCCTTTGAATCAGCACTCCTGTATCCTTTGGATAAATACCTACTAGTGCAATTGCTGGGTCATAGGGTGGTTCTATTTGTAATATTTTAGGGAACCTCCCTATTGTTTTCCAGAGTGGCTGTTCGCATTCCCACCAGCAGCGCCGCAGTGCAGAACAGTTCCCCTTTCTCCGCATCCTCACCAGCATCTGCTGTTGCCCCGAGTTGTTCATGTTAGGTGTTGTGACAGGCGTGAGGTGGTGTCTCAGGGTGGTTTTGATTTGTATTTCTCTGATGATGAGTGATGCTGAGCTTTTTTTATGGGTCATGAAACCATTCTTTAAATTACAACTTGCTACATGTACCTCAAAAGAAAATCACTTGTTTTTCCATTGTACTGAAATACTAAGTTTTGAGAAATATACAATATGTTATTGAACAGTTACTAGGTGTCAAGCGACGCCAAGAACCATACAGCATTACCTATGAAGTAATGTTATTATACCCATTTTACAGATGGATGAAAGAATGAATGAATGAATGAAGGCACAGCCCAGATAAGCCTGAGGGGCTTTTCTGGGAAGTGGCCAAGCACCGGGTGCGCCCAGGCATTCTGATTCCAGTGGGTTCTCAGATACTACGCTGTTTTTCCTTTTAGCAGTGCCCCGTGTGAGCAGTAAGATGAGTGGTCTGGATTTCTTTTGTGGAAGCTGTCATTGTAATGACGTTTTTGTTTTCTTGCTTGCTTACATTCACATCATTCGATATTTTGTGAGGACATTGGAAGAGTTGCAGACAGACATCCCCTTCCCATGGATGAGTTATCTGGTTAGACATGGAAAATAGAATCTTCCAAGAAGCCACACAGTATGTGTACCCCCTTCAGCCAGCAGGTGAGCTAGAGGAAGAGTCCTTCCCTTCTTCTGTCTGTCCCAGGAGATGTGGTCCTGAGGTGCGCTTCCCTGTCACACGTCTCCCTCGTGCCCCGCCAGTCAGGGAGCAGATTTGAACGAGGTGCATTTCTTTTTTGACGAGAATGTGAAGGGGACCTTTTCATTACTTTCGGTTTACTTTTTATTACCATTCCGCCTTCCTAAAGAGGGAAACTCTGCGTCCCGATCCGTAACGTGACCGAAGGACGTTTTTCCAGCAGAAAGCGTTGTTAGCATTAAATTACCCTCTGCCACTGCCCTGTCCAGCGTGGTAGCCACTCGCCACCTGTGGCTCGTTAGGTTAAAATTAATTGCAATTAGAGAAAATGAAAGCTGCACTTGTGCAGCGTCCGAGCCACGTGTTAAGTGCCTGCAAGCACGAGTGCAGCCCGGAGCGCCGCGCCCCCCCCCCCGCCTCGAGGCGCAGGCGGCCTCGCTGGGCCGTGCCGCCCTCGGCCCTCCGGGCGCAGCTCGTAATTCTTACGACGATTGAAGCGGAGGATGAGCGGGTGCTGTCCTCAGCGCATGCGCGGCGTGGGCCACCCGGAAGTTCAGGTGGCCGGAAACGGGACCGAATCTGGAGCTCGCAAGTATTGTCTGCTCTCTGCAGTGCAGTGTGTGGTACTGACCCCACATTAAAAACGGCACGGGAAGGCCCACCAACACCACGTTGGAGGAAAGGACCTCTTTCTCTGTTTGGGACTCTTCTGGGCAGGCTCTTCTGCGTGTTACCTGCGGACTGTCGGAACCGAGCCGGCCGCCCGCGCGGGCCGCTGACTTCAGTCGGAGGGCGGAGGCTGTTGCTCGTTGGGACCGAGCCTGTGGAAGGCTGTTTTACTCGACTTTGTTTCATATCCACTGGAAACGACTGCCAGACGGGGCGGTGGTTTTTTCTTTCTTTTTTTCCCCCCCACCTTCTGAAATGGTTGAAGGCAGCTGCTTGATTTCTGTCTGTGCCACGGTTTGAACTTTAACCAGCGGCTTGGTAGTTGGAACAGGTTATGCATTTTGCCGTGGAAAAAAAATCGAACTGCTTTCTCAAGGTTGACTAAAATGTTTTAACTCTTCATAGCAAATGAGGCGTGAAAGAAATTGTCAAAAGGATGGAGACAAAATTATTGCAGCACTGAATGTTTAACTGGCTGGTGATGTTCTCCCGAAGGTGTGAGCCGAGCAGATAAATGTGTAAACGGCACCTTTCTCCTTTTCTCCTCCCCGATTTTTCACAGCTTGTCTTCACCGGAGCACCTAAATCTATGTCAGAAAAATCGCAGCCCTTCTGAAAGTGTTAGATTATAGTGTTGCTATGAGGAATAATTAAGAAGTACTATAGGCAATGGATTAGGAGAAATAAACTTCCTGTTTGCAAACATTTTACTGCACATCATCATTAGATGAAGCAAAAATAAATTTTTAGTGTTTCTGGAAGCTTGGTTATGCGTAAGGCACATCAGTGTTTCTTCTCTGTTCATTTGCTGTGCGTCCTTCTACTCAGAGTAATAACCTTTTTAGGATTTAGGATTTTAGGATTTAGTTGTTTGAATAATAATGCTTGAACGGAAAGATAATGAAGCGTTTAAATCATAGGCTTTTTACTTCTAAAATAGCTAATGTTAATTTAAGGACCAGCGAGAGAGGTACTAGGTGGCACTTTGTATTTTTGGCTCCTCCTCCTTCACTTCCATTTCGAGGCTTCTCTTTAGGTTTTTAGCATTTAAGATACAGCAGATAGAAGGTTACAGCTCCCCCGGCCCACCGGGGCTTTTAGTTTCAAGCAGAGGTCATAGAAGGGCAAAAAAGATGTTCCATGGAGAGTGTGAGAGCAGAAGTATTAAATAAATAAAAAGAAGGATGATGCATTGGCCTTGGTTTTCTGTGTCCAAGTATTTTTTTATATTTTTAAGTATTTTTAGCATCTTATAAGCAAAGGGGTGTATGATCATATGCATGTATGTTTACGGGTGTGTGTCTTATGTGTATTTTTGTGTGTACATATTTAATATAACCACAAATATGGAAAACAGAAAAGCATCATCCTGTCCCACGAACACAGCTGGTATTACCTTTGCATCTGTCTGTCTCCTTATGACTTCTAACGGGTGTACATGTGATTAGGGCCACTTCTTTCGTCCTTTTTGTGCTCACCACTGTGGTGATAGGTACGTAGGTAGTGCAATACATTGATTTTACAGCTTCCAAGCAACCTTTTGCCAATGTGTCTCAAAAATTAGGCCTTTTTGATCTCTTCATGCTCTGGTTTTTTTCTCCTCCTAATACTGTAAATTTTAAAGATGAGGCAGGATTGCTAATTGCCAGTGTTTGTAAAGAGACAGGAAATTAGAGCAGTAGTTTAACAAATGCAAACATCTGGCTAAAGTTCTGTCCTTTACTCACTGACCTTTGACTGTTTCACTAATACTTGCTTATTATGAGTGTGCATTTGTTTGCTTCGATCACTCAGGCTGGAGGAAACCTCCCGTACCTTACCCTGGGGCCGGCTCCTCTTGGGTAAATCCTTATTCTGGAGTATGGTCTTGGCTCTTGGATTTGTGTTGTAAGGCTAATTTAGCATAAACACTTAACTTTTACCTGCCTTTTGCTGGGCAGTATGCTAAATGAGGGAAGGAGTAGACAGAATAATCCAGTGAGTGAAGCAGTTTGAATCCCCACTTTTCCCACTTCCTGTTTGTGAAATGGCAGTAATTAAAGTGCCCAAGTGCTGGGTCGTTTGCGGATTAAATGAGATAGTATACGTAAAACACATAGAAAGTGTTTTCTGAGCCTTGACTGCGTTACTGCCATTGCCGTTATTGAGGAAACAAGGCTTACACGTTATTCAAACACAGGTGGGTATTGCTTTGCCTGGAGGAATACTCGGCTCTTGTTTTCATTCAAAGACCAACTTTGCTTTTATTTTCTTTCTTTTCCGTGTGTGGATGGAAGAAAAAAATAGGAAGAGTTACATACAGACTTCGAGACCTTGTGATGTGATTGTTTTCCAGTGAGAAAACTCATTTCTAATTTATATTATGGCCACTTTGCCTCTATCATGTTCTCTAAATTAGGTTCAGTGCTGGGCCCGAATATCTTAACCATAAACCTCGTTGGGTTTCTCCGTCCTTACCAGTAAAATGGGGATTAAATGGACTGTCATGAGGATATACAGCCTGAGTCTGCAGCAAATGTTAAACTTCTGTGCAGTGCGGCTGACCGGATCTCGAGGGCATTAAACAATAACGGGCCTGTTGTTTTCAAAAAACGCTTTTAGTTTCTGATGTTGGGACCCTGTGCCTTAATGTGTCACTCGGTTGAAGAACTGGGTTCTGACTTTGGCTTTCATAACGTCATCAGCGCTGGCTCGGGGTGTCCCTGCTCTTCGTTTGTTCTCCTAAAAACATATTTTACATAAAAGTACATTTCACAGGCTTTTTTACATTGCAGTTTCAACCAAAGTTTAAATATGGATTGTCTGATTTTACTTAGTAATAATAACTTTGCAGATTGTTTAATAATTTCCAAAGCCCTTTTCTTACCTAGTTCTCGCAATCTTGTGAGATTTGGTGAATGTCCCGGTTTTATTCCCACAGAAGCTGAGGCATGGCTCCTTGGTTAAGGGCAGAGCTTGGATTCAAACCGGGTTTTGTGCAGGATTGTGCTCAGATCTCAGCGTTTGTGCTGTATACTGTCTCTCTAGTGTATTACGGTAATTCTTCAACTTACAGACATTTTAATTTAAGCATTGAGGTCAGGAGTTGCAGACTTTTCCTATGAAGGGCCAAATAACAGTACTTTACACTTTCTGGCCATTGTCTTAGTTTCAGGATCTGAACGCTGCTGGGGTGGCCCGATAGGAGCCATGGACAGTGTGGGAAGAATGGGGGAGGCGGTGTGTGCCCGGAACACCATGGATGCCAACATTTGAATTTCGTGTAATGTTATATCTTTTGATATTTTCCCCCTGTTTAAAAATGTAAAAAGCATTCTTAGCACACTGGTCCTCCAGAAACAGGTGGTGGACCAGATTTGGCCTGTGGGCTATAGCTGGCTTCACTCCGGTTTGGATCTCGGTACGGGCAGTGCGCACTGAAAACATTTCAGGTTCCATCCACATCTTTCTCCATCCATCCCTCCAGTTAGCCGTCTTTGTTTACACAGCCCTGTTCTCTGGGATCTTGGTCAAGCAGCAAGCAACCCTCAGCCAGCACAGAGCTGGGAGGATTTGGCCTTTCGTAGGAGACTGGGGTCCCAAGGGAGCGAGTGGATCGCCCAGAGTTGTAACCCCATTAGCAGGAGCTTTCGTGTATTAAAGCAAGCCTCTTGATTCTGTCTGTTCAGTAGTCTCTTTTGTTTGAACTTTTTTTTTTTAATGTTTTATTTTATTTTTGAGAGAGAGAGGGAGACAGTGTGAGTAGGGGAGGGTCAGAGAGAGATGGAGACACCGAATCGGAAGCAGGCTCCAGGCTCTGAGCTGGCTGTCAGCACAGAACCTGATGCGGGGCTCGAACCCACGAGATCATGACCTGAACCGAAGTCAGATACTCAACTAACTGAGCCACCCACGCGCCCCATCTTTTGTTTGAACTTTTACTGCTATGATTTAATTGTTCTTTCAAGTTCTGGGCACTGTGTCATTTCCTTATTCCTCCCCCCTCGCCCCAAGTTTTGAGTTTTATTCTGAACAAGATTTTTTTTTTAAATTACAGAAGTATAGTACACCCAAGTTTTGAGTTGTATTCTGAACAAGATTTTTTTTTAAATTACAGAAGTATAGTACACAAATATGTTCTTCTATATATTAAAAAAAAAGGCAGCCCCTGGCCAGAACATGTGTGCGGGATATTTAAATTCCTTTTACTGCTTCCACTTCCCAAAAGTATACACTCTCATGTCATATGTATTTTTCTAACCGACTTTTCCTTTGAAAATGCTGCATATGGGGCGTCTGGCTGGCTCAGTTGGTTACACCTCTGGCTTCGGCTCAAGTCATGATCTTGTGGTCTGTGAATTCAAGCCCTGCATCAGGCTCTGTCAGAGCCTGGAGTCTGCCTCAGATTCTGCCTCCCTGTCTCTCTGCCCCTTCCCTCACTCGCTCCCTCTTTCTCAAAAATAAACATTAAAAAAAAAAAAAAAAATACTGCATATAAACATGTGCAGTTACATAAACATAAATAATCCGTGTGTAAGATCATGTTACGTACCTCCATTTGGCCTTTCCGGCCAGTGACACACCCCATTGGTCTTGCTTTTGAACTTTGGGTAATCTTGTGTGTGTGGTGGCGGAGAGGTTCTCTCATTATTGTCTAAGGAGTCACTGAACAATTGGAAAAACCCCACATTGTCATTTCTGCTGTGCACCACTGAATCATTTTTGGATGTCATTGTCTTCTGAGGCAGTTGGCCAGGGGAGTTTGCCGGGAAGGATCATGAGCCCTGCATCACCCTTTTCTTCTGACCGCCACAGATGTAGCCCTGGGTCTCCCAGGCCTCCCGTGTCATTGTTTACCTGTGCGCTGTTGGTGAAGTCTCTCACAAGGAGCGCATTATAAGAAGGCCACCTCTTCTTTGCCAAGATGTGTTACCTTCGATGCTGTAACCCTGTTGTATCCCAAAGCTGAAGCAGAGGGAGACATTTCAAAGTAATTGAATTCAGTAATTGAAATTTCAAAAGTAATTGAGAGAAGATGAGAGCATTTCTTATTTGCAAGGCATCAGCTGGATTTTTTTCCTTAAGTTCTTTTCATTGTACGTAGTTAGCTTCAGAAATAAGAATGAAGGGAACAGAAAGGAGAACATGCAGGGGGATAATGTAGATTTTTAAATACTTCAAAATTCTCTGGGGCGCCTGGGTGGCTCAGTCATTTAAGTGTCCGACTTCAGCTCAGGTCATGATCTTGTGGTTTGCGAGTTCGAGTTCCGCGTCGGGCTCTGTGCTCACAGCTCAGAGCCTGGAGCCTGCTTCAGATTCTGTGTCTCCCTCTTTCTCTCGCACTCTCTCTCTCTCCCAAAAATAAGAAAAAAATTAAATATTTCAAAATTCTCATTCCTTTTTAGGTATAGTACTAAGTAGATACTCCAGAGAGAGGCCATAACTTTGTAATTAACATTTCTTGAGAAAAATGGAACCTTCATCCTGTCCTCTGGCAGTCTGTCATGTGGTGGTCTTGTGAGTGTGGGCTCTAGCCAAAATTGACCTTGAACCAGAACGGCCGTGGTGCTGAAGGCAATCATTATAGTTTGCATAGTCCCCATGCTACAGATTTTCTTAGTAGTCATTATCTTTTCCTTTTATTCTTGCTCCTACCTGTGTTTCTTTTTCCGTTCAGCTGAAAATTTAAAAAAAAATGCTTTAAGTCCACTAAGTCTTCATAAAGAACTTTTTCTAATCTCTGCAAATATAAAAATTGACAATAAAAACATCCATATTGTTTGTTCCGAAGGCTTTATTCATTAGTTGGGCAAATTATTTACTGATCTGATTTTAAAATGTAAATGATGATCCTTATCTCTTTTGCTCCTGTTCTTATTTGATGAAAGAAACTTAGAAAAAAAAAGGCACATTGGAGACACAAAAGTCTTTGATTAAAAAGAGTTAAGTGGGTGCCCGGGTGGCTCGGTGGGTTAAGCCTCTGACTTCAACTCAGGTGGGGATCTCATGGTTAGTGAGTTGGAGCCCCGCTTCAGGCTCTGCACTGTCAGTGCTTGGGATTCTCTCTCTCTCTCTCTCTGCCCCTCCCCTGCTTGCGTTCTCTCTCTCTCTCTCTCTCTCTCTCTCTCTCTCTCTCAAAATAAATAAACTTCCAAAAAATTTTTTGAAAGAAAGGGGTTAAGGATTTTTGTTTCATTAGACTTTGGGGAGAAATATCTCAAAGTTGTACATAGGAGTTTTGTTTCATCTGTGTGACTCTAAAGTTAATCAAAATCACTTGGCTGAGCCAATCTCTGAAATAGGACTTTCTGGAGCTTTTTATTAATTGTGTCTGATTTACTCAATTGATACGCTGTTATTCTATGAAAAGTAAAATACCAATAACCGAATCCAATAAAGCATTAGCTGTCTTACGTTTGGCCTCGTTGACATCGTGTATTCTGCGTCTCAAATTTGCCCCTGAAGGCTCGGTGTGTTTTGGGTCTGGACTGGACAGTATCTTGCTCTGACTGACCTCCCGATGTAAAGAAACGAGCACACGAGACCCACCGCGAGTCTCTGGTCTTTGCTTTAGATGCTCTGTGAAGGAGGTGGTGGTTTTACACTTGGGGTGTTCTGGTGGGGTGTTGACATTTTACCCATCCTAGAAAACAACGGTGTGTAAATTCAGTTGCCTTTCCTTTTTCAAAAGAAACTTTACGGTTTTAATTTTGAAATCTAGATGAAACATAATCCCTGGAGCGCTCTTTCACTGTTGCTGTATAATCTTTTCATATGCCACCTGATTTAGTTGGAAACAAATTAGTAACTATGCATGCTTAAAGGAAGCAATTTAATAAACAGGATTTTAGAGAAACCTAATCAGAATTGTAAAACGATACTAGCGAATCAATTGCATCCTACAGAATTACCAGGTTAGATGCAGCTTTCAGGGAAGTGTGAACAAACCCGGGGCTTCTGCACCCCCACTGTCAAGAGCATTTAAAAATTTGCTTTTCTCGGGGTGCCTGGTGGCTCAGTCGGTTGTGTCTGACTTCGGCTCAGTTCATGATCTCACGGTTCGTGGGTTCGAGTCCTGCATTGGGCTCTGTGCTGACAGCTGAGAGCCTGGAGCCTGATTCCGATTCTGTGTCTTCCTCTCTCTCTGCTCCTTGCCCTCCTCATGCTCTGTCTGTTTCTCAAAAAAAAAAAAAAAAATTGCTTTTCTCACTAAAAAAGAAAAACAAAACAGGGAGGGAAATTCCCCCTTTCCCTTCAGTTTATTGGTTTGTTCACAAATGATGAACAGCCTTCTCCCATCGCCTGGGCTGAAGCCAACCAGCAGAGAGCTGGCTGCAGCCGGGACCGTGTCTCTCTGGTGAGGGCCCCGCGCTGGGCGATGCCAGCTGTTTGGAGATGGGCGTGTGTGTGGTCAGGTGGCATGGAAAGGGCAAAGGGCTGCGGCTGCACACTTGAGGGTTCAGGTAGTCTTTGGGAGCCCTCTGTGGCTGGCAGCTGGGGAACGGGGAAGCCTGCCGTGTGACCCAGGCGCACAGACCTTTGCTGCCCTTCACCTACGAGCTATAGGCCCCGAGAAGTAAACAACTTTTATTTTACATCGCTTTTATCCCGTGTCAGCACACGTGTCCTATTGAAGAGTGGCCGTTGGTTTTAGGCGCTGATTTTCACTGCACAGGTTTGCACCCATTTTCTTGTACTGGTGTCATCACTAGTAATTGTTTCCCTTCTTCTGAGTCACACTGCGGGTTGACCTGACGAGCAGATGCTCACTGTCATATTTATGCGGTGCACAGGCGCCTGCGCCGTGCTGGTTCCGGGTACGGAAGACGCTTGCCGGCCAGCACACTGAAGAGCATCTCAGGTGCGGGGCTGGAGGCTGGGGGAAGTTGAGAACTTGTCTCCTCTCTGGTCCTCTGCCTGGTGAACTGCAGGTGGACTCCTGCTCCTGTTCTGGGTGTGATGATCCGAGGGGGGTTTTCCTTTATCTTTGTAACTGTCTTGCTGTTTACCTTGGCCTTTGCCATTGAGGAGACAGACAGAAAATTGCTACCAGAACGCTTAGATATTCATAATAAGAGTTTTCCTCAAGGGTCTCTGAGGCTACAGAAGAGACAGGTCTTATTCTGCGTGGGCTTTTCAAGACCAGCTTGACAGGGAAGGTGATCCTTGAATAAGTGGGACTTTTCCCAGAGATGGGAACAGGAAAGAGCCCCCAGTAACTTCTGGGACTGGATGTTTTAAGGTTTCCTGTCAGGGAAAATATCAGAGCACCAACACCAATATTTTTGAGCAGTAATGGGGCCTGTGTGGGAGGAAGGAGGAGCCATGTGGGAAGTATTCTTTTTATTATGTGTGGATTCGTTTTTGTTTGTTTCCTTTTTGCTGCATAACAACTTGGGTTAAAACAACACACATTCATTATCTCAAGAGTTTCTGTGGGTCAGGAGTCCACGCATGACTTGCCAGAGACTTTCCATTCAGGGCGTCAGGAGGCTGTGATTAAGGAATCCATGGGCTGCATTCTCAGCTGGAGGCTTGACTGGGAAAGGCGCCCTCAGAGTGTTGGCAGAAGTCACTTCCTTGTGGCTGTAGCTTCATAGCAGCTTGCTTCTTTGGTGCCACCAAAAGAGAGAGAGAGTCTCTACCTTCTGAAGAGGCTGGACTCAAGAGTCCCCATGATTATGTCAGGCCCATCTGGGATATACTGTTTTCATTAACTCAAAGTCAACTGATTAGGGACTTCAATTACATTTGTAAAATCCCTTTACCTTCCCTATATTTTCTGGGTTAGGTGCAAGTCACAGTTCTTGCCCAGACTCGGGAGGAGATTGTACAAAAGTGTGGTTACCAGGAGACCGGATCCAGGGAGCCCTCTTAGAACTCAGGTTGCAGGTTACAAATCAGTAAAACGGAAGTGGCGCATCTTAGTCTGCTCAGGAGATCTTAATAAAATACTGTAGACCAGGGTGGCTTTCACAACAGAAATGTATTTCTTGCAATTCTGGAGTTCTAACAAGGTTCTAGAAAGGTCGGTTTCGTTCTGAGATCTCTTCCCTTGGCTTGCACACCTTACTGTGCGGTCACATGACCTCTTTGTGTGTGCACGGGGTGGGGAGTGGGTAGAGGGAGAGAAAGAATGGGAATACCCTGGTCACTCATCTTATTATAAGGATACCAGTCCTTTGAGATGACTTATGACCTAATTTTGAGGGGACACAATTCAGGCTTATAGTTTGTTCATATCATGGGTTATTTATTTATCTTTTAATTTTTTTAAGTTTATTTATTTTCAGAGAGACAGAGACAGTGTGAGCAGGGGAGGAACAGAGAGAAAGAGGGAGAAAGAGAGAATCCCAAGAAGAAAGAGAGAGAATCTCACACTGCCAGCACAGAGCCTGATGTGGGGCTTGAACTCATGAACCATGAGATCATGACCTTAGCTGAAATCAAAAGTCGGACGCTTAAATGACTCAGCCACTCAGGTGCCCGCTGCATCATGGGTTATTATAATTTTTTAAAATGTCTATTTATTTTGAGAGAAAGAGAGAGAGAATGAGCAGGGGAGGGGCAGAGAGAGAAGGAGACACAGAATCTGAAGCAGGCTCCAGGCTCTGAGCTGCCAGCACAGAGCCCAATGCAGGGCTCAAACTCATGACCTGCGAGATCACGACCTGAGCCAGAGTCACTCGCTTAACTGACTGGGCCCTCTAGGTGCCCCCGTATCACAGGTTATTAATTGGAGTGGTTTGGAGGGGGGCCTAATGGCTGTTAGAGACTTCTCTGAAGAGCACCAAGCAGACTTGGGAAAATCCTGATTACGTCCTGTTGTCGTGTGACTTTGGGCAGGCTACCCAAACCTAGGAGATGATTTTCTTCAACTAAAAATAGTGGTTTGTAACAGTAAGTACTTTGCAGGATTTTTGTTAGAAATCGTCATGTCATTTGTAGAACACCTAGCATAGGGCGTGGCTCGCAGTGGGCGCTCATTAAATGGTGGCTGCCTTGATGTTTCTGTATGTCTTCTTCATCTTTTAGTTTACTCCTTAAATGATATAAATTCCTCATTAATCCTTGCGGTTCTTGCATCTAGAAGTTATTACCTACCCTTAGCTGAATACTCATGGGACTTTATTTTCTCTGTCTTGTGGCATTCACAAGCTTATTTGTACCTTGTATTATTTATATACATCTCTTATTTTCTCTGTTACAGTGTATGTTCCTTGAAATCAAGGGCCATCTTCTACATCTAATATCTTTCATGGTGCTTTGCATATTGATATTTCAGTTTATTATTTAAACTATTTTTAATTAAAAAAAATTTAAAAACATCTTTATTTTTAGAGAGTGAGAGACAGAGCACAAGCAGGGAAGGGGCAGAGGGAGAGGGAGACACAGAATCTGAAGCAGACTCCAGGCTCTGAGCTGTTAGCACAGAGCCCAACCCAGGGCTCTAACCCACGAACTGTGAGATCATGACCTGAGCTGAAGCCGGATGCTCAACTGACTGAGCCACCCAGGCACCCTTAAATCTTTTTTAATGTTTGTTTATTTTTGAGAAAGAGAGAGAGAGAGAGAATGGGGGAGGAGCCGAGAGAGAGGGAGACAGAATCTGTAGCAGGCTCCAGGCTCTGAGCTGTCAGCACTGAGCCCGACGTGGGGCTCAAACTCACAAACCACGAGATCATGACCTGAGCCAAAGTCAGACGCTTCACCAACTCAGCCACCCACAGGCCCCTGATTCTTTGTTTCTTAATCTTTTCTAACTCATCCCTCCTTTTGATGACCATAAATTTCTTCATACGTTTTTCCCAGCCTTCAGATGTACTGTCCCAAAAGACTATGTTCCTACTTTTCTCACCGTCCTTGAGAAGACAGAAGCTAGATTTTTTTCTTTAAATCCTCAACAATTGATACTATTTTATCAAGCTACTTCTACATGATATGTTATAAAAACAATACTTCCCTCCTTTTCCCCCCAAATAGAAAATTATAGCCCAGAATATACATTTCCAGCTGCACCCTCATGCCGCCCCCATTCCTGTTTCTATAGCCTTCGTCCAGTTTCACCTCTTAGAACTCCTGCTCTGAGCCTGCCCAGCTGTAGAGTCGTGTCCTAGGTGGTGGCGATGCATTCAGTGTTTACGTAAGATCTTCACTCCCTTGCGCCTTTGCACCTGGAGAGGAGAGTGCTCTGCCTTCCCTTTATTTGGTTCTTTTGTGATGAAAGGTGTTAAACGGATATGCATTTGAATTAGGGAGCCCTCTTTTCTGAAACAATTATGTGTGTAGCTTAAGAAGTGATCCTAGGCCTCTATTATACTTTTATAAAGCCCCCCCCCCCGCCGCCCCCCAGAACTTAAAGCACTTTGTGACAGTACCTTATCAACAATTTAGCAAATCCCTGCATGCCAAGTAAAATTGAGAGACCCTTGCCTTTACTCTTGGGGGGAGTAAAATGTGGCTGAGATGTCCCGGAGGGGCCCTTATCAGACCCCCACGACCCCTCCGCAGGTGTGTTCTGCAAAGACTTCAGTTTTCTGGTCTCTAACCGTGAACTTGTCATGTTAGCCTGCATCGGGGAGTGGGGGAGTGGGTACCGTGTCCCAATTAGCTCCCTTAACCAAGCCAGCAAACAAAACACTTTTGGTCACAAGGTAACAGAGCAAATTTATGAAGTGATCTTCTTTTTAAAGGAAATCTGTACATAGGAATCAAAAGTCAGTGTAGTGAAAGGAAGGTAAATTACATCTAGTCTCCAGGGGAGGCCTCTTGTAAATTCAAAGCGACCCATTTAGAGAGGCCTTATTTGGAACTGGATTGCATTGAAAGGGGATTGTTTTAAATGAGCGCCCTGTACGATGAAAGTCATTTTGCGCATCTGGAAGCAACCTGGCTTTGTGTGGTCTGCCTTGCCTACAGATGCACCTTGCCTACACTTCTGCGTAGAAATATGTCTATTGGAATATATCAGTCGGAAGTTTGTGGTATGTTGAGATCCTGGAAAATGCAGCTGTGAGCTGGGAGGAGGTAAGATATAGAGGCTTTTGCAGAATTGTGTGTCCGTTCTGAAAAGGCAAATGAATGGTAAAGGAAAATCAGATCTTTGGCTGGCAAATCTTGATGCTTTTGCAGGTTTGTCTGAAAATATGATATAGGTAATGTGATTTTACTTATAATGATATTCAATAACTCTAAAAAAGTTCCCTCTTTCCTCCCTGTTCTGTACTCATCTTACCCTTTTCTTTAACATAAAAAGTAATTTTTAGTCTAATTTTTATTGGTTGTGATGACTGATTTTTAGGTGAAGACCCATCACTTACCAAAAGATTGTTAAATAGTGAGCGATAAGCTATAAAAAGTGTGTGTAACAGTAATAGACACAGATGTTTTGGGAAGCCTGAGTGAATGTGCGCTTCTGTGTGATTTGGACTTCCTTTTTTTTTTTTTTTTTTTAAATGTTTATTTACTTTTCAGAGAGAGTGAGACACAGAGTGAGCTGGGGAGGGGCAGAGAGAGCAGGAGACACAGGATCTGAAGCAGGCTCGAAACTCCCAGCGGTCAGCACAGACCCCAGTGCTGGGCTTGAACTCACGAACCGTGAGATCTTGACCTGAGCTGATATCAGTCGCTTAACCGACTGAGCCAGCCAGGCGCCCCTGGACTTCCTTAAAATGGATGTGTTGTGATATTCGTCGTAAGCTAAAATTTCTGGTCAAGACTTTTTTTTTTTATTAGAAAGTGTAGGGAAGGCAGAGTGTACACTGAGATACATTTTGTAATACAGGCTAGAATTTAACTCTGGTGCTTTTACATTCTAGTTATTATTTTCAGGTACAGAAATCTTGTGTGCCCCGAACCCTAGATTTGTACAGTAGTTAATTTAGCAGATAGGTGTTGGTATAGACCGTAATTATCACGAAACACTTGCAAGTTTCTCTCCCGCTGAAGGGGGTAATGTGACTTCTTTGGTGTTCCTCCTTTCTCCCTCTCTCCCCTCACCCATTTTTAAAATAGCAGTGCTTTTCATAGTCAGAATTTCGTGTTGTGACACCCTACTCACAAGTTATGACAGCAGGGTAATGACAGCAACTGCCTCCAGAGAATCAATCACGCAATTAATTTTGTAAATGAAATGCTGATTATACAAAGCTTCACATGAGAGGCCCAGTGATTAAAATCAATTTAACAAATTGTTTCAGGTGGGACTTGATTAATAATTTGCCATAAATGCTGAGGCTGTATGACCAGCATACCTTGGTGTTATTCCCGCTCTCCAGCTATATATAAAAATACCTTGTTGTCGCTCTTCCTACCCGCTCTCTCTGAAAATCCACAGGTAGTCTAAGCACTGTGTCATCTGTCACACTGAAGGGGACAGAAGCTATACGCATGTGCGCGCGGGTGCGCACACACACACACGCACACACGCACACGCACACACACACACACTCACGCATATTTACTCTTTGTGTGTTTGCCTACCTGGATAGACCCGGCTAACAATGAAAATGGAATGCAGTATTGCCGTTCTGCTTTGTGTTTTCCTGTTTCTTGAAAACTGAAAACTTGCTCAGACAGGTTTGGGAACAACCAAGTTAAACAGGTCTTTTTTCTACGTAGGACGTTTTAGACTTTCTTTCAGGCTAACATATATTCTGATTCTTGAAGAGTGGCATCTGCTTTATAGAAATTTTCCATTCTTTTTTTTTTTATAATAGTCATGAAACTTTATGCTCCTAACAACATAGCTTCAAAGTATATAAAGCAAAACTGATTAAATAAAAAAAACAAAAGGAAAAAATAGCAAACCCACCATCAAAGTAGATTTTATATACCTGTATCAGAAATGAACAGAATAGGGGCGCCTGGCTGGCTCAGCTGGTAGACATGTGACTCTTGATTTCAGGGTTGTGAGTTTGAGCCCCAGCCTGGGCATAGAGCCTGATTTGCCCCCACTGGGTCAGACCCATCTCTGATTCCCTAGCGGCCTAGACATGTTCCGTTCTTAATTACAGTAACAGCTATAAACATAGTTTGGGAAACGGTGTTGTAACAATATCAGAAATGGTAACATTAGAGGCTGGAAATAAAAAGAATGCCTATATTGGGGCACTATAATCTGAATCCAGGAGGAGTCACACTTGGAGTAGGAGACACAGCGTCTCACATTCATACAGGGAACATTCGTTAAGTGCCTGTTAGAAGCCAGACTTGAGAGCAGGTGTCATAGTTTTCAGTCCTTATCATTGCTGTCACATCCAGAAGGTAGTACAGGATTATTTAGGAGAAGGTGGCTCAGGGAGGGAAGGGTTAAGGTGCCCTTGAGTTTCTTTAGTTTTAGTTTTCTGTTAATGAAGTAATAGGAACAACAGTTGTTCACTGTGTATGAAAAGTTGGGGCTGTGAGGAGAACCGGGGCGAGGAAGACCCCATTTCTGCCCCGGGGGTGCTTGGGGATGAAAGGTCCCGTAAGCCAAGAGTTGCTAGTGGTTGTGGTAGGTGCTTAGTATCTACTGAATACGACAGTGGCAGCGCACAGTGGGAGCCCTGTGAATGCAGAGTAGTTGACCTGGTAGTACTTCCTGGGGTTAGGAAGAGTTACTACAGTTTACAGCAGCCAAAGGTGTGTGGGGTGCAAGAGCATTCTAGAAAAGGGTGTGCCTTAGTGCATTGGCGCAGAGGCGCACAGAAGGGCTGATTGTTGAGTTGGAGGCTCCGCTCAGGTTCATTGTTGAACAGTTGGCAGGTGGCCGGTGTGGCACCTTAAGGTGAGCCTTGATTATTTGGGCGTTGAATCAGGGTTTTGAGGTCTTTATATCTAGCTCTTTCCCTGCCTTTCGACTTTTAGGGCAGTTTATTGATAAGATTTCTAGTCAAGGAATGAGGCAGAAAGGAGAAATATGTCTAATTGTCCACATTCCTTTTGATCCTTACCATGACAGTCGGAAGTTCTGGCAGGGAGGAGGGATGGTTCTAGAATTACAGAATGCTAAAACTGGAAGGGGCTGTAAGGGCTCACCTCGCGATTCCTCACTTCTCAGGAGGAGCTGTGGGGCTCACAGGAGTGAACTTGCCCAGGGGTGGCGAGCTCTCACACTCAGTTGAGCAGTTAGTGTGAGCCAGGCACTGTGTTTTGTATCTGCTGTGTTTTTTTATACTCACAACCCTATTACAGGGTGGCCACTATTATGCGAACTTTTTAGAGGGGAAGCGTAAGTGCAGAGAAGTTGTGCAGTTTGCTTGAGATCACACAGTAAATGGTGACCCGCTACGCAGGCCAGTAGCCTTAACTTCAGAGTCTGTGTACTTGACCCCACTCTGCTGGACCAAAGAAGGCCCGAGAGCTGGAGAGTCAGGCTCCACCTGCCACAGCAGGCACTTGAAGTGTTAATTAGTCGGGCTGTCTCCGAAACCTTCTCCCTCCTTCAACGGAAGCTTTGTCCAAAAGCCGCAGTTTTGGGATAATTCACTTTTTGTGTTTGTACCGAGATTAAGAATTACTGGCTATGGTTTCATTTGGATAGTTGCTTTCCTTACTATAAACGAGACAGTGTGACAGAGGGCCCCCTGCCCTAGGAGGCACTGCTAGAGGACCAGGTGCGTGGACATCCTTTGTAGGGAAGAGGAGGGAGCAGAGTCATGTGGAGAAGGTGGGGTCTTACGAAAGCACTTTTTGAAAGTTACAGAAACAAATAAGGGAGGTTTTCTGGTTAAAGATGGCACATTTCACATCATTAAGGCTGGTGGGAGATCTTTTAAAAAGCATAGTAAGAGACCCGAGGGAGCAGAGGCCTTTATTGCACCTTGAAGGTTGAGGCTGAGATCTTGAAAATGTGATTTGTGGGGACGGGTCTCTAGCAGAGCAGGGTTTTAGGAAAGGTCTTTCTTTTTTTCTAATGAAAAAAAAAAAATTTTTTTTTGGTGTGTGTGGAAGCTTCCTAGGATTATTTTTTTAAAAAGAACTTAATTAAAAAAATCTTTATTATTATTTTTATTATTATTATTATTATTATTATTATTATTATTTTTGTAATGGTGGCCCACGAGGGGCTTGAGCTTAACTACCGCAAGGTCAGGAGTGGAACGCTCTTCCGACTGAGCCAGGCAGGCACTCCTTCCTAGGATTATTTTTTTCACAAGTATTGAAAATCTATATAGCCAGGGGGCATCTTGGGTGGCTTAGTTGGTTAAGCATCTGACTCTTGATCTCAGCTTAGGCTCTTGATCTTAGGGTCATGAGTTTGGCCCCACTTTGCACTCTGTGCTGGGCATGAAGCTTACTTAAAAAAAAGTTAAAATACAGATATTTAGTGTGTGTGTTGCTGGCTTTAGTACATTTAGGAAAAGTATCCCCATCCTCCTGCCCAATTATATCTCATCTGTGCCCGTCTTTTTTTTTGTGTATGCATGTTTCTGGTGTTTTGACTCTTGTAGGTCTCCATGTTTCTTCTCCCCAACTTTCCTCTTCACAAGGTCCCCTCCCCAGTGGTGCCAGAGGCCCCAGTGATGCTGTGCTCATTGCAGGCCCCCCTTGCAGACAGAAGATACGGTGGTTACTCTGGTTTTTCAGTTTCTTTCTGACCCCTTCTTTTAACTTTTATTTTGAAATAATTTCAGGGACACCTGTGTGGCTCAGTCCATTAAGTGTCTGACTTCGGCTCAGGTCATGATCTCGCGGTTTGTGGGTTTGAGCCCCGCATCGGGCTCTGTGCTGGCAGCTCGGAGCCTGGAGCCTGCTTCGGATTCTGTGTCTCCCTCTCCCTCTTCCCCACTTGTGCTCTGTCTCTGTCTTTAAAATAAATAAACATTTAAAAAAATGAAATAATTTCAAATTTATAGGATAGTCTCAAGAATAGTGCAAAGAAGTCCTGTATACTTTGTACTTTGATTCATCAGTTTTGGACATTTTGCTACATTTACTTTTACCTGCCTACCGATCAATCTACAATGTGTTTTCTCAGGAACCTTTGGGATGGGTGGCATGTATCTGCCCCTTTACTGCTTCATTGTGCTGGTGTATTTCCTGGAGTGCATTTCCTGGGATGACGCGGTTCTTTTACACACCTCTGTGCAATTAGCACTGTTGGGGTATTTAACTTGGGTGCAGGACTTGAACTATATCATCCATATTCTAATACTGTCCACTGTCCTAATAGCATCTGTACAGCAATCTTCTTTCCTTCAGTGCAGGATCCTGCTTAGGACGTGTACATGCATTTAATTGCCCTTTTTTAGTGTATACTGAACAAGTGTCCATTTATATGTGGATATTTTTATAAATGCAGTACAGTACTGAAATGTGTTTTTTCTTCATGAGTTTTTTTTTTTTTTAATTTATTTTGAGAGAAAGAGAGAGAGAAAGTGTGAGCAGAAGGAGAGGGAGAGAAAGAATCCGCAGCAGGAGCCTGAAGCAGGGCCCGATCCCATGAACCATAAGATCCTGACCTGAGCCAAAGTCAAGAGTCAGGTGCTCAACTGACAGAGCCTTTGGCACCCCTTCTTATGATTTTTTTGGTAACATTTTCTTTGGTTTACTTTATTGTAAGATACAGTGTGTGTACATAGAACATACAGTACATGTAACATACAAACACATGACTAAGGTTTTGGCAAGGCTCTGGCCCACAGTAGGCTAATAGTAATTAAAATTTTGGAAAGTCAAAGGTTACATGTTGATTTTTGACTCTGTGTGGGGTCAGTGGCCAAACCCCAACGATGTTCAGGGGTCAACTATATATTAGTCATGTTAACTTTTTTTTCTTTGAACAATCACACTACACACTGCCGGTGTATGCTCTCACTCAGTCGCGGCTCTGATAAAGTGGGTCTCTCGTGGGCTCGTGCCTCCGGGAAGCATGTTCACTTGGGGGCTAGCGGTCTGTGTATCAAGCAGGCGTTCTTTGTCTAGAGATTGCTAAGTCAGTTGTTAACCATCAAATATTTTTATTGCTATTTTCCTTAATGCAATTTTAAAGTTGTTAATTTTAAAAAGTCAACGACATAGTTTCAAAGAGTCATGGTGGTGACTGCGGCGATGGCTGGGGAGCCAGGGCCTCCTCGGACCGTCTTTCGGGGCTGCTCTGGCATGTCTCTGGAATTATTTGTCGATGCAAATCACGCTCCAGACGTCTTTAGAGCAGTTGTCTTTTTGAGGGAGGTATTATCTTCACTTGAAAGATGGGAAAACCATGGCTTAGAGCCCTGGAAGAACTTACCTGACATTCCGGGGCGAGTGAGCCGCGGGAGAGGATTATGAACCCAGGTCTACCCGGTGTCAAACTTTATGCTTTTCTCGTTGTCGTAGACACAGCATGTTACTTTCTGCTTGTTTGCAGAACCTGGTAATTGGTAGTGGCTTCCTGCAGCTGTGCAGGGGGAAGCTTCGGAGGCTTCCTGGACTTCGGGAAGACGCGCACTAGGATTGATGAGCAGCGGCTCCGTCCTCTGCGCATCAGTGGAGGGGTGGAGGCCATCCGGGCCTCTGGGTGATTATTCTGAGCTTATGCTTCCGCATAGTAACGATGCTAATAAAATCTATCCCTATTCAAAGCCTGTTTTGTGCCAAGAACGTAACTATAGTATCTTCAATTCTGTAACAGCTCTGTAGCCATAGTGGCAGTGCTCTCGGTGGTTAGCTGGCGTCAACTGAGATGCAGAGAGGTTAAGTGGTGACTTCAGCTTTATGCAGCTCGACATGGTGGAGCTGAAATCTAACATGCTCTCACAGAAACTTCCTTTCTTGATTTAAATCTGTATTTATATGGGAAATATACTATATGATTTCTCTTTCTTAAATAAGCCTGCTACTAAGTTGTCAGTAGTGACACAATGAATATGAATGATAGTGCGTATTTAGAGATGTAAATTTTAGAAATTGTCAAAGCCATGGTAATAGCTGTAGTTTTTTTGAGGGGGTGCTGACAATAACAAATCTGCAAGAAAATAGAAATATATACCATTCCTATTTTGATATTCCCTTTAGATCTAATCTAGTCTTGAAATAAAAAATTATATATGTATATATACACTTGGGTTTGTTCATACAATTATTACATTTGCTAAATTAAATTTAAAAGTATGGTGCAGTCAGACAGTAATTTACTCACTGAATTGACGTCACAAGTTGCCGAGCTTGGGGGATTAGGGAAATAATATGTTTTCCCAGTTTATAAAAACCAACCCTGCACTGGGGAATCAAAACAGTCTTGGTCTCTGGACTTAATTCTGTGGAATCTCGATGAGCGCGATAAACGGGGTAATCGCTGTCTTCTCCCCTCGTCATTGCTCTTCCCGTGGGACAGCTGAGTCGGGGAGACAGACGTTTATCAAATAGTCACTCAAGTACATGTTCCTGCAGGGTTTCCTGAGTGCCAGGAAGGAGAGGCCCGGTGTTTTCTGAGGGGTTCCGCCTCACTCTGGCGTTCAGGGAGGGTTTCTCCGAGGACAGGTCGGGCTGAGTTCTGCAGGGGCACAGAGCGCCTACGCGGAGGGGACAGCGCAGTCACAGGCCCACGGTGGGAAAGTATGTGGATTTTTAGAGCCCCATGGAGGCCAGCCTGGGCCGAAGGGGCGATTTCCTTTGGCAGCAGCGGTGGGTCCAGCTGGCTGGACGTGGTGAGGGATGTCTGTGGTGGGAGAGGAAGGAGGCAGGAGGCATCCGCGATTCTCACTAGTACGTCTGAATGGGGAGTGTCTTTCCCTGAGATCAGAAACGGGTGGGGAGGGTACTAGGCATCCTGGCAGCGATGTTGGGCGGCAGTTGGGTACAGAGTTCTGGGGCTCAGGGAATCAGCCAAGGGACACACATTTGGGGGACACAGACACGAGGAGGTAATGGAAGCTGTGGCTTTATATGAACTTCTGAAAAGGGAAGCTTTGTGTGCAGTGGTGCACGACTCTCCCTCTTGCACTGTTGACCATCAAGAAGCCTGCATTCCAGTTAGAGTCCTATTTAGCTGGCGGTGTGGTGTTGAGACAGCCATTGCTTCGTCTGTTCGGCACACGTGAACTATGCCCGGCATTGTGCTAAGTGCTAGGTAAACAAAGATGAATAAGACAAAATTTTTGCCTTTAATTAACGGTATGCTGGGAGACAAGAAAATAAATAACTTAAGTGATTGATTTCACTCTGACTTCAATTTGCTAATTTGTTAAGAGGAAAAGAAAAAAGGTTTAGGAAGCTCTTACGATGTGATAAATCCTGTGGTACTTTCATCCCCGGCCACACAAGAGGTGAACAGGACCACGCCGTTAGATGTGAGCCTTGGTTACCGGCTCGCGGGATCCACACACCAGGTCCGTCTGACCCTAAATTCCCTGCTGTTCCCTTATACCTTTTTTGTCTAGAATTCTAAGTGGGTTTTTGTTTGTTTGTTTTGTTTTCGAAACTGTGGACTGTTTGTTTTATATGAAGAAGATGGAGGGGTTTGAGGCAGGGAAGAGGTCATCCAAGGCAGAGCCTAGTGCCTGCAGAGGAAGCCTGGGAGGTGAGTCAGCAGAGCGCCGTGCCTCAGTGCAGAGGGTCTTCCTGAGGTTTCTAATGAAGACCTTCCTCCAGGAATGTTGATGCCTGGATTTATGTCAGCCTTTAAAAATGGCACTGGTGGTTAGCCGAAGGCGCTGTCTTCTTCCTTGACCTCTTCGATATTTTTGTCAGTTACAGTGGCAAAGACATGAATGAAATGGCATGCTGATTTAATTGGTGGTTGATGTCAGGATAGGAAATACAGTTAATGTTAGATGTCAGGCTAGAATGGTGACCAGAAATAAGCAGAATGAAAATAAGCTGAGATACACACAGACTTGTACCACTAGAGTCAGCTGACCAACTGTGTAATAGAAGAGGGGGGAAGTGGGGTTTCATTACATCTGATGGGATGGATCGTAGTGTGATGGGGGGCACCCGGGTGGCTCAGTTGGTTAAGCCTCCAACCCTTGATTTCAAACAGGTCACCATCTCGCGTTCACGAGATCAAGCCCTGAGTCAGGCTCCATCCTGGGTGTGGCGCCTGTTTCAGATTCTCTCTCTCCCTCCCTCTCTGCCCCATCCCTCTTCCCTCTCTCTAAAAAAAAAAAAAAAATGGTGGGGCGGTCAAACAAATGCAGAGATCCGAGGCCACATTAGTACCAGGCTAGGCTCTGGGAAGAAGGAGCAAGTCCCTCCCTGTAATACCTTTTGTATTACGGGGACCAACATTTGGCATATTTTGCTCAGAAAAAGAAAATAAATATAACTGTCTTCAAATATCCTGCAAAAGGATATAAGTAAAACCAATGGATGTAAATTACAAGGAACAGATTTTTGATAGTTAGAAGAAAGGAATTAATGGCATTCATGGTTGTGGACACTTAGGGAGTGTATACAAACATCACCTCTGAACCAATGAGGTTCTTTTCTGTTCTCAGATTATTTGTTTCATTGCTGAATCCCATATCCAGAGTATCTTAAGAATTGTGATCAAGTGAAATGTATTAAAGTGCCTTGGAAGTGCATGGTAGTTGGTTATTATTTGATAATGGAAGTCAGGAAGATCTTTGGATAGGTTTTTAGAGGACAGTTTTTTGACCTTTGACATTATAGACTACATTTGGGATACACATACATCATAGATGCATTTTTTAAAGTATCCCTAGGAGTTAAGAATCACAGCTTTTGCATGTTATTTTTTTAATGCTATTTTTATTGGTAGTTTATGGAAGTTATGCTATATACATGTAACAACATTAATATTTGACGGCTAATCTTAATTCTGGAAAATGAAAATCCAGTGGTATTTTAAATTTAGAATATAATTAGGAAAAAATATTGTGTCTTCTACTCCTGTCCTGCTTAATGATAATGGATATGTGATAAACTTCTTTATTTAAAATTATACATCAAAACATGTTTCTTTCAGATAAAAACCACATAAATAAAAAAATTGCCTACAGTCCCATTTTCACAGTTTTTTCCCCTCATCCCTTTGCCCTTTCTCTTCTTTCAAATTTCATCCTGTGGTTTACAAGTTGTAGGTAACTTGGGTAAAGGAAACTCACACCAAAAATACTGACCGTGGTCATCTTTCCAAGTCTGTATATGAGTATTTTGGTCCATCCCTGCCCCCTTCCCACACTGTGGATGGCATCGTGGTTAGAGAGCTCCATGATTCTTGGACCCAGCAATGAAGCAGCCTCTTCTTTTTCTCTTTTAAATTTATTTATTTTGAGAGAGAGAGAGAGAGAGAGAGAGAGAGAGAGAATGAGAATGAGTGAGTAGGGGAGGGACAGAGAGAGAGGGAGAGGGAGAGAGAGAATACCAAGCAGGGTCTACACTATCAGCGCAGAGCCTGATGTGGGACCTGAACCCTTAACTTGTGAGATCATGACCTGAGCCAAAATCAAATGAGATGGCTAACTGCTCAGCCCCCCAGGACTAATGTCTTTTCCGCCAGGACTAATGTCTTAGACTTCCACTTCTTGGTCCTTTCCACCCCAGTGTAGAACGTAGCAAATACTCCCGTTTGACCAAGAGAACTTCCAGTGTGTCGATACTCAGGTTTGGAGTTCCGGGGTTTTAGTTCCGGTCTTCACATGCAGGCCCCGTCTGGTCATTATCAGTACCAGGAAGGCCATGCTGGTTTAGATGCTGGGGTGCATTTCCCTGCCTCAGTCTCCTGGCCTCCGTGGACGCATGCTGCCGTGGAGGGGATGCGGGGACCCTTGTGTTCTGGGCTTCGCTCTGCACGGGTCCGCGGCCCCGGGCAGGTCCCCACAACCTCCAGCCTCCGTGATGTCATTTGGGATCAGAGAGTTTTCTGTGCAGTGGGATTCGGTGGTAGTGGTGGCAGTGGTAACTGAGAGTCTTGGTGTTTTCTGGCTTGAAGAGGAATACATACATAAACATGTACATTTATGAGATGAAGGAAAGTCATGCCTTACTCTGCTGTTTTTGATTTAAACAGATTTTCATCCCATTAGAAGAGCTTGACCAAGACTGTTGCATTGTATATTATCGCTGGCTTTTTACACGTGTCTTCTGCTTATATGTACAGAATCAAGGTAGAAATTGGTCAGGGAGTTTTTTATAATTTATTTCCAAGAACGTTTTACTTTACGGAATCAGCCCTCATTCCCGTGGAGTTGCTGAGTCAGCACAATCTAAGTCCTGTGTGCAGTGTGCGAAGTGAGACCCCCACACTGTGCGGAGCAGGGACATGGCCCTTCTAGACTACTTGGGAGGTAAGGAGGAACACCTGAAAAATGAAAAACTAGTACATGAGTTCAATAATAACACAAGGCAACTCAGAAGTCTGTTATAAACAGCACAGGAGAGATTCAGGGTCAGTTCCATAGATAGTGCTTCTGGGGTGTGGTGAAGGGGACGCTCTGCTGTCCTTGGACCCGGACTTGAGTGAGCCTGGGGCTACGCAGGGGACGAACAGCCGCTCCCTGCTGGTGGGTGCTGTGAATGGGAGTGTGGGTGCAGGGAAGGGGGGGCAAATTCAGGACAGCTGGGTCTCCCACCCACCTCCACCCTGCAGCAAACCATAGTCCTGTTTGCAACATGCCTGGGGAAAAAACAGGCATTTTAGAGTTATATTTAGACATTATCACAGAAAAGTAAACATAGATTGCCTCTTGATATGACAGCCACTACTTACAGGTCACTGTGGCTGGCTCTGATCCTTATCAGCCGCGTTTTCACATGGCTGTAATTCATGCGCATCGTTCTTAAACATTTGACATTGTTTTATATGTCCTTTTCCGTGTCTCTGGTGCGCTGTGCCTGTAGTTGTGGCTCGTTCACACATCCTGTGATCACTGTTCTACTTTTCTTCTTTGGACAATTGGCATTAAGCAGTTCTGGGAACTGTTACCGGTCTTACTT
The DNA here is from genome assembly GCA_004023845.1 of Helogale parvula. NCBI lineage: Eukaryota > Metazoa > Chordata > Mammalia > Carnivora > Herpestidae > Helogale > Helogale parvula. The sequence continues at coordinate 341,600 of PJEM01000468.1, read as the reverse complement.
ATTTGATTTTCACGTTAGTTGTGGGGTAGGTGTTATTTCTTCCACTTAGTGAGTGAGGAGATTCAGCAATAAGCAGCATGTTCGGGGCTGCCCAGTGGTGGGAACTGGGGGGAATCAGGGTGGGGGTCCACTCCGCAGCTGAGCCCTTCTTCCCCGGACCATGCTCTCTCCCATCAGTATGAGGAGTCTTGTAGGTGGGACAGATCTGGATAAGCAGCACCCCGCCCCATGTGACGGAGTATTAGAGTTGGTGCAGGACACAGCGTTGGAAGCTCTTGGTTAAAGCTTGTTGTCATAGGACCTCTCGAAGAGGAGTGGTAAGAAACCTGTTAGCAGGTATGAAACCTACCAGTACAAACACTCCTTTACTCAAATTGGGTTTCATTATTTTTGTCATTACATAGGTAATGGAATGTTACTTTGAAGTTTACTTTAGCTGCTGGTAATTTAGAACATCTTCCCAAATAATGGTTCAAATGTGAAGAATTTCTTTCTCTGAGCTCTTATTTAATCCAGATACATAGATATGATTATAGATTAAAGAAATGTGGATAGTTCTTTTAGTGGATTTTGTAGTGCCTTTCTTCAGTTTGTGGAATATTCAGAAAGAAACTACTGATAAACCATCTCTTTACCTTGATATCCAATAGTAAATACAGTTACATAGGAATTTTTATTGTAAGTACATGGGTAGGCACCTCTGGAAGAGTGTATACAGTAAGTATAAAAGCACCAAGTGTATCTAAAGTATATTAAAGGTATGGAAATGAGTTGTCCCTTAACTCGGTACTCTTTAAAAGCGTAGTTGGATTCTCAGGTCGGCCTCTGCAAACCTCTGTAACCTAGAATACAGCCTGTGTCACCTAGGTTGTCTAGAATTTATATCAAATATATATTTTAAAAATATATACTGTACTCTCTTGTTTAGTCGTCCTAGGAATGGAGAACCTTGGGAGGATTTTGGAGGATTTAGGTAGTTGTGGCAGCTTCCCAAAAAATTTAGGGAAGTTTGTGTGTGTGTGTGTGTGTGCGCGTGTGCGCGTGTGGTGTATAACTCACACATACGGATAAACATAAAAGCTTATTTGAACAAAAGAGAGGTTATGAGAAAGTTTTATCAAGAAACAAAATTGCATGAGACGTTGCATTCCCAAACCTACACTAGTTGTGTGGAACTCTTTGAAAATGGCCGGTACTCACTGTGGCCTTCAAAGCTCTTGTTTTAATTTCCAGAATTGTAGCTCAGGATACAGCAGCTGAGGAATGGTATTCGGAGAGGGAAAACATGTTTGGAATAACATATTTAGAAAAGTATTCGAGGAGTTTTTCGATGTGGACCATGTCTTTGATATAGCACACATTTTATATGAGAAATGAAATACTGATTAACTCTGGAATAGACCATCTGAAGCAGAGATGATAAAAATTGTTTTGGGTTAGATGTGAATATCAGAAGTGACTTGGCCTGTCTGTTTTTTTTGGAAAAGACTTAGATTTGATTCGGTGTTTGGTTTCTTTAAGGAGATAGTAGTAAAAAGCAGGGGTTGAGATCCGGACTTACTTCATGTTAAAAATAGAAAGAATACACAGCAGGATGAATTTGGGGTGTGGATGTGTATTTAATACAAGGCTATAAGGAGAGGAGGTTAAAATTAAATAATTTGCACTGTATAAGTATCTGTTTTCATATCTGAAGCCTCACTGAAAGGTATTAGATGCATTTTGAGAGGTACAGATAATCTGTGTATTTTATGCTTTAGATTTTCAGAAATCTCGGGGTTAAGCTAACATTTTTGACATGGGTGCAAATTAACTGAATTTTAAGTAGGACTGTGAGAGTGTATGGCAGCGATGAGACTGATATTACAGAACAGTTCTAGTCACTGATAAGATGAATTTGCTGCACTGTTATCTATAGCATTAAAATATAGACATTCCAATCATTTTTCCATTTTAAATTTCTGCTTTAATTAAGGCTGTTTTGGTCGTGCACTATTTAAAGTGAAATAAGTAGACCTTTTCCTCTGCCCTGGCGAATCCAGATTGAATGTGACGATAACGCTGCCTCAGGGCCCCGTATTAGAAATTTAGCCTGAAATCTGATTTACTCAGCCTCTCTGTTGGCCATTCACTCACTGTGCAGATTCCAAAATCACCAGCTCAGCCTTGATTTTCACACTTCCACAGAAAGTTTTATTTTATCTTTTGAAGGAAAGTGTGGAAAATAATTACAGTTTGCTTTTTTTAGGCACACACTTTATTTTATATGATTCTGGGAAAACTGAATTCTCAATACTCGGTTTTAGTTTTATTACAGTATATCAACAATGCGTGTTGTGTGCTGAATTGTGAAGTCAGCACAGGTGCTGTCACATCAGTATCTCGTTTGAGAGACTTCTGTCATTGTAAGCACAACCTTTCCTTGACGTGAAAGTAACACATTTGAAAGTCCATGAAATTGTGAATTTCGAGCTGAACTGCTGGGCCTGCCCGTACTTTCATTCAGGTGAGATCAGTTCCCAGCAGGTTGCTGCGAATCCCTCGGAACCGGGAACCGAGCTTACCTAGGGCCCATCACGGACCCGCTGAGCTGCCCCTCTGCACGGTCCACTGGGGATGTCCACGGCGGGCCCTGTCGTCTCTGTCCAGCCCGTCCCCTTCAGCAGGTGGCTCCTTTCTCCAGAACGCTGACGCATGTTCATTTTCTCCGGTGCCTGGCGGGCCGCCTGGGGTGAACGTGCAGGAAGGGGGGCGAGGACTGCGTGTGGCCTTCGGCTGGGGGGCAGGCGGGGGGGCCCCGAGCTGGCTCTGTGCTCCCGGCTCCCTCTCTCCCCTCCCATTCCTGTTTTAGTTCCTTGTCTTTCGGTTGCTGCGCTCACCTGTGTGACGAGGCCGCACCGTCTAGGCGTCGGGCGTCCTGCACCGGTAGGGCCGCGGGCTGCATTTGGCATGCCTGTTCTGTTTCTTCTCCATGACTCCATACTCCTAGAGTCTTTGTTTCTCGACTGTTCTGTTGGCTTCTTTGTGGGCTCCTTCTTTCCCTTTTCCCTTAAATGGTGATATTCACAGAGTCGTGTCCTCTATGCATTGTTCTTTTTCCATCTATTCTTGCTGGATAAGGTTCTGGAGGATTTATGTGCTTCCTGTTGATTGGCTCATCCAGTATTTGTTGACCATTTCGCTGTGCGCCAGGTGTGCTATATGACTTCCATCCGGGAGCCACAGTAGTGAGTGAGACAGAGAGATCACCGCCTTCCTGGGAGCACACGTCCTCTAGATGCTGACCTTGCCCTATTTATTATCGTTGCTCAGCCCTTACTCCCCAAGCTACAAACATATCGGGTCCCTTCCTTCTGGATGTTTTCAGCTGGATTTCCAGTAGGAACCTCAGATTGCATACGTGGAATACTGAAGGCTCCCTCGACACCAGGGGTGGGGGCGACGGTCGATCTGCTTCTACCGCTGCCTGTTCTATGTCAGGTGGTGTCTGATCAGCTCTTCAGCCACCCTGGACTCCGGCTTTCTCCCGTCACTCGCGCAGTGCTCGGTCTCCACATTGTGCTGCATCTGCATCCCATCACTGGAATCTGGGCTTGCTCTCTCCCACCATTGCTCCCCGTTCAGGACCTCAGCTCACGTGCCTGTGGCGGCAGCCCCCCCTGGCTCTAGCCAGCCACCTGAGAGCAGTCCTTCTGGAAGCTGAATCCCAGAGTTCTCTCTGTTCGAAGCACCAGGGGTTCATCCCCAGGATGCGGTCCGAAGCCCTTAAGATGACTTGCAAGGCTCCCCCTCGTGCTGCCTGCTGCCTGCTTCAGATTCCTTGCAAATTCCTGCTTCATTTGGATCTGAACTGCCTATGTGTCCTTGTCCCCACCAGGAAGCTCAGCTCTGCTGAGCCTGTGCTTTCTGCTGCTGCTTGTGCCGTGTGTTCCTCTATGCCCTGTCCCTCCCTACCTTGAGTCTGGCACTTTTTCATTCATTTATTCTTCTCTTTGAATAAATGCCTTCTGGAAAGTCTTCACATATATTACATAGAGTCTGGCATACAGTAGGTGTCCATATATGGTTTTGGAAGGAAGGAAGGCTGGCAAGAAGGGTCCGTGGGATGGACGCTGCGGGCCTCTTTAGCCCCGTAGGGAGGGACTTCCCCCACCACTGCATTGCTCCTTTGAAGCACCCAGGGCACAAAAGTCCCGGCTGAGGCTCTGGTTCTGGCTCTGCTGAATGGCCTTGGCCCTGAGTCTCTCTCATAGGCTGACTCACTAAACCAAAAATAAAACTCAGAGTCTAGTTTTGAACTAGTTCTGTTTGGTAAGATACTGACATGGGGAAGGTGGCTTGTGACTCATAGTCTGGGAGCCTATTCATGCGCACTGGTGATCTTCGAAACTTTTCACCCTAGACGTTCTGTATTATCTAAAATCTACGCTTTCACTTTCTAATGAGCACTCGGATGCATTAATGTTTGATCAGGAGTTCCAGACTTGGGTCCAAAATAAAGTCGTTGTTCTAAGAATACTTTGAAGTCAGAAAGCCTTGCTAACCCCTCGGTATACTTTGTCTTAAAGTAACAGGAGCTGGGTGACGTTAACTAATCACGCTCATTTCCTGTACGTGTAGCAGGATTTTAGAGGCAGGTGTTTTCTTTCTGCAAACTCTTTCCTTCTCTGGTTTACACTGGATCCCTCTTTAATTGTTAAAACCTCCCTAAAAGTAAAAAACAAACGTCTTGTAGCCATGTAGGTGTTTTTCCTAAGTGTTCCTCTGGGATTTTATTTGCAAGGTTATTATTATTTTTTTAATGCAATAATTGACTTACAGCATATTCGTTTCAGGTGTTACATACAGCATAATGATTTGCTATTTGTATGTATTGTGTGTTTTTAATGTTTCCAAAAGTAAGGATAGTTGTGTTTTTAACGGATAAGTGAGTGTAACAAAGTTTCTGCCTTTGTAAGAGGTAACGACTTAATCTGTGTCTTTGTTTCCGTTCTCACAGGGCAGCCCCATGGATCCTATGGTGATGAAGAGGCCTCAGTTGTATGGAATGGGCAGTAACCCTCATTCCCAGCCTCAGCAGAGCAGCCCGTACCCGGGAGGCTCCTACGGACCCCCAGGGCCGCAGCGCTATCCCGTCAGCGTCCAGGGCCGGACCCCAGGGGCCATGGGAGGAATGCAGTACCCCCAGCAGCAGGTGCGTGCCGCTCTTTACCCCAGCCCTCGCCAAACCGGTGATCCTCTGGTCTTCGGCTCTCGCTGTCTACCTAAGACTGGTACTGAGAAAATTAGGGGCCATTTCACTGATTTTCTGCTTTCTTTTAATTATCTTACTTTCTTCAAGTAATCATGGTTGCAGTTTCCTTTTCTTTCTTTTCAAGAAGGAAAAGTGAGCTTCTTAGAAAAAGTGGACAAAATACCCATTTGGTAAAGGGGTGTTACTATGTTAGTGGCCACATTTGAAAGACAGTTCGTATCATCTTTATTTTGCAGCAAATTATATAGATCTGACCCCTGTAGTAAACTGGGTTTCTAACATTTCTGGTGGCAGACAGGCAGGTTTTGAACTGTGAATAGATTTTTAAAGGTGAAGTTTTAATTTAAAGAATAAATAACCATGAAAATGGCATCATCTTTGAGAAAAGTTTTGTATTCTCCCAAAAAGTTTTTGTATTTATTCAGTAACATGTTAATTTCATATAAGAGGATTTGGAATATATCTGTTTTCTTAGATTTTGATGGGTTTTGTGTTTTTACTTAAAACAAAAAAGACTTCCCTTCCTTTTAAAGACCCAGTATTTTCCTCTAGAATCAAATAGTTGGAGTTACCTCAAATGCCCATCTACCTTCCAGAGTGGTAAAGCTATGGTCTCTTGGATCATGAGAGTGTATCCTTGTAATGTTGGCCTGAGGAAGCATGATATTAGGAAGAGACGAAATTCAGACTTGTTAGAAACACCAGAGAGCCTTATTTATAAATTCCCACACCATGTCTTTAATCCAGGGTTCGAGGGGTGCATTGGGCGGATCCGTGTGCATTTTACTGAATTCCCGCACCGTGTCTTTACTCTGGGTTGGGGGAGGGTGCGTGGGGTGGACAGGTGTGCATTTTACTGCCTCCAGGTAGGTGACCCCACAGTGTTTCATATTCTTTCTCTAGACAGATTCTTCCCACTGTTTAACCAAAAATCATCTGTGGGGGGAAAATTGGGTCCCACTTTTGGTCTCTGTAAAGTGGATGTGGCGAACAGTTTACTTTTACGTGCTCCAGAGCTGCGTCCATTAAATCGCATGTGAGCTTTTTCCTTTATAGACTGAATATTGTTTTCCCTCTTTACCTTTGCCCCTCCTTCGGTGACTTTTTTATTTTAAAGTGGTTGGAGGGAAAGCTTAGCAGTAGCTCAGCCTTTGGGAGTCCTAGCTGTTGGTTCCTCAGACAGCCTCTGTTACTGTCACCCGTGCTCACTGTCCCTTATTAAATGGGCTGCCCAGAACTCTCTCCGTCACTTGCACACTTAATTGCTCGGTTAGTTTTTTTTTTTCAACATGACTTTCTTCCAGCAATATTTTGCTGCCTAGAGTAAAACATCTTTAGCTGAGGTTGCTAATGGTGAGAGGGAAATAATTTGTACGCCATTGAAAAGTAAGATGTGATTTTTTTCTTCCTTCTTTGAATTTTAATCTAATTTGCCTTTAGTTGAGGGCAAGAAGGCCAAGGAAGCTGGCTGCCAAAAACTTTAATTCTCCTTCGCAGCTGACCTCACGTGGGGGCTGATAGTTGTGTGGGAGGACTCTGGCCACAGGGAGGGAGTGGAGGCAGAAGGGGAGGCGTGGCCGGCCGGGTGGGATAAAGGAGAAACCGGTCCTTATTTTTCTTCTTCTTCTTCTTCTTTTTTAAAACGTTTTAAAGTTTATTTATTCACCGTGAGAGAGAGAGAGGGAGAGAAAGAGAATCCCAAGCAGGCTCTGCACTGTCAGCACAAAGCCCGATGTGGGGCTTGAACTCACAGACCATGAGAACATGACCTGAGCTAAGCCTGAGCCACCCAGGCTGAGCATGTTTCTACCATACTTTCCTCATGTCAGATTGGAAAGTCATATCAAAGGGTGGTGTTCATGGCAAACTCCTGGGTGCTCCTTTATCTCATTCTCTGAATGAGTTCAAGCCTTAGCACAGGTTTTCGACATTGGCATAATTTGCAACCCGAAAGTAGAAATCCCAACAAATGGAAAGGGCGTGCAGAGAATGATTACTGACAGATATTTTTTTCATTATTTTCTAACCCTACACGTGTAAGGCAGCGGACATAGAGTAATACATAGAATAACTACTTTTCTCAGCTTTTTGTTTTTGTTTTTTTTTAATCCCTGTTGCTTTTATTTACCTAGATTTGAAATCCAGTAGCTCTTGGATTTATTTGAAGGGACAAGTTGATAAAGATAACTCACCAAGTATTTCAACAAATTTTTAATTAAGATTTTAGATTAGGTATTTTTACTGCAGACCAGAAGAAATGTCTAATTCTAATTACAGACAGATCTTCCTGATAATGAAAGGAAAATAGTGTATCTGGTAAGAAACTGAATGCCCTGGCTATAAAATGTCAAACTTTCATATTGAGTTCATGATCATGGAAGGTTCTAAGAAATCTGTATTGTTTTTTTCACCCTTTCTTTTAGTTCTAATATAGTCTTGAAATATAGTATCTTGTTTGGATACTATATTTTCTTGTTCGCCTTGGAAGGCGAAAACTAGCCGTGAATGCAGTTTTGAATGTGTGTAACATTTTAAAGGAGATACAGCTTTTTATTACCAAGTTCAAGGGATCAGTTAGGTATAGGCTAATAGCGTTGAAGTGGAAAAAAAGAGTGAAGGCGTTGGGTAAAGGTTATCAGAGCACATTTATTTTGTGAGCTTTAGCCTTGTTCTTTGTGAGTTTTGGATAATTATAGATTTGTCCACAGACAAGGTCCTGGCAACGTGATTGGCTGGTACTGTTTTCTCCGAGTATTAATGTGATTGGCTCAGCATTTTTGTAGTCATGGCTGCTAATGTTTTTCAGGGAAAAAGTTGAAAGATAATGATGACATTGAGTTTTTATTGAGTGGACATCACCACCTAGGCATGACTTTGCTTTGGACAGCTTCCAAAGCTTTCTGTGTTTGGTTTGTGAACCTCTAATGAGCTGAATCCAGTTCATTTAATATTGCCCATATATTTCTGCAAAGGATTAAAATGCAGGAATTCAAGTTTGTAAATTGAGTTGCCCACTTTTCAGCTGGGTGGTAAGTTGTCTTTGGCTCAGGGGTCACAGTTTGATTCCTGGCTAGCATTCCACTCCTGTGATAGGAATTTTAAATGAGTATTCCACTAGAAAGAACTGCCATGCTTATCTGAAATTTAACATGGGTAGTGTCACTGCTTTCTTTTTGTTCCTAAGATTACGGAGTAACTGGCCATTTTAGTATTAACCTGCTGGTTCTTGATTTGTATGGTGGGAATTTTATTTTTGAAGTATACTCACGAGTAGGTCCTTGAGCATGACATGATAATAGTACATCGTTTTGGTATTTATTAACTGGAACTAGATTTGTGGTCTTTCACGTGCTGACTCTCCCACATCATCAGGCAAATACATAGCTAAACAGATTAGTTTTGCACAGTGCCCTGAAAACTAGTCTGCTTGAGTTTTTATGGAGCTGAGAGGGGAAATGAATTTTCTATGCCGCTGTGGAGAATGTTCTGCCTCTGGGCTCCTGGGATTCAAACCTGGAGAAGGTTAACAGAAATATACTGGTTGATTTCATGTAACACAGAGCTACACAGAGAAGTGTAATCTTTAAGGTTACCAGATTTTGAGTTTTTCAGCTTTTGTAAAAAAAACTTTGGTACTGAGGTACTGTACGTTTCCTGGATCAGGGTGTGGGTGAGCAAATGTTTTGTTTTATTTCTCTTGTCCTTTATGATCATGAAATGTTTACATAGGTCTGTGCCAACTTGCTTTAAAAAAGATTTTCATATAAAAGAAATAGCACCCAGGGGAAATAGGCCACAGAAATGACGGTATATTTATTTGTGTCAAGCACATTTCAATCACTGCATGTAGTCTGAGATTTTTCCTGAGTTATCAAAGGTTAGTGGGTTGATATTTTAACTGTCCTTATCTTGTTGCAGAAGTTTGCATAATCTAATGCTGGTTGGCATTATAAAACCAGGAAAAGGGAAAGAGGGCGAAGTGAGAGATTTATGTTTCAACTGCTTTTATAATGGAAAAACACAGCTTCTTTACTTTAAAAAACACATCTGTGTTGTGAAAACCTTTGCAACAATAAGAACATGAAATACCGTTTTGAAAGATATTCTGGCAAAATTAAATAGAAATTAGTTACTTCTGTTAAAGTGATCCATTTGAACTTATCACTTTAAGTCTAAATAAAGACCTAATTAAACCTAAGGTTCTTTTCAAAAAGATGTTTGAAATCAATAGGTATTCTCATTTGTGTCTTCAGCTTATCTCTGTACTCTTTGGATGTCTAGTTTGCTGTGTGTTTTTTGAGTAAAATACTTATTTCAGAACATCAGCATTTTATTTGGTACCATCTTAACAGCCCAAACACTTCTTCCAACGCAAATGTTTATTTTGGCAACAGATGTTTCTAAAAGGAGACAAACATTACAATTGTTTGGCTAAAATAAGCGTTTTCTTTGGGGTTATTGAGGCAGCCAAGCAAGTTCTAGGATTCTCACCTGTGTTACTACTTTATACTGTCAGTTTATTCTGGTAAAAAAGATTTACTTTTAAAAATACAGTTAAAATTATGTTTTGAGGGGTGCTTGGGTGGCTCAGTTGGTTGAGCATCCAACTCTTAATTCCAGCTCAGGTCATGATCTCATGGTTTGTGAGTTTGAGCCCCGCATGAGGCTCTCTGCTGACCGCGTGGAGCCTGCTTGGGATTCTCTCTCCCCCCCACCCCCTCTTCTCCTACCTTGCTTGGGCATGCCTTCCCATTCCTCTCTCTCTTGCTCTCTCTCTCTCTCTCTCTCTCTCAATAAACTTAAAATTTTAAGTTATGTTTTGATACAGTTTGAACAATGTCTCTGAAAAGTCAGGATTAATGGGGGGTGGGTGGGGCTTGGTTAAAGACATAACAATTCCAGAGGTTTTTTTGACATGAAATGTTTGCTTGGATTTAGTCTCTGAATCCTAAATGTGAATCCCATAATCAGGGCTTAATTTTGGGTTTGCCTAAAAAGAGCTTAGAGTTCCTATTTTGAAGGAGCATAATGGGGGGTGACAGAGTGAGAAAGGAAGGCTTCACTTAACCTAATGGACAAGAATGGGTCCTAGCATCTGTTTTACATTCAGACTCTTAATTTTCTGATAGTGGACACTCACTCAGAGACACCCCCCACCTGCACCTGCGTGTGCGTGGACCTGCTTGCACACACATAAAACAGAACACCTGTGTGACTGGTATTTTAGTGCAAAATGTATCTGTAAATCATATTAAATACATATAAACGTATTTTATGCCTGTGTAGATATACGTACATATACAAACAAACAAATAGGTGAGTATAGTGAAGGTAAACATTTTGGCCAGTAGAACAGTGAGTGCGGAGAGTTCCTTGCACTGTGTGGTTTACGGCGCTTACAGATCTGTGCTCTGTGCTGGAAGGCCTGGAGCCAAGCCCATTGCTTGTGCACCTGAAACGTGTGGAGTCCTTCCGGCAGATTGCAGATTTGTATAAATAATGGCCTTTTGTTGGCCGCATTCTGTCTTGATTCCCTCAGTTGTTCTTCATCAGTGAACATGAAGGTATTTAAGGTTTACCAACAAGATACATTTACACCTCCTATTTCTGCTTCCAAGTCGATAGCAGATGCTACTATCTTTGATGCCAAAGTTCCCTGTAGATGGATTTTTGTACCAAGAGAATATTTTTGAAAAGATTTGTAGATATGGTAATTTTTATTTGCTCCTTAAAATGTAAATTTCTGGAATACTTAACTGGTTTTGTTTACTTTTTAAATTGTACTTGAGTTAAGCATATTTTGAAGCATTCTGCGTGACAGTCTTAGTAGAGGAGGATTAGAAGAGATCACATTTCAAGTTAAATAGAAATTTTTAAGTTATTAGCCTTTCCCTAAAAATGAGGAAGACCAGCTTTTACACTTGAACGTTTAATGAGAAAATATGAGGTGATTTCTCTCTTAGTTAGGATAGCTACTTTTATATTCGAAAGTCTATACTGAATTTTTTTTTTATCTGAACATTTACGCTGTTCTAGATATTCTAGAGATTACATGTGGTGGGTCGTCCCTGCTCTCTGCATGCAGCTTATACTGTTTTCTCACTCACATCTGAATTCTGCGTGTTTTATGTTCATGGACTTTCAACTAAAATATCTCTTAAGCCTATTATGTTTTTGTTTTTGAGATGTGAATGTTAAGCATATGTGTAGGTAGCATTAGAATTGCTTGCGTGTATTTTAAATAAATTTGGCTTATGTGATTTTACCAAAGAAACATGGAATGTGAGGGGCGCCTGGGTGGCTCCGTCGTTGAGCCTCCGACTTCGGCTCAGGTCATGATTGTGCTGTTTGTGAGTTTGAGCTGTGCTGACAGCTCAGAGCCCGGAGCCTGCTTGCAGTTCTGTGTCTCCCTCTTTCTCTGCCCCTCCCCCGCTTGCACTCTGTCTGTCTCTCTCTCAAAGATAAACAAACATTAAAACAAATCGAACATGATATTTATGTTAACATTTTAAGTTTTACTTATTTAAGTAATCTCTGCACCTGACGCGGGGCTCGAACTTCTGGCGCTGAGATCAAGAGTCACTTGCTCCTTTGACTCAGCCAGCCAGACACCCTGATATTTATGTGAAAATTTAAACAATTCAAATAAAGCTGACGGTTGATACCAGTAAAGTCAACCAGTCCCATTACTTTAGTGCTGCACAGCCAACCCCAGAGGTCGCGAAACAACAGTCCCAGAATATGAACTGACAGGTAACACGACTGAGTGGCACAGGGGCATATTTTAGGCCAGAAGATCTCAAGCATTGCTGAATGTTAGAATCTCCTAGGATGCTTTAAAACCTGCAGGCTTGGGGCGCCTGGGGGGTCAGTCAGTTCAGCATCTGACTCTTGGTTTTGCCTCAGGTCATGATCTCATGGTTTGTGGGATTTAGCCCCGTGTCGGGCGCCTTGCAGAGCATGGAGCCTACTTGGGATTCTCTCTCCCCCTCTCTCTTTCCCTTCCCTGCTCATGCTCTCTCTCTCTCTCTCTCTCTCAAAATAAATAAACGCTAAAAAACCAAAACAAAACCATTCTGGGTTTGGATGCTTATAACAAGGACTTCCGAATGTTAAGGCCTCCGTCTTTTCTGAGCTCCGCAGGGGACGCCCCCCGTGCAGCTGGCCTAACAGTCAGGTGTCCGAGATAGACCTGTAAGTAAGGACCCCAGAGCGGGTTTGGGGCCAGAGGCATTGACCCGTTGGGAGCTTGTTCTCAGGCTCTGCCTGGTGAGTCAGGAGCTCACCGCTGCCATCAAGGATGAAATGTGCCCGGATTCAGGAGCCGAGACCAGGCAGGATTTTCTGGTTCGTGCTTCGACTGTGTGTGGCTGTCGGGGAAATCTTGACCTCCCTGGGCTCATCTACCGAACAAGGGATTTTCACAGCAAGATCTCCCAGCTTGGATATTACTTTTAAAATAACAGTAACTTAATGTCATTTTAGTTTTAGATTTTAGAGTCTTGTCATTTCGAATACAGTCTTCTGAAATTTATGGTTTGGTGTTTTGATGGGTTGTATTAATGTAACTACTAACCATCTTTAAAATCCTTTCTAAAGAGGAAAGAGCTGTTTCTTCCTCAGAGGTTAGCAGAGTGTTGTAATCAGTGCCATAAGGTATTTTTATTGAATTTTATTATTTTCAAATGAAAATTTTCTCAGATGACCTCTCTCTTCTGGATACTCGTTGTGGACTGGGTGTGTAGAATGTTGTCTGTCCTTTATAACTTGTAGAAAATCTTAAGGTTGAGTTGCTAACTTTATTTGCAGTCGCAGAAGGAAGCCAAGAGAGACCCAGTAATTACTCCTTTAATGCATTATCACTTTCTAAGTAGTTCTGAATGTAAGCATATATTGGACACAATTAGGATAAACTGTACAATGAATTCAGAACAGAAATTACAACTTTTAACACATTTTGTTTTGTGCTGTTGCTTTCATTCTTCTCTAGTCCCGTGAAGACTGATTGGGTGGCTATATTTTTCTATCTCAAAATGGGTTCTTTACAAGGGTAAAAGAAGTTTTTTCTTTCATGTTAGCTAAAAGTTCAATTTTTAAAAAATTTAAAAAAATTTTTAAAAATGTTCATTTTTGAGAGAGAGAGACAGGATGAGCAGGGGCAGGGGAGAGAGGGAGTCACAGAATCCGAAGCAGGTTCCAGGCCTTGAGCTGTCAGCACAGAGCTTGAAACGGGACTCGAACTCACAAGCTGTGAGATCATGACCTGAGCCAAAGTTGGACGCTTAACCGACTGAGCCACCCAGGTGCCCCTAAAAGTTCAGTTCTTTATGGTAAAAAGTCCTGGTTTATGACAGTCTGGTTATTTTTGTATGCAGTAAATTTATGAAGGTCATTTGCACATTTCGTCTTGGAAGATAACTCTAAAAGTTAAATCTGTAGTTGTGAATGGAATCAGAAGAAGCACCTGGGCTGAGAAGGAGAAGAGAAGGATGGGCGAGGGTGTGGAGGGAAGGAGGCAGTCACAGCGTGAGAAGCAGGGCGGAGGCAGCAGCGTTGCTCCTCCCTGAGCGGCTGTGCGACACCTCCCTAGTGCTGCGGGGCCTGCTCAGTCCAGGTGTCGCAGCCTCAGGACGACTCCCCATGTGGGATCAGGTGTTAGAAATTTCCTGGAAGTTCTGGAGCTGAGACCTGCGTGGGGTCAGGGTTTGTATGAGGCAGATACCCCTGCCCTGCTCACAGCTGCAGACCAGGGCTTGCCAAGGGTCTGTGACAGCAGGAGCTCCCGTTTCCTGCGAAGTACGTTTGATCGAGAAGACAGACTATTCCAAAGAAGTCACCAAATTGGTCTCTCTGTATTTGTGTTGAATCGTTAAGAGCATACTGTAAAACAAGTTTTTTTAATGTTTATATTTGAGAGAGAGAGAGACAGAGCGCAAGTGGGGGAGGGGCAGAGAGAGAAGGACTCACAAAATCTGAAACAGGCTCCAGGCTCTGAGCTGTCAGCAGAGCCTGATGCAGGGCTTGAACTCATGAAGTGGAGATCATGACCTGAATTGGACGCTTAACCGACTGAGCCACCCAGACACCCATCTCTTGCCCCTTTTTTAGTAACTATCAAACATACCAGTGGAATTGTCTCTTCAGGGTTAGTCAAAGGCAAGGATCCAGGTCAAGTTCTTTAATACATCAAACATTCAGAAACAAAGAGTAAGACTAATATAAATAGCGGAAACAAAGTATTGAATGAAGAAGCACAAAGACCATTGCTGAGATCATTAAATTTCACTTCATGGACTCGAGACGGAGAAAACCCAGCTCTGCCCGGGTCGTCATTAGATGTGCATAGAGGGCTCGGGAGAAATGTCTGATGGGAAGCGAACTCTGGTCTTAGGTGGACCACAGAAAAGACAGCCAAGCAGGGACAGTTTCGCATATGGCACATGAGGATTATGTGTCCCTTTATAATTGATGTCGTCTTTGTCGTTACTTGCAGAAGCAGCTGGGGAAAAGGGAAGTGTCAGCATAGTTGTTGGCCGATGGGCTCTAGGACCCCAGAATACTTCTTTAAAAGGGTCAGCCAGAAAAGGAGACTTCCGTTCATCTAATTAATATATTACCTTGAAATTTCTAAGATTTTTGTGATAGCCCAATAATCTCGGTATTTTATGCGTTTGACATCCTTGCAGGTTTCCCTCAGTGTTTTGGGCTTCTAGAGAAGGAAAATCTTCTCTATTTCCTACTTGTAAGTCCTGTGCCCTTTATCAGAGGTCTTGGAAATGAGAAGACCTTATTTCCAGGTCATCGGGCAAACTTTGATACCTGGGAGAAGAGAAGAGACCAGAATTCCTTTCAAGCCCGCTGGGCTGCTGCGGAGAGCTCGCTTTCTTCTCCATTGTTTTCTCTGGCTGAGTTCTTCCCTGTTCTTCCGTGGTGGTTTCAAAAATAAAGGGCAGAAAGAGTGATAACCTGGTGACGTGATTGGCCCTAGGGTCTTCATGACGTCAGGTGTGTCCCAGCAGACTTGGAGCAAGCCCCAGGATGACAGTTCGGTGATTCACCGCACGCACGCACGAGGCCAGGAGAGCCATGAAGTGCGGAGCGGAGAGTGAGGCAGGGGGCTCCAGGAAGGACCCCAGTGCCCACCAGAAATTGGCACTAAGCAGCAGACAGCTGCCGACTTCGTAATCAGAGTCAGCCCTGGTTGGTCTGGCTGGAAGAATTTCAGTCTTCTGACTGCGTTCAGGCTGCAAGGGACACTACGGATTCGAGTTCTGAATTCTCAGCTGTGGGGGAGGGGTGTTTGGGTGCCAAGTCTTCGTAGAGAACACAGAGCTGCTCCTGAGAGAGTTTCTCTTGTGTAAAAATCTCCCTCCTCAGTCTTCCCGATTCAGTAAATGGCATTTCCGTCCTTCTGCTTGCCCAGGCCAGCGCCGCCTCTTTCTCCCAACCGTTGAGTCTGTTCCAGAATCCCATCCCTGCGTCCTTCCCACTGTATCGGAAACGGCATACTTGGCACCGTCTCGGTGGCTCCCACCCTGGGCTTAAGCCCCACCATTATTTTATATTTTTTATTTATTATTTTTTATTCTTATTTTTTAATGTTTATTTTTGAGAGAGAGAGAGGCAGGCAGAGAGAGAGAGAGGGAGACACGGAATCTGAAGCAGGCTCCAGGCTCTGAGCTGGCAGCCTCAGATGCAGGGGTTGAACTCACAAACCGTGAGATCGTGACCCGACCCGAAGTCAGACGCTTCACTGACTGAGCCACCAGGCGCCCCCAGAACGGTCCTCTTAGATGGTGTGAGTCACTGTGGCTGCTCTGTGACTCCCCACTTCCCGCAGAGTCCCCGAGGCTCCCCGCAGGCCCACTCCTTCCCCTGTGCCTGTGCATTTGCTCCTCCTTCCGCCTGGAGAGGTCTTGACCGGGTCTTTGTAGGCCTTGCCATCTTACTGCTTTTAGGTTTCTGTTCAAATGTCTATTCGACTTGCTCAGACTGTAATATTGCACACTCCCCCCGCCCTTCCCGCTGTCTCACTTCCTTCCCGCTGCTTGCCACCCGAGGTGCTTTGTGGTGCGCTGTCATCCCGATTGGGACGCGGGCCGCAGGGACTCGGTCTGGCCCCGCTGCGGCCCCTCATCCGGCGCAGTACGCAGCCCTGCACCGCAGGCGAAGGGGAGAATCGGTGGAGTTGTAGGCTCCCGCCAGGGAAGGCTGTGAAGCCCGAGGCGAAAGGTCCGATGTGTTCGTGTTGTGTCCGCCACCCGTGCCCGGCTGAGGGGCTGGCTCTCCCCCCATGGTGTGTCGTTCCCGCCGAACTCGTCGTGCCCAGCTCCTTGGTGGTCTGGTTGGAGGCCTGCTGAGCGCACTGGGCTTGCTTGTAGCCCTGCTGCTAGATGCCGAGGAGTCGCCAGTACCCGAGGCGGTGCGCCTGGCGGTTCTCTGGGGTCGCGGGGCTCAGTGTGTGTGGCGTTCGGGCCCGTAGTCCTCGCTGGGACCCTGACCCCACCGGGTGAACTGCTGCTGCTCCCTCCTTCATGGCTGGGAACGTTCTGAATTCTCTCGTGTGGAGTGTAATAGTAGTAGTGGGGAGGCGAGCAGAGATTGCAAGGTCATAGCTGAATCGGATTCGGTGTTAAGTGTGATACAGGCTCAGATCTCTGTCCTCACGCTGGTCATCTGACGGTGCTTATGGAGGAGAAGCCCCCAGATAGGATGCCATTTATGGGAAACAGGCATTTCCCTGCAGGGATTTCGTGCCGGAGGAGAATTCCTTCCCAGTGGAGGCAGAGCCGTGCCATGCTGGGGGGAGTGTGGCGGCTGTGAGCAGGGCTGAAAGCCCTCTGTGGGGGGGGGGGGGCAGTTTACATGCACGTTATCCTAGAATTGCATAAAAGGCAGCGATTTTTGGGATAAAGACCGTAAATCAAATGTGACGTCGCAGTTCTCCATACGTGTCGCTGGTGAGTTGAACCCACTACTCGTAGCAGTCATTGTTTTTATGTGCTTGATGGAGTCAGAGCACTTCTGTAAAGCTCAGCTTTTAGAAAAGGTATGTTACACAAAAACAAATTCAGAATGGATGAGACCTCAGCGTGAGACAGGGAACCATCAAAATCCTAGAGGACAACACAGGCAGCGACCTCTTTGACCTCGGCCAGAGCAGCTTCTTACTAGACACGTCGCCGGAGGCAAGGGAAACAAAGCACACGTGAACTGTTGGGACCTCATCAGGATAAAAGGCTTCGGCACAGGGAAGGAACCAGTCAGCAGAACTGAAAGGCAGCCTGTGGAACGGGAGAAGGTGTTTACAGGTGACATACCTGATCAAGGGTTAGTGTCCAGACTCTATAAAGAACCTAACTCTCAACACCCCAAAACCAGATATTTCAGTTAAGGAATGGGAAGAAGGTATGACTAGATATTTTTCCAAAGAAGACATCCAGGTGACTAACAGGCACGTGGAAGGATGCTCAGTGTCGCCCATCATCAAGGAAACACAAATCAGAACCACGATGAAATACCACCTCACGCCTGTCAGAGTGGCCAACATTAACGGCTCAGGCAACCACAGATGCTGGCGCGGATGCCGAGGAAGGGGAACCATTTTGCACTGCTGGTGGGAATGCAAACAGCTGTTCTGGAAAACGGTGTGGAGGTTCCTCAAAAAATTACAAATAGAACTACCTTATGAGCCAGCAATTGTACTACTAGGTAATTACCCAAAGGATACAAAATACAGATTTTAAGGTACAGTACCTGCACCCCGAAGTTTACAGCAGCTCTATTAACAATAGCCAAGCTATGGAAAAAGCCGGAATGTCCATCAACTCATGAATGAATAAAGAAGACGTGGTATATATATAAAATGGAACATTACCCAGCCATCAAAAAGAATGAAGTCTTGCCATTTGCAACAATGTGGATGGAGCTAAGCAAAATAAGTCAGTCAAGAGAAAGACAAATACCATATGACTTTTCTCATGTGGAATTTAAGAAACGCAACAGATGAACATATGGGAAGGGGGGAAAAGAGAGAGAGAGGAGAAACAAACCATAAGTTCTCTTAACTATAGAGAACAAATGGAGGGTTGATAGAGGGACCTGGGGGTGGGAGATAAGCTAAATGGGTGATGGGGATTAAGGAGGGCATTTGTGACGTGCGCTGAGTCTCGTGTGTAAGTGATGAATTACTAAATTCTATTCCTGAAACCATTATTACACTATATGTTAACTAACTAGAATATAAATAAAGATTTCAAAAGAAAAAAGACAAAATAAGAGTGTGTTAGAGACCGAGATTTGGAACTGTTGTCCTTATGCCTGCCTACACTGCACTGTTGCTTGTTTCTAGAAGCAGAGGTCATGGCCACCCTGAGAATGAAAGTTACACCTAGCAGTAAAGAATCGTACTTTAGATTGAATTCTTAAAAATTATCCCTGTGTGCTTTACTTCCGTTGACTATGTAGGATAGATAAATTCACTCTTAAGCAAGTTCAAGGATTTAGTGCCCCAGTATAGATGCAGTCTCCTTGTCCTCTTCCTCCTCCTCATGATCATCATTGTCTTCCTGGGCCCGGTTTTCCATTTGTAAAATACGAGGGATTGTCAGCAGAGGCCGAGAATAACAGCGGCCGCCATGTTGGTAACGACGCTAGGTTCATTTACGTGGGTGCTCTCCTGTGACCCCACTGTGTTTGTTGGTCTCCACGTTACGGATGATAAGAGCTAACGTTTATCAAGGGCTTTCCCTGTGTTGGGCACTGTTTTACTGCTTTATATGGATTAACATAGTCCTCATGGTGGCCTCCTGGGGCAAGTGTTACAATCTTCAATTTATAGGTGGAGAAACTGAGGCAAGGGAGGTTAATTAGGTCGTTCAAATTTACGTGCTAAGTGGCAAAGCAAGAACTTCAGATCCTTGACACTGGGCCCACGCTAGCATAAATTTTATGATTCCGGTAAAATTGGAATGCTTCTCATTGCTGAGACTAGAATCCATTTGGATTTTTGAGTATTAAGATTGATTGTAGTGAAGGTAGCCTAATTTCAACGTCGAATATTAGTTTCACGGAAAGTCCTTTGTGACTTTTACCAAATTGAAAGTGGAATGTTACCTACTATGTCTATCACACTTAGAGTCAGGATTGTTTTATTTTTAAATTTTTTAAAGCAGGCTTCATGCCCAGCGCAGAGCCCAGCGCTGGGCTTGGACTCACCACCGTGAGATCAAGACCTGAGCTGACATCGAAAGTCAGATGCTTAACCGGCTGAGCCACCCCGGCACCCCAGGAATTTTTTTATTGAGGTGAAATTCATATAACACGAAGTTAACTATTTTAATGTGTTCAGTTCAATGACATTTAGTACAATTCATAGTGTTGTGCAACCACCGTCTTTATCTAGTTCTAAAACATTGTCTTTACCCCGAGATGACACTCTGGTCCCTATTAAACACTCCCTTTCTATTTCTTCCTCCTTCAACCCCTGCCAACAGCCACTAGTCTGCTTTGTGTCTCTATGTATTTACCTATTTTGGATATTTCATATAAAAATCCTGTAATACATGACCTTTCGTGTCCGACTTCTTTTACTGCCTCTCCGTGGTAGCATATATCAGTGCCTCGTTCCTTTTTATTACTGTACGTTACTCCATTGTATGGATATAGTGTATTTTATTTCTTCATCTCTTGATGGACTTGTGGGTTTCCACTTGTTAGCTACTGTGAATAGTGCTATTTTTTTTTTAAGTTTTTTTTATTTTGAGAGATAGAGAGCAAGTGAGCCAAAATGAGACCACACGCGGGGGAGAGGCAGAGAGAAGGAGAGACAGAATCCCAAGCAGACTCTGCACCATCAACGCAGAGCCTGATGCAGGGCTCAAAGCCACCAGCTGAGAGAGATCATGACCTGAGCTGAGATCAAGAGTCGACACTTAGCCTACCGAGCCACCCAGGTGCCCCTGAATAGTGCTGCTTTCCACATTTGTGTGCAAGTATGTATTTGAATACCTTTTTTTAAACTTCTTTTGGGTGCATTCCTAGAAGTAGAATTGCTAAGTCATTTTGTGTTTAACCCTTTAAGGAACTGCCCAAGTATAGCGGCTGGACCATCGCACGTTAGAACAGTAGGCTTTTTTCATTGGTCTGGTGTTTATCAGGACCGTCCTACGTGCCGGGGCATCCTACTAAATAAGCCCTTCGCATGTATCAGCTCACCGAATCCTCACCAAAGCTGCCGTAGGTGTCTTGCTCTGCCAGCGTGGAGACCCAGCGCGTGGGTGGCCCCGAGGTCATAGCACCACCGTGACGACCATCGAGCCCAGTCTTTTCGGCACGTGCCGCGTGTTCCGCTGATGTGAGGCAAGATGGTTTCCGGTGGTGCGCAGACCCAGAATTACATGGCACTGAATCATCTGGTAGAAAAGGTATTTTCTTACACGTTTTGTCTTTCTTATGAGTGGAAGTCTGCTCTGATACCATTCCAGCACTTCAAAGCCCCTCCTACCATCTCATTTTCTCAAGAGCGGGCCTCATCTGCGCACCTTGGGCAGGCACCAGCCTCCAGCCAGAATGTAACCACAGTGTGCTGTCTGCAGAGAGTGCGTTTTGGGTTATCTTCCATTCGTGTCCCATAATACCGCATTTCTATTTAGGGTAGTACACTGGAAATTTGAATTATAAAAAGCGATTCATTTCACAGAAAAACAGCTCATACTGTAAGTGGAGTTTACCCGCTTCCACCTTAACCCAGCACACCTACGCCGCCTGTGTGCTCTGTGTTCTGTGCCGCACACGCCCTGGGCCACGTGCTGGTCTTTGCTCCCTGAGCTCCGCACAGGAGCAGGTTGAGCCGTAGGTAGTGAGTTCAGGGATTTATGCCCAGTGCTGTGGCATCACAGAGGGTGTGATGCCTGGGTGGGGACAGGAAGGGAGAGGGTGTTAGATTATATGTCTGGATACGGACTGATTCTGATTATACCAGGTCCCTAATGCATTTTGAAAGTTGATCTTTTGGGTTCAGGTGAAAATGACCATCTCCTGCATCCATTCGGTGTGCTATTATTTTTGTTTTATTGAGTTGAGAGAATATTATGAAGGTCTTCAGCGGGTTGCTCACCCGATTGTCAGGAGGCACTCACTGCCGTCTGTAGAGGAGCTCCGAGTGCCCTCCTGGAAAGGCGTGTACGCAGGCGTTTGGCTGCTGAGTGTTGGCGCTCATGCAGCTCGCTCTGGGAACCACGCAGGCTGTGTGGAATGGGTGACCGAAGACCTGGGTGTTCGAGTAGGGGTTTGCAGGCTTTGGGAGAGGAATGCGGGGGATGCTTTTCAGTCGAATAGGGTTTGTAAAGGGGTCTTTGTGAATTTGATAGAATTTTTCACACTTTAAGTTTGCACAGGCAGAGGATCCAACTTTTTTTCTTCTGGTGCCTTCCAATTTTCCTTTCATCTTTGCCCATATTAGTGCTTTGATGGATCTGTTCAGAAAGCAGCAGGGTTCCCGTTTGAAGACCGGCTGGGTCTTGTTTGATTTTTTTTTTTTTTTAAAGCCATACTTAGGCTTCCAGAATGGAGAAAATTACTAATGTATTCATGTATCAAGAGGGAGCAGAAGTGTGAGTGTCTATAAACATTGTTTTAATAAGTAGGTCTTTTATTTTTCAATTAAAAATTTTTTTAATGTTTTTTATTTATTTTTGATAGAGAGAGATAGCGTGATCAGGGGAGAGTCAGAGAGGGAGACACAGAATCTGAAGCAGGCTCCAGGCTCTGAGCTAGCTGTCAGCACAGAGCCCGATGCGGGGCTCGAACCCACAAACCGTGAGATCATGACCTGAGCTGAAGCCGACACTTAACCGACTGAGCCACCCAGGCGCCCCTAAATAGGTCTTTTAAAAATGGCCTATGATTCTCCTAATGTTATTTTCTTTTACCTCAGAGATGATGTGAAACTGTGCCTGGATCACACAATTACAGTGCCTCTGCGGCAGTTCCGTGTATGCCCATTAGCTCGCAGAGTCCATAGCGCTCTTGAATTTTGCTTGTAGAAACAGGAACCTGCCAAAAATCCAGAGTAACATTTAGATAGTATAATCAATACTCGGAACATTTATTCCAGTGTGTTTAACTGGGGTGAGTGATGATATGGAAATACGTAAAGTAGCTAAATTTTGAATAAAAATCCTAAACATTGTGTATTTTTGCTTTTAACTGAGCCTACTCGTTGTCTCTTATGTTTCAGTCTCTGACTTCTGCCTTTATGAACAGGAATGTAAAAAATGTACCTCTCATCCGTTGTTCTGATTATTGCCAGTTTTATTTGTTATTATTGGCCCTGATAACATATTTTAGGGCATCTTTCCTTCCTTTCTTTTCTTGTTATACAAAGTTTCATACATTTACCATACATCTTTTCAAATTAAGAAGAAAAAAGTAATAGAATGCTTGCTCATATCTGTCAATCAGATCTATGTAATTCACTATCATGAGCTTTTTTTCTTCCTTCATCAAGTTTTGCCCCCTTCCATTAGTTTTTGAAAAATGCTTGTTTGTTTGTTTTTTTAGAGCAGGGGAGGGGCAGAGAGAGAGGGAGAGAGAGAATTCAAACAACCTGACGTGGGGCTCAATCTGTGAGATCGCGACCCGGGCAGATATTAAGAGTCGGACACTCAACTGAATAAGTCACCCAGGCGCCCCTCCATTATTTTTCTTGAAGCATTTTTACTTATTACATTGTTCTTACATTAATGGCAAGATGTAAGACTTGTATTATATGATTATTAAAAATTGGTTACTTAGAAATCCAGAGCCACACATGAATCAAGTCAAATGATTTCTTTAAAGGTTAAGAGATGGGGCGCCAGGGCGGCTCAGCTGGTTAAGCACCGACTCTTTGTTTCAGCTCAGGTTATGATCTCAGGGTTTGTGAGTTCCAGCCCCGTGTTGTGCTCTGTGCTGGCAGCATGGAGCCTGCTTGGGATTCTCTTTCTCTCCCTCTCTCTCTACCGCTCCCCAGCGTGCGCTCTCTCTGTCTCAAGATAAAGCTGAAAAAAAAAAAAAAAAGAGAGAGAGAGAGAAAGAAAAATCCTTAAAAAAAAGGAAGGGTGAAGAGGTGAGGGCTGACTTGTTTTATGTTGATTACCGTATCCTAATTCTAATAGGAGAAAGGAAGGTTATAAATCCTAGTGACCCCCGTGGCTCACCTGCCCTTTGTAAAACTGAGTTTTCCTTAAGTTTTGATTGTTTTGTTAAACATGCATTCTTTAAACACCCCTACAGACTCTGGTCTAATATCCAGCATATAAATTATATGATTATATTAGAAAGGACATCGCTGTCAGTGTGAGCAAGTCTTCCCTTGTTGGCGTGGCTCTTACATTTGCTTAGTTCGGTTTCTGTGCAGGGGCCGCAGGTTTGGGCGGATCGGGCGTGGAGTGCTGCAGCGGAACCAGGCCCTTACTGAAGGGTTATTCAGTCTGAAGGATTTGTCCTCTTTCTGTTTAAAAAACAGGATGTGCTATAGAAGTAATATCACATATTTAATGTTAGTTGAACATTTAGCCATAGATGACCATGTTAAGAGGGTCTGCAGTTTGTCCCTCATTATAAAGGACATGCCATTGAGAGGCTTGCAGTCTAGTGGAGGAGACACGTTGAAAACTTTAAAGTTTCCTTAATAACATGTGTACACAGTTTAAAAAACAGCCTTGAAAGGTTTATTGTGAAAACCGTCAGTTCCCATTCCATCACTTCTTGCCCGTGACTTCTAGTCCCTGGAGACGTCCATTTTCATTTCTTAATGGTTTATTCTGGTACTTAAGTCATATTTCTCAATGACATGATTATGTTGCTATTTTTGCATTTTTCATATTTAGACTGTATCTATTAACTCCACTATGTAACAGTTAACTCTGTGATACTGCCCTGTCTTACAATTCATTTTCTCTCTCTTGTCTCCTTATATCTTAAGGTCAAGTCAACATTCACCTTTTATATTAGTGGGACTATATAACTGTATTTGAGACATGAACTATTAATATATTTTCTTAATATGCAACTTTTGGTTATCCAGGAGTTGATAATTGCCTCATTGTTTTACTTTTAAAAATGTATATATCAACAGTTTATCCTCTGATAGAACTGTATAGTTCCTCTCAATAAGGAGGAACCCAACACTTAAATCAATTTCTAGTGAACGTTTTTCATGTTCATGGTTGCTCACCATCTTTTGAATAGCCTTTCTATGTTTAGTTAAATGCTTACATTTAAAAGGTCTGGGGGTGCTTGGGTGGCTCAGTCAGTTAAGCATCTGACTTTGGCTCAAGTCATGATCTCATAGTTTGTGAGTTCAAGCCCCATGTTGGGCTCTGTACTGACAGCTCAGAGCCTGGATTCTGCTTCTGATTCTGTGTCTCCCTCTGTCTCTTTGCCCCTTCACTGCTCGTGCTTGGTCTCTCTGTTTCTGAAAAATAGATAAGCATTAAAAATTTTTTTTTAATTCTGCCACAATTCAGAATTCAGAACTCAAATCCTTAGCCTCTCTTGATACTAGGAAGTAGGCAGGTGACTTAAATTCTTTCATTTAGACTGATCGTAGCAGATTTTGATCTGGAATGAAACATGTTGCTTGTTTCAGCATTTCTGTGGCTTGGCGGCAGTAGTTGAGTCCCTGGTCATAGTTGGAATCCCTCTGACTTGCTCTTTATTCTGCACGTCTTTACTCTCATGACTTGCTGCATACATGTAGTAAAACTTCTTAAACCACCATTCTTAGAATTATTCTGGTCTCAAACTCAACTTTCTGAATCCATGTCTTATGTCTTTATGGTTGGTTTTGTTTGTTTGTTTGGTGGGACACATTCTTCAGCTTTTTAGGAAGGATGCAAGAGAGGTAAGTCTTCCTCTTATCAGATATCAGCAAGGTGCCATTTCTACCATTCCACTTGGTTGGTTGTTTTGGCTGAGTAGGGATTACTAGATTGGGAATAATTTTCCCTCAGAAGCTGTTGTTCTGTCATCCTCTGTGCTTCCAGTATTTCTGTGAAGTCCAGGAAATCATCCTTTATATGTCATCTATGTTTTTCATGTCTGGTGACTTTAGAAGCTTTTTATTTTTCTGATTTCTAAAGTATTGACGAGCCTTGGAGTTGGTATTTTTCTGTTCATATTGCTGGACCCATCCAGTGTGAAACTCAATTTTGGAATTTTTTTTGGTAATTTCCTTATTTTGATTTCTCTGCTCTTACTATTTGGAAATCTTATTAGTTGGATGATAGAAATCCTAGATTAATCCTTTATTTTTTAAACCATTTCCTCTGTCCCCTTTTCATCTTTTTTGTTCTAATTGGTAATTCCTGATAGGTAGTCTTAATTTATTTTCCAGCTGTTCTGGTGAATTTTTTATTTCTGTTTTCTTAGTTTCACTTTCTGTGAACTTGTTCACTAAATTTGCTTTTTTTTTATACCATCTTATTCTTATTTCATGGATGCAGTAGTTTATCTCACTGAAGAGCATTTTAGGATCTTTGTTTTTGAAGACTTACTTTGTGTTTCCTTTAAGACCTCAGTCTTCACTGTCTTTCCTGTTGGGTGTTCTGGAAATGTTTGGTGATAATTGGCTTTCTGTTCACATGTCACCGTTAGCTGCAGAACAACAGAAAGCTAAGAACCGATAGAAAGCTTTGTGCACTTGAACAGGTGTGTCCACTGGTGGGCCTGGATGATGGCTGGGGGGCATCAAGCCATGTTGTTTGAGGACCTTCAGGTGTTATCTCTTGTTGTCCCTAGCTCCCCGCCCCACCCTCCAGTGATCCAGAGAGGAAATCAGGACATCTGGAGGCTGTGTGTGTGTGTGTGTGTGTGTGTGGTGTGTGTGTGTGGTGTGTGTGTGTGGGGGGTGTGTGTGTGTGTTTGTGTGTATTTTGTACATATACGTTTTCGTTTAATCCTCCCTTTTGCATGGACTCCTTTCTATTGCCAGCCTCTCCAGATGGTAATCTTCTTGACTTCTGACAGGATTGGGGTGAGGATTAGGAAGGAGGGTGCCCTGAGCTGCTCATTACAGATATTTCACCCAGCCCGCTGCCACCCTCAGATTCGTGAGTCATTGGGGTTCTGAGTTTTAATTAGCTTGCTTCTTGTCCTCTCACCTAGAACAAATTAAAACTTTAATTATCACTTGTCTATCTGCTTTTCTCCTTCCAAATTTTTTTTTGACATCTTATCTGCTATCATCTTAAGTTTTCTTTGTCCTTGTGGGTTTTTGTTTTAGAAGAGTTTCTTTATTCCTTTAACAGGGTTCTATGAGGGAGTAGAGAGAAATGTGAGTATTTAATCTGACATGTTCACTAGAAATCTCTACAAAGACATTTTTAATCAGTTTTTTTCTCACCAACCTGTTGTCCACTTATGAGGTTCTCACAGGGTGTGGTACCCCGTAATACGCTAGGAATTTTCAGTGACACAAGGAATTTGTAGCCTAAGAATAAACGTATGAATAAATAAATTGAACAGCTCAACTGGAGTGTCCTCGCTGGCTGGGAGCCTGGCCTGAGGAGGCCGTGTGAGGCGGGGGTGGCGGCCTCTGTTTAGAGGAGCCGGAAAAGCCTCATGGAGCTCAGGAAGTGGTGCTCAGGGGAACCGGCCCCCCAGCTGTGTTCACGACCCAGCGAAGGGGAAGGCCAGGCAGGCTCTCTCACCATCCAGAGGAGAAGTCAGTGCCCCTGTTTGGAAAAAATTCCCTAGCGAAGGGGAACTAAGAGGAGCGTCTTGTTGAAAGAGATACTACAAAGGACAAAACGTTTGGAGGTTAATTGTATGTGGGAGCAGGCGTTTTAGAGACTTAGGTCAAAGATGATCCTAGTGTTTTAAATTTTAAGGATATACTGAATCCAGTGGATACATTCTGTAATAAAATTATTAAAGCAAGTCTATAAGTAGGTGACATTTTTCTGGGTTGCCCTGTGCTTTAGGAGGTAACAAAGGACAGCTTAAGTAAAACACTTAAAGCTTATGTTTAGTCAGAAAAGAAATTTCTGAAATAAAATAAAAATTGTAGGCAGTCTTTGCCAGTGGTTTTCCAGATGCGGGGAGCGGTGTGTGCCCCCCGGAAGTCCCCTCAGGATCCAGTAAGTATGGCAGGGAGTACGACAGTGAGCACGGCAGTATGGCAGTGAGTACAACAATGATTATGATAGTGAGTACAGCAGTGAGGATGACAGTGAGTATGACAGTAAGACAGTGACGACAGCAGTGAGCACGGCAGTGAGTATGACAGTACAACAGTGAGTCCGACAGGGAGCACGGCAGTGAGTACGATGGTGAGTGTGACAGTGAGTGTGATCATAAGACAGTGAGTACGACAGTGAGCACCAGCGCAGCAGCAGTGCCCGAAGTCCCACCTGCCTCCATCTCATCCCATCAAATGTTCTGACGACGGTCTCTTGAAAATTGGTCATAAGAATCATGGCGAAGACTGGAGAAACGTCAGTGCTCCTAGAAAGCGGAAACGGCGTTCTCTTAAGGCCGGTGACTTCACTCGTGTCTGTGTTTACGTGTAGTTCTTGACAATAAGGCTGGAACCAAAAGTGCTCTCTGATGAATGTCTCGCTGCCCCCACGCCGACAGCAGCGCAGCGGCGGCGCGGTCCCCCAGCACGTCAGCCTTCCGTCGTGCTCTGGCTCCGCTGCGGTGGCAACTGAGGCAGCAGCGTCCTGGTGTCTGTCCTGGGGCCTGGTGCCAGGACCAGCGTGAAACCAGGAACAACAACCGCAGACTGTCGGAGTCATTACAGCAAAAGTCAAGTGTGTAGTCTGATGTGTCAGGAATAAAAAGTAAGAGTCCCATTTATTTGGCCCGCGTTTTGTGTTCACGTCGCTGTTTACGTAACGGTACATACGGTCTTTCAGAGAGACCGTGCGCTCTCGCCATCCTCTCTCTGCCGCTTCTGTCAGCGTCCACAAACGTTACCTTTTTATATCTCCATCACTATCAGAACTCTGCTCGGTAATTAGGATACCGCAGGAAGAAATCCTCCGTGCAGTCCACCCCCCTGCCAGAAGCGGGTTTTCTTCCCTGGATGTTCTGGTGCCCTGGAGTTGGCCTCCTCCTCCTCAGGCCCTTCCAGTTAAAAATACCCGGTGTGTGGCCTTGCCAGCTGGCCAGGGGCCAGGATTTTTATAGCCTCGTCTGGCCTGGGAATGGAGCCTAGCGCGAGGGGGAGGTGCCGGAGTGGCCATGGGCAGGGTCTTCTCTGGCTTGGGAGGCCCTGTCCCCCATCCTGTCTCAGCTCTGTCATCCTAAACAAAACAGAAGAGTAATGTGATGCCAGCCTCCTCTCTGATATTTTTTGGTAACGTGTTTGTGAAACTAACCAAGAAGAGAACTTGAAATAAATTTTTCCCGTTATTTAGAAGCCTGTTGTACCATCTGCTAGGGAGAAACTTCCCTGCCTGAGTACATATACTTTAATTAATTGAGCACCAGCTTCCTAGAGAAACATGTTTATTAAATGTCACCAAGTTTGGGACATTGAGTCTTCATTTCTGGTCTTCTGTGTCCAGTGGCATTTTTCCTAAATTATGTCTGGAATTTCCTTAGGGTTACGGTGCTATTTTTCATTCAAAGTGTTGCTTTGTTTCTTCTGAAGTTTTCATTTCTTTTCGTAGTTCTTCCCTAACAGTACCTAGAGAATCATTTTAGTCTCCTTTTCTCTCTACTGTCTTTCCTGGATACTGTTTCATACTCTAAAACCATAGGGTCAGGGAGTCTGGGGGCTCAGTCAGTTAAGCATCTGACTTCAGCTCAGGTCATGATCTCGAGGTTTGTGGGTTTGAGCCCCGCATTGGGCTCTGTGCTGACAGCTCAGAGCCTGGAGCCTGCTTCGGATTCTGTGTCTCCCTCGCTCTCTGCCCTGCCCCTAGTCTCTCTCTTTCTCTCTGTGTCTCAAAAGTAAACAAACAGTAAAAAAAAAAAAAAAACAAAAAAAACCCTTAGGGTTAAAGTAATAAATGCCATTGACACATTGCTTTGTTTTGTTATTAAACGCTGGTAAGGAATTTGGTGAATTGAGGAATGATGTTACAGAATTTTCATTAAAAATAATTTTCAGGTCACACCCTTCAGTCAGTGATAACGTGTGATCTTGTGTGAAGACAAAAATATTAAGCAGCAGAATTTTAATTCATAGAAGCTTCTGCATATACACAGTTCAGAAGAGTCAAAATTTCAACTCTGCTTTGTGTAAACTCTTACTGT
Organism: Helogale parvula; assembly: GCA_004023845.1. Lineage (NCBI taxonomy): Eukaryota > Metazoa > Chordata > Mammalia > Carnivora > Herpestidae > Helogale > Helogale parvula. The sequence goes on along the minus strand of PJEM01000468.1, from coordinate 312,094 downwards.
CTTTGTATGCTTTTCTGTCCTGAAGAGCAGACAGTCACGTTAATTTCTTCCCTCCCCTCTGACCTCTTGATGGAAGGGGAAAGAGAAGAAAAAGACAAGTATTTGTGTGGGTTGGGGGGGTGTGTTCTGTTCTGTTTTGTTAAAGCTTTTAAGGAGCCTGTAGATGGTAAGCCAACTGTAACAGTTCCTGTGGGCCCGGAGGAGGGGAAGCCGTGTCATTGGCCCTGACACTGATGGCTGAAGGACAATCGTTGGCTTTCTCTTGCGAATTAAAAATGCAGGAGAGCACCTTTTTGACACCAGGGTTGCCGAAACGTCAGTGCTGTCTTTTTTGTGACAGTCCTGTGGATGTTTTTGCACAAAGCGGAATCTGTCAGAACCTGACGTATCCTTGCCTGGCTGGCTTAGAGCAGGTAGGGCTGGACAAGTCTTAGCACATAGTTACTCGACACAGGGCTGCCCATCCCTGGGACCGAACGCTGTACCTTCGTGCATCAAAGTCGATGAACAAGGAAGGACCTGAACCAGCCCACATGCCGCACTCCCGCCTGGCGTCCTCACTTTTTCTGAAAACACAAAAGATGGGACACAGTGCTGGGAGGTCTTGAGGAGGCTGGAAGAGTCTGTGGTTAGGTGGGGACCCTCTGTTCCTGGCCAGCGTGACCTTGCGTGTTGTTATTAACAGTGGCTCTGGGGGTCCTGGACTGCAGCATTCTTATTCACAGTGGAATTCTCACAAGAAACTGCATACATCGTTTTCTTTTGGAGGAACTGCCTCTAACATGTCAGGGGCTTTTGTAAATTCATATTGCGGGTTCCTTATTTTGTAGGCCACGAAATCCATAGAAACAATCCTATTTTTAATATCTTTTATGTTCATAACTTCAAGGAGGTTAGGAGGCTGAACGCGCAGGGTCTGCTTCCAAATCTTGCCGCACACGGTGTTTTTTAATAAATTAGGTGCACACAACCACAGGTGTTTCTGCTGTGTTTCTGGGAAACTGCCCAACATCACGTTTTGAGGGGAAGGGGGAAATAAGTTCTATTGTCTCTCCACCTCCCTCCCCCCACCATAAAGCACTACTTGTCAAAGATTAAACATTTTTTGGAAATGCTTAATGCAGATATTATAAAAGGCTAAAAATTCTCTGAAATCTCCCTTGAGAGATAACAGGTCTTTTGTATGTACTTCTGAATAAAGTTTTAAAATGGCATAATGTTACACACATTCTCCTTTAACTTGCTTTCCGAGCTTACTGTATCTTAGACGCGTGTTCTTTTGTGTTTGCGCGGTCCGTATCTGGAGAATGTCGCGCCGTATTCCTTTGTGTGGATATATCGTCATTTATTTAACCAGATTTCTGATTGAGGGATATTTGAGCCGACGCCAGGATTTTCCTGTGACAAACGATGTTGCAAAGAGTGCAGTCTTACAGTGAATCCTTGTGAAAGTATGTCTTCAAGATAAATTTCCTAGAAGTGAAATGGGAGGGTCAAAGGGTCAGGGTTTATTTTCCTGTAACAGGAGGAAGACATTCAAAACCCAAGAACTCAACTTTGCCTGGTCTTCTGCTATTTTAAAAGTATCCTTTTACTGTATTAGCAAATATAAGACTAGGTACACCGCAGTTTAGAGGCGTGGCGAAACCTCTCAGGGTTTGGTTTTGTTTGGAAATGGATGTTTTTGTCACTTGATTTTCTCAGTTAGTCTTTAATCTGCGGTTGAAAAGCTTTACCTGAAACAGGTTTTTTTTAAATTAATTTTTTTAATAGTTTATTGTCAGATTGGTCTCCATACAACACCCAGTGCTCTTCCCCACAAGTGCCCTCCTCCATGACCACCGCCTCTTTTCCCCCTCCCCCTCCCCCTTCAACCCTCAGTTCGTTTTCTGAAACAGGTTTTAAAATGTAAAAGTTTTGCTTGTATTTTATAATAGATGATTGATAAATGGGTAAACACAGTCTGTTTGGTGTGGACATTAGTTCCTTCTGCATGGTGGTCTGCACCGCACCCTGTGATGGGAGGAAACTTCTTTGAGTCTCTTCTTTGCTTTTGAGTTCTTTTTGATTTTGTAGCCTAACAATAGCTAAATTAAAGTCTAGAAAGTGGACTGTGTCCATTGGTCAGGAATCTGGGGGACGCTGTTCTGTGCAAAGTGCTCAACAACGTAGGACGGAGTCTCCGACCCCAGTGGTTGAGATTTGATTGGCATTAGAAGCCATAAATGCCTCCGAGCGTGCCAATTCACGTGAGGTAGTCGGGTGGGTGGAAAAACTGCTAACGGGCCCTCTCCCTAAACTCAAAGTCTAGTCGTTTTTAATTATCACAGAGTCGCCTCTCCTTGTAATTAGTACAGCGCCACAAATACATATTTAACACATAAGAAGTTAGCGTATTTTTTCTCTTTGAAAATGAAAGGTCTACCTAATGTCATTTCAGAATTTCTGCTGAGTAAAAACTTTTTTTTAAGTTTATTTCTTTATTTTGAGAGAGAGAGAGAGAGAGAGAGGGAGGGAGGGAGGGAGGCAGGCCCAGAGAGAGAATCCCAAGCAGGCTTCACGCTTTGAGCGCAGAGCCCAGCATGGAGCTTGAGCTCCTGAAATGTGAGCTCATGACCAAGATCAAGAGCCAAACGCTTAACCGCCTGAGCCACGCAGACGCCCCAGGAAGAAAGAATTGCACACTCGGGTTACTCGGTGTGACTCATTTAAGGCACATGTTCCTTAACTGGTTCTGCTCTGGTCATTACAACAGCACAGCTATTCCGTGGTTGTGTGTGTGTGTGTGTGTGTGTGTGTGTTTGGGTAAATGGTCTGGGGCTCAGTAGGCACATTTGAAAGAAAGCCACTGACCTGGTTGAAGATGTTAAACTTATCATCCCTTCTTTAAAGCCACATTGGATTAAAAAAAGAACAAAAAGGAAAAAACAGCTTAATTTTGTTTTTCTGACAGGAGCAGTGATCGGTGTGTTCTGTAAAATATCCAGATAACGTAACAAGCATAGACATAAAACCTCCTCCATAATCCTTCTACCCAGAGACGAACACTGGCTAACAGGGTTTTGTATGACTCTCTAGAACTTTGCGTCTATGTTTTACAAGTTTTTATGATGAGCCCAGGGCACTGCTGAGCACATGTTCCGTGTGGGTGTGTTATCATCACACTGCCGTGCACGGGCGCTCCTCTAACATTCGGGGAGAATCCCATACCTTGGCTTCTCCATGCAAACCAGAGCCTTTCCAGCGGCCGGCACTCTTCCTGGGTCTTCAGAGGCCTGGAAAGAGGACCCAGGACTTGTGACTTTGAAGACGAAACATACATACACCCTCTTTGTTCTCCAAACGCCATCTGATCATTACGGGTTTGGCTCCTTCCTTGTTATTTTGCAGCTTCTGTTTTCTGGTTTGCTTTTGATGCTCCCATATTTAATTGTATACTTAAGAAGTGAAAATAAAGAGTGTATTTTTTAAAGAAGGGTGATTTTTTTTTTTTTTTTTTTGGAAAGGATTTTTTCCCTCTCTTTGTGACAGTGCTTTAGACTTCTGAAGGCTCTGGGTCTCAGTTATTGCAGGGTTTGCTTTCTGTGAGCTGGAACCATCCAACTGTTAGGCTATTTCCGACCTGGCCTGTCTGTCTTTCCTTTTCAAGCTCCAGAGATCATTTATAGCTGTAGGGTGTCAGGAGTGGGTTTGAATCGGGCGCGTACAATGTAACATGGAATTTTTGCAAAGATTGTTAGTTGAAATTACTAACATTCAGCATTCACATGCCTAAGTGCAGTAAACTTCTTACGCAGTTAATTTATTTGAATATTTATCAATCGAGTCCTTCATGTAGAATACTGAAATAATGAAAAAGCCCAGCATGTGGTCAGAGCTGATTTGTCTTTTCAGAAAGTTCGTGGCTTGAATGCAGTTTGCTAAATGACTTCAGCCAAGTCGGCAGTAAGCGCTCATTCTGTGGGCATTAGACTACAGGCATTGTTCCCTTTGGTACCTGTAAGTTGGATTAGTCTAGAAAAGGGACACTTCCAGTTGTGTAAATACTTGTTATTTACGTATTTTCTTCCAAATTGGGGAAAGTTCTATTTCTATTCTTTATCTCTGGCAGTAGCATGTAGGGACTTTGAGAATATTTCCTTGTTCAATTTGCAGTAGCTTCATAAATTTAATTTGTTTCTTTTCTCTTTAATGTTTGTTTATATTAGAGAGAGAGAGAGCGAGAGAGAGAGCGCCAGAGAGCACAAATGGCGGAGGGGCAGAGAGAGAGGGAGACACAGAATCCGAAGCAGGTTCCAGGCTCCAAGCTGTCAGCACAGAGCCCGACACAGGGCTCGAACTCACAAACTGTGAGATCATGACCCGACCCAAAGTCGGACGCTCAACCAACTGAGCCACCCAGGCGCCCCACATATAGTTTGTTTCTGTGTTTAAGTCTCTTTTCACTTAAAAATTTAGGAGCCAGTGATTGGACTTTATTAATACAATGTTTTCATTAATGTTAGACCCCTAAGACTATGATTCTTTCCCAGTGAGAAGGATGTCATTTTTTTCTTCTCTGAACCAAACATTGTACCATTGGCAGTAGTTTTTCCAAAATTGGCCACAAGGAAACATGTCAAGACCAACCCAGGATTACACAGAAGGTTAAACTATGATTTAATTATAACAGTTGACTCTCTGGCTCTATTAATAGCTAATGACTTATATTTTCCTGTGCCTGTGAGCCATGCTTTACTGAGCTGTAGAGCTTTCTAATATAATCATTAGCGTTCCCAGAGACAAGACTTTCCTAGAGACCAGAGTCTCTCTTGTCATTTATAGTTTAGTTTTTAGACTCCGTGTTTCTACCTCCCGCATATAATTGGGAGGACAAAGGAAGAGAAGGTAACCAAACAGATTTAGGCTTGACCACGGCCTTTCTGCGCTTGTTGTAAAATGCAGGAGAATCTTGTTACAATGCTGATAGGAGGGATGATGCCTAGAAACTTCTGAGGTCACTTTGAGGAATGTGCTGTGTGCGTCATTTGCACATGGGCTGTCTGTCTGACTGATGGAGTCACCAGGACCATGGCGTCGGGTGGTAGTTTATAGTCTTCTAGGGCTTGAGGCCTGGGTTAGAGATTAGAGCCTTAGAATCCCAAGTTCAGCTCTTAACACATTGGAATTCTAGCCCTTAAATCAGGCTGTCTCCTAATGTGTTATGAGACTGGGTCAGAGTCTATATGAAAGTGACCTGAAATGCTTTGACATATTCTTTAAGACAGGCTTGACACTTGTTTCAGAATCCCAACGCTGTCCTAAGGATGAGTTTTCTTTCTGTGCAGGGCGTGATCATGAGTCCTAGTGGTAGATCCCAAAGTTGGTCATTTTGGGGCCCGCTGTGCCTTCCCAGGGAGGCCGCGGTTCACCTTCAGCTCAGCCTCTGGGCTGGGACAGGGCACCGCTAGCTGGAGCCTGTTGGAAACCTGCTGCTTTCTTCCTCCTCTTAGGCACTTTGTGGTAGGACGAAGACCTGACTCCTTGCTTCTTCTGATCAGCCGGGACAGATGCTCTTGTCTTATATTGTGTCACTCTCGTGACACAGGCACTCCTTCCTTCGTGTTTGCTTTGAGCTCTCAATCTCATCCTGAACTTGGGAGGGATGGTCCCTGCGTCTGGGAGACGGGTCTGATGTTACCGCCGGCCCCCATAGGTTTTCGTGAGGCTTAAATGAGGTGATGCTTCTGAAGAGTTTACCAGTAGAACCCCCCTCCACATTTGTGTGTGTGTGTGTGTGTGTGTGTGTGTGTGAAAATGTTACTACGAATGTTTTCACAAAACATATGGTTCGTCAGTGAGTTGAGAATTATGGCGTTAACGATTTACTTTATGAACCAAAGCTAGTTAGCTAACTAGTACCCTCTTTCCCCCTCTCCTCCCCTCCCCTCCGCTCCCCTCCCCTCTCCTTTCGCTAACAGTTGAACACAATTGCCATCATGAGCTGGAATGAACTTGAAATGGCTACTTTCTTTGGGCTTGAGTGAGTGCTAACTCTTATTTGTGGATTTTCTGTGGAAACCCTTACCACCTTTACCCGAGACAGTTTCGAGACCCTCGGGGACGGTGGGAGTTGGGGTCAGGGACGATGGGAGTGGCAGACCATGCTGTAATTTTGAGCGGTTCGTTTTCTCAGGCTTATTAAGTAGCCGCTTCGGACCCTCTGCAGGCAGAAAGTGTGGGTAGACCTCAGAATTGACAAAATTGTCTCAGGACTGAGGAAATCTAGACTATTTGATTCCCTGGGCGTTAGATCTTACTGTTGTAAATGAATACTCAACTCCCCTCTCCATCCTCCAAACGACCCAGTTACTATAGAGTTGTTTCAGACTCTGGAAAGCAACTAACATGATGTGATCTAGTTGTTGTATCTGAGTGTGTTGGGCACGGATGAAACAGTGAAAGATTTGGGAAGGTTTTATTATATTGAGAGTTCATTTCTTTTGCGAAAATGTCACAGCACATTAACTGCTCTTATCACCACAAACAATTAAAACAAAAACAGGGTCGTCAGAATAAATTAACAAAATGTGTTTGGTGGCAACATGGGCTTTTGTGTCCCTCATCACTTTGTCCTGTTAACTTCCGGGCAGCTGCTGGACACCTGTTGGCCAGGCGTGCTATTTGAGAATGCTTTTATGGATAAACTCCTAGCTCAGGGCTATTGGGAATGGGTGGATACTTCTCGTGTGGAATGGAATATGCATTAAAGGTAAAATCCACGCTGTAGTAACGTTATCAGGATCAGCTTACTTTAACCTGAAGGGATGAATCAATATGGGTCAGAGAGATTAAGAATAATGTCTCATTTTGGAAGAACAAGTTTGTAATATCAATATTATTCAGAATTAACAATAAATTTTCAGGAAGTGTGGATGATACTTTAAAAACAAGTTATGAGCTGGGGCACCTGGGTGACTCAGTTGGTTAAGTGTCCAACTTCGGCTCAGGTCATGATCGCACAGTTCGTGGGTTCGAGCCCTGCATCTGGCTCTGTGCTGGCAGCTAGCTCAGAGCCTGGAGACTGTCTTTGATTCTGTGTTTCCCTCTCTCTCTGACCCTTCCCTGCTCATGCTGTATGTCTGTGTGTGTGTCTCTCTCTCTGAAATAAATAAAAACAGTAAAAAAAAAAAAAAAAAGTAATGAGCAAATTGCTCTTTCATCTCAAAAGCTGGGAATTTAGCCTGAATGAGAGTGAACTTTCGCTACAAAAATATCACTGTATACAAGTGCGTACAGGTTTACATTCCGTAGAATACAAGCTGTCTCATTTGTAGAACACGTATGTTAGAATAGAAACGTGTGATTATGGTAAACAGTACACAGACCTGTTTATTTTGTGTGTTTCACATGTCTCCCTGGTTTAACTGCTTTTTATTTCACAAATGAGTGATTACTTGATTAAACTATATGTTTACTTTTATTTTAGTTTTCTGATTTGACAAAATATCACCTATTTTTAGGCAGTGTTTCTGGTAAAAGTTGTAAAATAACCGTTTTACAATTCTGTTAAGATGAGATGTTAGGGGCGCCTGGGTGGCTCAGTTGGTTAAGCATCCGGCTTCAGCTCAGCTCATGATCTCACGATTCGTGGGTTCGAGCCCCGCGTCAGGCTCTGTGCTGACAGCTAGCTCAGAGCCTGGAACCTGTTTCATATTCTGTGTCTCCCTCTCTCTCTGACCCTCCCCTGCTTGCACTGTCTCTCTCTGTCTCTAAAAAATAAATAAAACATTAAAAATAAGAAAGATGAGATGTTAATAATTAAGTCAAGCAGTAAGTTAGCTATATGAATATTGGTTAAAACCATGAAGCCTTAAGTTTATCAAAACAGTCCATCCTTTCAAATGGAGCCCTACATCTGATATATGAGTGATGTGAGTGTATTTGTCTGTTTAACATCCCCACAGTTAGAAATGGGAACATATAATCCATTGATTTATATCAGAGCAGTTAGCTTTGGAATATAGAAACCAGCTTGCCACTCTCTTGGATCCTTTTGCTATGATATTTTTTAAATAAGACAATTTGTGAAAATAACATGAAAATAAAGACTACAATGGTTTTCTTACCAGATTTATTAAGAGAAGATTAGGTTATGTAATCTGTGTTCATGTATTGTACTTGTAACTGTGGACATGTAGACTCTTGAGAGATGGTGGGTCAGTTAGTGGGTCTGGGATCCTTCTGGAGCTTAGTTTCTTTGTTGGCTTATTTTGGGGATTAGTCATGTTCGTATGTATTGAGCTCTTAGAACAGTGCCCCACACAGAGCAAACGCTCAGCTTATGTTGCTTGATGTTAACCTAAGTGAATTTATTGCAGGTCCCATATGGAAGGACGTGTGCGTGTTTACACGTGAATGAAGGTGTAGAACACATTGTGTGTATGTGATGGTCGTGTAGCCTGCACTTTCCAGGACACACTGAGTGGCAGTATGAACACTTACAACGCCCCGCTGTGTGGCCCAGGCTGTATTAGCGTTTTGCATGTATTAAGTCCTCCGACTGCACAGCAGGTCCACGAGGAATGTCTTGCCATCTCATTCTCCAGATGAGGGAACTAAGGCGCAGAAATTAAGTAACTCTCCCCAGTACTTGTAGTGAGTACGTTGGAGCTGAGTTCAGTTAGTGCTGCTTCGGACCCTCAGCCACTTTGCCAAGCTGCCTTCCCAACGTTACACACCGGGTCCTGTTCTTAGGACGATGCCTGTGTGGCTGTCCTATAGCCATACATGTAGCCCGTTTATCGCATTCATGTGTGTGCATATGTGTGTGTTCTCATGATGTCAGGCAAATGATGTCCGCTTTTAAAACGCTTAGATCTAGTGACCCCTATTGCCTAAAAGCTCCTGGGTTTGCTGAATTGTAAAATGTGTCAGTCATATTTTGTTGAAACTGTAGCATAAAATGTAAGGGGAAGAAATTTGGGAGGAGATTTGAAAAATGTTTGATGCAGTATCAACACTGAATAGACAAGAGATTGAAATTTAGGGTCTCTGACTTCGAATTTACCCCGCAGTTGTAATGGCCCAGAGAGGCCACTGGGTGAGTCTGTGGGAGTCCTGTGGTGGTAACTGTGTTTGGGGGAAACTTGTGTTTCCTGCTCTGGGCTTGCTTGAAGTGTCCCAACAACTAGAACCTGCCTTAGTAAGATTAGTGCCTTTGCTCAGTGCTTTTCCATCCGTAATCTCTCTTGAACCGCGCCGTGGGCTGCTACGTAGGGCTGGGCGTATTCCCGTTTTCCAGATGAGGAAGTTGAGGCTTAGGCTAAGTAACGTTCCTGAGGTTATACAGTTCTGAAGTGTCAGAAGCTGAACTTCGGTCTTCTGACCACACAGCCAGCTCTCCTCTCTCCGTCCCCCATGGTTCCAGGAGAGTTTAGAACCCTAGTACCCCCCCCACCCTCCCCCCGCCACGTAGCGGCAGTATATAACTCCTGTGAAGCTTAAATGCCAGGCATAAGCCACTTGAAATTAAAGGACAGGTGGCTCAGTGGGTAGAAGCAGAGGCCCTGGTGTGGCCTTGGCCTGGGTCCAAACTTCTGGTGTGGGGGTTCCGCCAGGCCCTCCTGCCCACGAGCGCTGTCGTTTCTTTGCCTCCCTGGGCCGGTGGTGCGTGCGGAGGAGGGCTTGTTTTGTGAACTGTCTCTTTGAACTGGAAATTCAAGATGGAGCTCAAGTTGGGAGAGGGGCCCTGACAAAGATGCTGCTCCCCTGTTCTGGAACTGCTTTCCTTTTCTTGCTCAGTGGCTTGAAGAGAAGAGGCAAAGAGCTTCCTGTCCCTTAACTAGCACAGGACTCAGTCTTGCGTTTGTAATAAAAACGATTAACAAATGTGTGATTTATTCCTTTTCTGTTGCCCTTTAAACTTCCGGCCTTAAACCTGATGTGCCGTCCCTCCGGAGAGCTTCACGCCAGGGAGCAGCGGTAGAGCTGATGCCCTTGGCATTGTCACCCGTTGCCTTGGCTTTTGGTCTTGGAGGAGACCGAGAGCAGGGAAGAGTCCTGTGCCTTGTTTCTACGTACATAACATTCAGATTTGAGTTCTGGGTCCCCCCCTCCTTAAACTTCCAGTATTTACTGGCATGCTTCAGTGCAAATGCGAAAAGGAAACTGTTAAAAATTTATTTTGTAATTTATACACTAGCATTTTTATATGGAACTGTGCGTACGGCAGCTTTTCTGTTTGTGTGAACCAATTCTAAAGCTTTTCTAGATTAAAAACTGTAGGTTGCAAAACATGTGGGTTTTTCCCCCCCTGTGCAGTTACTTCTTTATCACTGAATTGTCCTTCCAAGCCTGGTCTAAATGTGCTTGGAAATTACCATCTGCTCCCTCCAGTTTGGAGAGGGCACGGAAAGACTAAGGTGGGAAGCTGTCACTTCTAATATTTTCATTCAGACTTTCACACCCTTCTTGTCTAGTTACATAACTGCCTACAGCGGTCCTGGTTTCAGCCATTTGGTCTTATCCTGATTTTGAAAGGGGGGGCATAGGGAGAGACTGTTGAATTTCAAGAGCGGGGGCACAGCCCTGCTGCAAATCAGAGAACCTGATAAAGCATGGAAGCACTCAGCACTTAGCCTGCTCATTAGGTCCCCGGCCACGGCTGTGGCAGAAGTGAGATGAAGAATAAAAACACTTACACTTACCAATATATTCTCTTATGCAGAATTTGCTTTTTCACAAGTTTTTAATCCAGTATTCGCAGATTTCATTTTCTGAAGTTGGTAAGCATAGATTTAATGATTTAATAGTTCTTTATAATCTTATTTGATGTTCAGAATTTATTGTAGATCATATCGGAAGGATTTTGGATTGCTTGCGTAATTTATTTTTTTAATGTCCCTCCTTTTTTAATCTCAAAAATTGATCTATTTTGGTTTTGATTGGAATGAACAGCCACAATACGATTTGGAAATGAAACATGACGGAAGCCGGTTAGTGTAAACTGCCAATAATTTCTAATAGTCAGGAACAAGAAGACCATTAGAAAATGGGACTTATGCCAGTGAAAAGGTAGTAAGATAAAATGATAGTATCCCTGTAGTCCGCAGCTGTAAATTTTGATTTTCCTGCAAGTTAATTGTCTACCATCCATCCCGAGCTGAAGACGGTAGTTTTTACCCTTTCATTTACTTGCGGATGATTGGAAGAGGAGAACAGAACTTCAGTCTCCGTTGGTCAAACTATGGTTCTGCCTTCCATCTAGTGGAGTATTCTGTAATTCCCACAAAAGATGGTTAGTTAACGTGTCAATAATTGATTTTTTGAGGAACAGCATTCTGTGCTTTTCATAATTAAAAAACTTAAAGCAGATTCTCTCTCTGTCTCTCTCTGGTATGTCCTAGCTTATGATAATCTGTCTCTTCTGTCACCTGTTTGAGCACCCTGTCTGCCAGGGTATTTGCCTGTTGTACAACCACATTTCATAATTTCTCTAATGTAACAAACACTTGCTTTGGAAAAAAGATATATATTCTAGTCCCCCTGAGAGCAAACAGAGCCAGAGAGCAGGTGCGTAAACAGCCTTATGTAGTGTGGTCATGAGTATTATATATGGATATGTTTACAGAAGAGCTGGGGGGATGTGGGATTCTATGGAGGCTGACGTGGGTGGGCTTGACAGGAAGGTAGGTGACATTTGAACTGACTTTTAGCGAGAGAGTAATAGGAGAGTGTGTGTGCATGCGTGAGTGTGTCATACTCTTTTCTTTAAAGTTTATTTATATATTTGATAGATAGAGAGAATGAGTGGGAGAGGAGCAAAGAGAGAGGGAGAGAGAATCCCAGGCAGGCTCCGCACCGTCAGCTTGCAGCCAACGTGGGGCTGAAACTCCTGACCCCTTCAGATCATGACCTGAGTCAAAATCAGGACTCGGATGCTTAGCCGACTGAGCCACGCACATGCCCCTGTGTGTGTGTGTGTGTGTGTGTGTGTGTTTGTGTGATCCTCTTGCCAGTGGAAACGGTATATCTGGTGTTTTATGATCCTAAACTTAGATGGCATGTTGAAGAGCGGTCTGATTCTCATAGGGCTAAGGATGTTGGAGAAGGCGATACAAGTTTGGACTGGGAAAGTAGATGAGAAAAAGATGGTGAATGTAATGGTCTTATTTGCCATTCCGAGGGATTTGAACTTTACTGTGTCGAAATAGGAGCTCTTTCTGGGGTACTTGGGTGTCTCAGCCGGTTGAGTGTCCAGCTCTTGATTTCGGCTCAGGTCATGATCCTGAGGTCATGGGATCGAGCCCTGTGTGAGTGTGAGTGTGGAGCCTACTTGAGACTCTCTCTCTGCCCCTCTCTCCCACGTGCGCACGCTCTCTCTCTCAATTTAAAATAATAAATAGGAGGACTTTCTGGTTTCATAGGAAGTTTTAAGCTGGGGAGGAATGAGGAGATCCACGTCAGAAGATGTGGAAAGTGGTGCGTCTAATGGGGTGCATTTAATAGGTTGAAAACGGTCTTAGTCACCAATATCAGGGAAGGCAAGGGAGGGCTTTGGACACCTGGTTAGAGGTCAGTACAGCGAAGAAGGAACCCAGGAGGGGCAGCAGATCTGAGAGAAGACAGTGACTTTGGCTTCATGGTGGAAGCCTGCAGGGAGTGGAAGTGGCCAATGGACAGGTGGAAAGAGGGTCAGGAGAGTGGTGGAGGCTGAGATAGAAATGGGAGGTTCCGTTCTGGTGTTCTTGTGTGGCTCAGGGGTTCTAGTCCTGGCGTCTCTTCAGAATCCGTTGGGGAACTTTCACATGCAGTGCTCGTGGTGAGCCCGTCCCAGTGGGTTTATTTTACTTTGTCCGGGGCGGGACCCTGCGTAACCTGGGTGGAGATCACAGTTGTGGGTTTGTAGTAGGAGCCCCAGGACGGGATGTGCATTGCCGAAGGAGAATAAAAGAGGAGGGAGACAACCCTGGGAGCCCAGGTACTTAAAGGGAGACTGGCCAACAGGAGAGGGTGGCCGAGTCTAGTAGAGAAGGGGGAACACTTGGACGAACACCAGAGAATTGTGCTGTGAGAGAGGTGGGGGCGGGGCCGGTATGGAGGAGTGTGGACGGCCAGCAACGTCCAGCGCCGTGGAAGGGTCTAGAAGAAAGAAGCATTAAGAAGTGTCCAGAGTTTTTTTTTTTTTTTTTTGCCTTTTGGCTGTGATTTGAGAGTAAGAGCTTGAGGAGTGGCTTGAGGATCAAATGAAGGAAGAAAGGAAAGGAGGCAGTGAGTGTAGACTATTCTTTGAGTCTGCACGTCTTCCTCTGTGAGGTCCTGAGTGCTTCCGCATTATCGAATGCCTGCTTGGTGCCCACCGAGGAGCTGGAGCCTGGCAGTTTCAGTGTTGACTGACTGACTTCCTTACGCCGGGGACTGTACACCTTTACAGTCTTGTGAGGAGGCAGGTGAGGAGATGATGACTTACTCCAAGATGATGAGTTGAATTTCATAAGATGAATAAGTCACCTGGAAGGTGGGCCTTGTGTCTCAGGCAGAAAATGTAGCACCAGGGGACGGGGCGGGGGGCAGTCAGTCTTGCTTGTTAGAGGGATCTGCACTTAGTTGCACGTGAGTAGCTCACTTGAAGTGATACCGGAAGATGTGCGTGGGACCCGGAGAACTCCGAATGCCAGGCTGGGAGGCCCGACTTGATCCTGTAAGCAATATGGAGCCTTCCTGGTTCTAAGGGGGAGGAGGGGTGAACCTTGAAATGAACATTTTCAGTAGATCATTTTCTGCCCACTCCCTGATGAGGAAGAAGGACTTAAATGGAAAGAACCCGGAGATGGGGACCACCCTGATCTGAGCAGAGCAAAGTCGGACCCCGTGGATTTGTATGGTAGGGACAGAAAGGGGCGAGGCTGAATATTTGTGTCCCCACAAAACTCCTGTGTTGGATCCTAACCCCCGGTGCGGTGGCATTAGGAGGAGGGTCCTTGAGGTGTTAGGAGGAGGGTCCTTGGGGTGTGCTCAGGTCCTGAGGACACCGCCCTCATGAATGGGATCTGTGCTCTGTAGAGCTGCCCAGAGAGCCCCCTGGCCCCTGCTGCCGTGTGAGGACGCAGTGGGAAGGTGGCTGCCTGGGAGCCAGGACGCGGGCTCTCACCAGACACTGAATCTGCTGGTGACGTGCTTCTGGACTTTCCAGCCTCCGTACCTGTGAGAAATACATTTCTGTTGTTTATTAGCCACTTGGTTTATGAGAATTCTGTTACAGCCTGAAGGGACCAAGACAAGTTGCTTTAAATCTGTGTGGAAGGTAGCCTGGGTGTGAGACACGGAGGGTGATTGTATCGGGGTAAGAAGGTGCGGGATGCCAGGTGGGAGTGTTGCATGACTCCCCATTCCTGCTTGGGTTGGAAGAGAAGAGTTTGGCTCCAACAGCCAAGAGCCCGAATACAAAAGCTGAGGCAAGTTTTGTGGAAGAGGAGGAGGAGGATAGATTTGGTTTTGAGCATATTGAGTTTGACTTGGTTGTGTTAGTTGTGTATGAGAGGGTAGGAGAGAGAGCATTTTATATCCTTTTTTCCTTTAAGAATCTTAAAAGAAATGTATACACTCCATTCTCACACCTACTCTGTGAAATATAGGGTAGTTGTTTCTTTATTTTCAAGATGGGGGAACTGAAGCAATTAAAATACTAAGTGACTAAATGGAACCTAGGTGTAATGAATACCCCCGTTCTGCGTCCGCATAGTGTGTACGGTTCTGTGTGCATACAGTACTTGCCAAACGTGGGTTTTCAGTTGTTGAGTGACGACAAGTGAATGATTCTGACCTCCATGATGCGCAGACAGCTCCTGGGCGTTTGGGTTGGGCACCCCTCTGAGTTTTGGGCTCTTCATCTGCAAAATTGGGTGCGGGGGGCACGCAGAAGGGAGAAGAGACCCTTCCTAGTTTGAACATTTGGTGTTTCTAGACTTCCAGCGCCATCATCTTGAGATTGTTCTTTGAAGTAACTAAAAAATAGCGTGCAACCCCTACCAGATGATTTATTTTCTACTCTTTTTTTCTTTAAGTAGAAAATGGAAAAATTATGTCTGTAGAACACAGTGGGCTAGAAATGGCTTGTGAGAACCAGTTCTGTATTTTCTTAAAATTAATCTTCTTCCTCATAGCAAAGCCTCATGTACTTAAAGTAATTGAATGGGCTGCAGGGTATACTGGGAATTGTAGTTTTCCACTTCTTTGTGTTCTGAAGATTAATAATCTTGCAATCCTCTGAGGGAGATAAGCAGAGGACGCTCTCTGACAAATTGTTATCTTGTCTTTCAGAAGTGTGCTTCTAGCACTGAATATACCCTCAATGCCTCCCTCGGGCTTTTAGCTTGATTCTAAGTAATGGTAATATATAAAGTATGGCTTTAAAATTTTTTTTTGGCTTATGATACTGTACTTCTTTTCTAGTAGTGTCTTTAATCTTTTCCTTTGGCCTAGTTTTAAGGAAGTTTTTATTTGTATCAAGGTTATCGATGTAAATGGTTTCCAAAGACAGTGGTTTTACAGGATCGACTGGAGAAACAGCAGTCTCTGCCCTCCTCCCCCGTTTCACTTCGCCAGAGGCAGCCACTCTGAACTCTCTTACTTAGCAGGTGTTTGAGGCTGCCTCCGTATTTTTCAGTAACGCTCACCTGGGTTGCTGCCTTCAGTCTCTCACCCTGTCCTCACAAGCATGAATCCTGCATGCCTGCTCATTCGCCCCGAATCGCTTTTTTGTAACTGGGGTTTAACTGTGGCTGTGTTGGCATTATTGGGACCGAGGAAACGAATTCAGGAAGGAGCCATAGCCTGAACTGCTCTTCTCTCCGGCTCAGCTCTGTGTTTTTCCATGAGTTAAGAATTAATTTTCCTTAATTTTCCATATGGACTTACCACTTGCTCCACTTAGGATTTTTAATTAGTTACAACTGCCTGCCTTTTGTTGTAAGAGGTTCATTTCCAACTGGTACGTCATCAGTTTCATAGGGCAGAGGCATCTCTGGTGGGGCCTCCGGCCGGCTGGGCCCCTGCTCCGGGCCCCCCCTCTGGGCACCTTGTGTCGTGCTCACACATCCGGGGGTCTCCCCTTATTTGCCTCCATCTTGGACTTACCTTCCACCTGACTTCCTGTGTTGGATCTGTACGTTCCTGGATTCTGTGTCGTCTTTTGGTGCAGTCCATCCTCTAGTAGCTTTCTCAGGAATGGTGTGGGGAAGTAAAATGGTAAGATCTTGCAGGTCTAAAAATGTCTTCATTTTACCCTCATAGGTGACTTGCAGCTTGACTGGGAATAGTGGTTTGGGAAGGATTTTCCTTTAGAATTCTGAAGCAGTTGTGACTGTCATTTAGCCCGCGGTGTTGCTGTCAGGAGACCTGAAGCTGTTCCTCCTGCTGCCCGGTTCTTTGCGCGGGGCCTTTCCAGAGGCTGTCCCTCCTCACTCCCCGACCCGCGTCCGTGCGCATGGAACACCTTCCTTTCCCCAGTGACCTTCAGTTTGCCCCACTGCCCTGTGGACTCTTTCAGCCTTGGGGTCAGGTCTTGAATTACTTCTTTTATCTCTCTTCCCCCTTAATTTTTTTTCTTCTCTCATTCTAGGACTTTTGTCCTAGACTTACTGGGCTCACTGAGCTTCTAACTGATCTTTTCTACTAGTTTTTATGTCATTGTCTTTTTATTCCCGGCTCTGGAAGAATTCCTTGTGCTGTTGCATTTTTGACTTGCAAGGCTCTTTCTGGGCCTCTCATAGCCCCTCCCCCACCCTCCTTCCTCCCTCCTTCTCCCTCTTTTTCTCTTTTCTTAATCCCTTTTTATTTTGTTTGAATAGAATCTTATTCCTGTTTCAGGATTATTTTTTAATCTTATTGAGATGTTAATGATTGAAATGTGTTTTGCATCATATCATTGCCTTCTAATTTGCCTCTCCCTCCCCCCACCTCCGTCTCATTTTGGTTTGTTTTCTTGTTGACAGCTTTCCTCAGCTACTGATAATTCTTTCTCATCCAAATGCCATGGCAAGGCTTGCTGACCCTAAGATCTCCTGGTGACGTCACTGGGTGAGCTGTTGAGGGGTACTTAGGACGCCCACTCCTACTGCAGTCTGTATTTAGATTTTTCCTGTGGGACTGGCCTTGTTCCCGTGGGCAGAGGGTTGTACGGAGGTGTCTCAGCAGTCAGGGGATATTGATGAACCATAGCATTCCCCTCCCCTGGGAATAAATTTCTGGGTTTACCAGGTTTAGGGAGGTGCTGAGCGAAGTGGAAGAGACGCCCCCCCACCCCCTACCCCAGCACCGCACTCTGTGCCCAGAAGTCTCCGGACCCACCAGTCTCTGAGCCTTTTGAAGATTCTCCCTCGTCAACTGTGTGTTGGTTGAGTTAGTTCCTAATTGTCCATCTGTTTCTTGCATCCAAGATTTTGTTGCTGCTGTTCCTGTTCTTGTGGGAAACAAACAAACAACATGAATGAAAAAGCAAACTCTGCTGTCGTTTTTGTTTTGGGGAGGGAATGATGCTAGGTGTAAGTGTTGAATCTGCCGTGTTTATCCAGAGTCTTTCTAGGTTATAAAGAGTGCATTTACATTTGTGGGTCTGACCTATGTATGCCACTTTATAAGTGCACTTGTAATTTATGTGACTGTGTACTTAGCTGCGAGTTACTGTCTGTCCAGTACACAAACCAAATTGTCACAGACATTAAAATGTAATTAACAGCTGCAAGAACTGTGTACACTCTGTGATCTCTTTTAAGCAGTTTATACTATCTTCAAGTAGAAAATGTGGTTGATTTTGCAAGCATTGTGGGAGCGATTTCATTTCCATGTGCCTTGGCGCATCTTATTTTCTGTCTAGACATCTGAAGGTGCCTTGTGGCCACAGTCTTTCCCTGTACATGGTGCCCCATTCAGCGTGGTTAGTGCAGTGCTGACTTGTTAAAGTGGTATTTGTTCCAGAAATTTTGTTTCCCGTTGAAGCCATGGACGTGCACATGTAAGCGTGGGCTCGTGCACGTGTAGGTGATCCACCGTGGCAGTGTCTTCCGGGCTTCCAGGGTACAGCCTGCCCCCGGCCTGGGAGGGGACATATGTTGGGAGTGTTCGCCGACAGGCCTCCCCACGCCGCCCTGCAAATGCTCGCAGCCCCCTTGTGATGGGACAGTCTGTGGCTCGCACCGTGGAGCCTTCTGTGGCCTCTCTTTCTGCCCCGCGTCGCACACTCGGATGGATAGCTTTGGTTGCTGGTGACCAACAGGAAGTGCACAGATGACACTTCTGGCCCTACCGAAGAGTCACAAAGGAGGTTATCTTGCTGTACCTTAAAACGCAGGTTTTATGGGAGCGTGATGTGCCTTCATGGACCAATTTGTGGAAGTCCAGTCAGGCAGTGAGAGCCTGGTAGAGGTCCCTGCCACGCCAGCGAGCGCGGGCGTCCGGGGGGAAGGCCGGCTGGAGGCAGAGCCGCAGAGGCCCCGCTGCGTCGGGACCGGCAGGGCGTGGAGAGGGATTGCTGGCGTGCTTTTCCACGGGCACCGTCGCTGCTGCGAACACGAGTCCCCCTCCCCCCGCCCCTGGTCTCAGTGGCGTAAGAGGTACGAACACACTGCTGAGGTAGCTGTTTCATTGGAATATGTGATTCTTCAACTGGACGTGCTAAAGAGTTCCTGGATGATGTCATTATCAGCAACACTTTCACATACCAGGGCACCTGGGTGGCGTCTGATGCTTGATCTCAGCTCAGATCTTAATCTCAGGGCTGCAGGTTCAAGCCCCGTGTTAGGCTCTGCTCAGGGTGTGAAACCGATTTAAAAAAAATAAAGAAGTACAATGTATATGTGTGTGTATATATATATATATATATATATCTTTTTTTCACTTTGGTCATGTGTGAAAAGTATCTGAATGTATTATTTTGAAGTTTTAAAATAATATTGTGGAATACGTTTACTTTTTCATTGCGGCTTTCTAAACGTCTGTCTTTACAGATGAAGAATGAGACGCTGCTTGCAGGGTGACTGTTTAAAAATAGCATCTCCTCCCAGAAGTAGAGACACAGGTCTCGAACTGCTGTCTTCACACGCCCTCCCCTCAAACCTCACTCTGCGCATATGGGTGCAAAGTGCAAGTGCTCTATGGACAAAATAATCTTTCATAAAAGGACAGATGGAACCTCCCCCCCCAAGTGTTTGTTTCAGGGATTAATTGAACGTTCTGGGTGGGTTGCTGTGTTGTTAGTGCTCGGGCCTTCACTGTGACTGTATCTTTGCGCTGCTGTGCGGTTGACACGGGTCCCAGCGCTCTGCAACATCGCCACCCTTCCTGCGGGTCCGTCCACGCCGTGGGCCACTTCCTCCTGATCTCTGCGGCAGGAGACCAGCAGCAGGCTGCCCGGTGGAGGCGGTGTCCGGCCGAGCCGGGAATGAGTATCTGATTTATTACTTTGGATCAGCTTTCCGCATGGCCCTTACTGTTTGTTGGGTGGTTTGGATACAGTTAACTTTTTTTAAATGTTTATTTATATTTGAGAGAGAGAGAGAGAGAGTGAGCGCGAACGCGAGCGCACAGTTGGCGGGGGGTGGGGGGGGCAGAGAGAGAAGGAGACACAGAATCAGAAGACAGGCTCCAGGCTCTGAGCTGTCAGCACAAGCCCGATGTGGAGCTCGAACCCATGGACCATGAGATCATGACCTGAGCCGAAGTCAGATGCTTCACTGACTGAGCCACCCAGGCATCCCAACTGTAACTTTTAAAAAGCTGAGCTCAGTGGGACGCCTGGGGGGCTCAGTGGATTAGGCGTCCGACTTTAGCTCAGGTCATGATCTCACGGCTCCTTGAGTTCGAATCCTGCATCGGGCTCTGTGCTGACAGTTCAGAGCCTGGCCTGCTTTGGATCCTGTGTCTCCCTCTCTCTCTGACCCTCCCCAACCATGCTCTGTCTCTCTGTCTCTCAAAAGTAAAATAAACATTAAAAAAGTTAACAAAAAACAAAAACAGAACAAAATGACTCCAGTTGCTTCTAGCCTTCCTTCCTAGAGGAAATGGTTTTTGTCACTGGCAGACTTAGGTGCCCCCATCCTATCATTGCAACATGACGATAAATATTAATGATCTAAACAAAATATGGTGAAGAACTGACCTTAGAAAATAAAATTTTTGAAAGGCTTTAAGACCAAACACAACCAAATAATAAATTCAGTACGCATACACAAAACCGTTGAGGACAGTAGATGATGTCTATTTAGAAATAGGATTTAGGGGTTTTTTAATTGTCATTTTTTAAATATGGTATTTTTTATCAATGTGAAATTGCAAGATTTTGAAGAGGAATTCAGCAAAATTACTACAAAATGAAAGAGGTGACAGACTAGTGAAGAATAGTGATTAATGGGGTATCTAATTTTAAGTGATTGAGAGAAGAAACACTGGATGGTTTATAAATTTTTCTGATTAAAAAAGTGAATTTGGTTTTTCTGTTCAGTGTGTTAAATCTGTGTTATCAGTTGAAACTTTCTATCTCATTTTAATATGTGTACTTATATATGTGGTGTATAGGTGTTTTTTCAAAAAATTTGAAAATTTGGAAATCTGTATTCAAATTTGTGTCAGAGTGGCTAAATTCTCAGAGTAATTTTAGCTGTTTTTCCTAATGATAATTCTTAGAAAGAGACTAAAAAAATACTTTCTGTATCTCTCTCATAGATCATGTTTTTGTTTCTTTTTTTTTTTTTAATGGTTCATTCATCTTTCATTGACTCAGCATCTGGCTGTAAAAATAATAATAGTATTTATTTGATTGAAAGTCATTTTACATTTTTGGATGAAAAGTCTATCATTTGAAGATAAACGTTGAGGGTTACAACCATCGTATAAATATTGACTAAATTTTATGCTCTAATTAATGAATTTTTAAGCTGTTAGTCTGCACAAATTTGATTTATCTGAAAATAGAACTAAAGAAGAAGAGTGTCAATTATGTATATTAATTACTCTGAGGGGTTGGGACAGATAAAGGCTTCATTTTATGTTGGTTTTTTTTTTTTTTGGTCACACCGATTGAGTATGCTTACAAGTGTGCATGTGGAAGTCACCAAGAGTTAATACAGATGTCAGATAATATGTGAAGAAATGGATTTGTCTGAAGTGAGCTATAAAGTGAATTTCCTTACATCAGATTTTATGTGCCCATTGAGATCCCTTAAAAAAAATAGGAAATAATAAATAAAGCCATGCATTCCTATGGGGGAAAATTGGTTTTGAAAACCAGTAGTGAAAACACCCTTAACATTAGACATCTATTGAAAATGCATATTTAAATATCTTTTCCAATAATGTTTCCATACTGATAGTAACGAGGCAGAGTAGTCGGTAATTACAGACTTAGGACTGCGCTGGTGAATGTTCCCACCCCTCAGGGAGCAAGGGCAGCGGGACGGGGCGGGGGGCGGGGGGGGAAAGGCAGCCAGTCCACATGTTGTCTTCACCCTGCCGACTGCTTGGGTCGGACTCTGCTTCTCTTGTCATTCCCCCTTGTCCTTTTCATTCCAGAGGGTCCCGGCTCTGTTAACATCCTGGATTTCAGGGTCTTTGAAGAAACTGGAAAGCCAGTGGCTGAAACGCCCACTCCCTGGCCTCTCCTTGTTAATGGACGTGGTCATCCTGCATTCTGGTGGGTGACAGTGGGAGAGGCCGGAGAGAGCCCCCGTCTCGCTGGGAATTTCAGTCACTCTCCCTTCTCTCCCCCCGCTGGATGCGTGCGTAGTGGGGAGGCCAGTCCCAGTCCTGAGGCCCAGTCCTGGCGCGTGCTGAGCGATGGGACTCTGGCAGGGAGCTCCAGCCTGCGTTCTGATGGCTGTTTATAGCTAGACCCTGCCTGACCCCGAGTACAGTGCATCCCGCCTGGTGCCCGAGGCCAAGGACACGTGGAAGTGTCCAACTCCAGGGCTCGGGGTGACGTGGAGCAGATGTATTGCCATCTGACAGATCCGTGAGGTTGGTTTCGTTCACTGTCCTTTACACATCTGTAGTTTCAAAAGCGTCTTTTGCTTTGGTGGCTTCGTATTGAGGACCTTGCTTTGAAGTAGGTCCTGTCAGAGACTGAGTCTGTGTGGTAGCTTAGAACTTCTGGTGGAAAAATGTGGATTCTGGATTTTGCTGGGAAAATAAAAATACCTTAAGCAGCACTTGAAATGGTAGTGTGTATCCCCATCCATCAGAAAAAGAAGTAATAGGTATATTGTATTTGAACATTACGTCTGTGTTTAAAGTTTAAAAAAATTGTATCACATTGGACCCTAGATCTGTAGCTAATATTTTGTTAAACTTATATTGTGCCAGTATTTAGTGATGAGTCTGTAATTTCTCTAATAACTTCTAACAGACAACAGTCATCAAGTCCGAACCAACTTTCTATCTGTGATTTTCATTGTTATTCTGCGATTCTGGAACTTTTGGATTTCCTCGCATTATGCCTTAGTGCATATCTCCTTAAGTTTTGTAACTAGAATGGAAGGGATTTATTTTCTTCCTTATCATTAATTTTGAAAAAGAAAGACCACCCATTGATGACTATATACAAAAAAGTTAGAAACTGGGACGACTTTCATAGTTTCTTCTTTATCGCACAGCCCCTGTTCCTTATATGGACCCATCTTAACCACAGTCCAACCTCTGGAGAGTAGGACTCATTCATCTCTTACGTACAGACACCTTGCTGGCAGAGTGCTCGGCAGGTAGGGGGTGAATAAATGTTTGTTAAATGGAGGTAGTAACAGAATGTTGAGGGAAGCCCACCGAACGATCTTGTTCACTTATGCAGTGGACAGTGTAGAAAAGGTCTTGGGTAGAATAGAAATCAGATCTACTGGACGGGTCTCTTAACCATTATTAAACAGGGTGCGGTGGAGAAGGCCTGATACCGATGAGGGACTCAGACTCAGAGCAGGGAGGTTACCCCACGTCACATAATTAAGTGACGGAGGCAAGATGAGTATCCTGGTCTGGCAGACTACAGAACTGTTGGTCTTAACTGCTGTTTTATCCTACTTTTGTGAATTTGTAAGTGCCAAGTGGAAGGACCTAGTTTGGTTTGAGAATACCTTTCTTCTAGATGCTCTTACTTGCTCCTGGTCTTTGGGACGGGGTGTGACTGCAGGGACAGCCTGCATGTCCGCGTTGTCCCGCCTCTGTGACATGGTTCCGGGCGCATCGCCGTGCAGGCGTAGTGTTGTAGGAGTCCGTGGGTCCTGTGTCCCAGAATGCTGGTACCTTCCAGGGCCAGTTGGTACTTGGCCGATTAGGAGTTAGAGGAGCTGTTTCTTCATTTTTTTCTTTCTTGAGGAACAACAAATAATAAATACATGTTCTATAATGTGGCATGAAGACCTATGATATATGATCTTGAAGTGATGTATGACAGAGAGGGGTGAAGTAGAGTCTTTGTGGAGTAGAACAGACCTGGGTGTAAGCATCCGCTGCCTCTCAAGGTGCGTGACCTTGAGCAAGCCGCTTAGCCAGTCTGTATTACAATCTCCTCCTCATTAAAAGACAGCTGTGATTACTGAATGGGATCTCATGTGTGGAAGCAGGTAGCCTAGGACCTGGCATTAAGTGCTTAGTAAAGGCTCCTTCCGGCATTTCATCCTTTCTTGGAATCCTGGCTGATCTCATTAGCCCATCAGTTCCCCGTCTGTCTTGTTTTAGGATTTGATAAACATTTACTGATAATGTCCATTCAGCAAGCCTGAGCCTTCTAGGGGTGGGGCGAGGGGGAAGATAGGCGTTTCGGAAATAATAAGACCACATAAACCTCCCTGCCCAGCTGCCCCTGCCACGCTGTTGGTGTTCCACGAACCTGCTGCTGTGGTTATGCTTACGCATCCTCCTGTTTTTTTGGCTCCTTGTTTTCCTACGTCCTCTTTCTTGCCCGGAGCTGCCAGGCCATCTACCCGTCCACGCGGTGTGGTGGCCGGGCTCCTCCCCCTCCAGGACCACTCTGCCTAGGTGAGCCTCCCTGGACTCCTTCTTTCTCCGTCTTCTGCTCCTTCCGTCACTGTGTCCTGCGCCCCATGTGGCAGTGATCACACCAGACGGTTAACGTTTCTTTTTCTCTCCCTCTCTCCGTAGTACTTTATTACTCCCCCCTCCAACCTTATTGAGGAATAATTGACAAATATAATTGTATATATTGAAAGTGTTCGATGTAGTGGTTTGGTGTACCCACACGCACACACACATATTGTGGAGTGATTACCAAAATCAAGATGATTCACACATCCATCACCTCACTTGGTTAACTCGTGTGCGCGCGCGTAGTGAGAATGCTTCGATGTTCTCTCAGCAACTTTCAACTGTGCAATAAATACCCTATTATTAAGTATAGTCCCCATGCTGTACATTAGATCCTCAGAACTACTACTTATAACTGAGAATTTACACCCTTGGTACATTTCCTCCTTCCCCAGCCTCTGGTAATCGTCATTCTGTTCTCTGTTTCTATGAAATTGGCCTTTCTGTTTTCTTTGTCTTTAGATACCACATGTAAGTGATACTGAACAGTATTTGTCTTACTCTGCCTTGCCTGTTTCACTTCCATGTTAATTCATGTTGCACGTGGCAGGATTTTTTTTTAATGGCTGAATAATAATCCATTGGATGTGTATCATTTTCTGTATCCATTCATCCATCAAAGGATATTGAGGCTGTTGCCATATTTTGGTCATCGTGAATAAAGCTGTAGTAAACACGGGGTTGCAGGCAGCTCTTTAAGATCCTGCTTTCATTTCGTTAGGATATGTGCCCAGGAATGGGATTGATGGGTCACACGGTAGTGCTATTTCAGATTTTTTGAGGAGCTGCCACACTGTTTTCCACGGTGACCACACTGATTTATATTCCGACCAACCGTACACGGGGGTTCCCTTCGCATCCTCGCCAGCACTTGATGTTTCTTATCTTTTTGGTAATTGCCCTTTGAACAGGTGTAAGGTGGTGTCTCATTGTGGTTCGGGTTTGCATTTCCCCGATTGTTCGTGACGTTGAGCACCTCTTCATTTATCTGCTGGCCATTTTGATGTCTTTGGAAGATGTCTCTTCAGGTCCGTTGCCCATTTTTAATTGGATTGTTTGCTTTTTTGCTCTTGCGTTGTAGGAGTTCTTTATATATTTTGGATGTTAACCCCTTTCCAGATACATGGTTTGCAGATGTCTCCTCTTACTCTGCAGGTTGCCAGTTCAATTTATTATTTCCTTTGCTGAGCAGATGCCGTCCTACTTGTTCACACGTGCTTTTGTTGCCTTTGCTTTTGGTCTCTCATCCAAGAAATCACTGCCAAGACCAATGCCAGTGGGCCTTTTCCCTGTATTTTCTTCTAGGAGTTTTATGGGATCACATCTTACATAAAAGTCTTTAATGCTTTTCGAGCTAATTTTTGTGTGTGGTGCATGTGGGTTCACTTTAATTCTTTTGCACATAGATATCCAGTCTTTCCAACACTAAGTACTGACAACACTCTCTTTTCCCTGTTGCACGCTCTTCACGCCCTTGTCAAAAATCAAGGGTGTGTGCACACACGTGTTCCAGGGCTGTGGATTAGGTTCCGTTGATTGGTGTGCCTGTTGTTATTTTGGTTACCTTGCTGTTTGGATTACTGTAGCTTTGTACTATGGTGTGAAATCGGGAAATGTGATGCCTTTAGCTTTGTTCTTCTTTCTCAAGGTTGCTTTGGGTAGTGAGGGCCTTTTTAGGCCCCGTACAGATTTTATGATAGTTTTTTCCTATTTCTATGAAAAATGCCATTGGAATTTTCTTTCCCTGTTGGACTCTGAGTGAATTGGCAGCCAGGGATCGTGGATTTTCAGATCTTTGTTCGTGATGCCCCATGCAATGCCTGGCACAGAGGAGGCCCCCAGGGAGGATGTGTTGAGTGAATGGGACTTGGGCACAAATTTTGGTATCCATGCAAGGCCAACCTACAGATTAACAATTTGAAAATTCTGAGTTAGGCCACTTGTGTGGAATTTTCTGTTACCCTGATTGCATAATAATTCAGTTCAAGATACAGATATGTTTTGTAAGTAAGTAGTTTCTTTTTTAAAAAAATTCATAAATATTTATTTATTTATTGAGAGAGAGAGAGAGACATGGGGTCATAGAGAGAGGGGGAGACACAGAATCCTAAGCAGGCTCCAGGGTCCAAGCTGTCAGTACAGAGCCTAACGTGGGGCTAGAACTCATGAACCCCAAGATCATGCATGACCTGAGCCTAAGTTGGATGCTTAACTGACTGAGCCACTTAGGCGTCCCTGTAGCTTCTTTTTCCTTAGCATCCTTCTAGTGAAGAAATGATCATACTTTGACTAGAGGACACCTCATACTAATGTGTTTTTATTAAGACTATTTTTGCAAACTTTGGTATAAAAATTAGAGATTTTTGTGAAAGGAGGAAAGTGATTTCCGAGAAGTGAAAGCTCGAACACATGTCCAGAAGGCCTGCAGCAGTACATTTGCTCCCCGCAATCTGTGTGCCAACTCCCGGCCTGCCCTTCCCGCCGCCTTGCAGAGGCTCCTGGAAACAGCTACCCTTCTGTCTGCTTTGCCTGTCGCTCCTGACAAAGCTGTGGTGGCCCCAGCCTCATGGGGCAATGCCACAGAGTCCTGTTTGATTCTGCCCGTGTTTTCTGCATCGGTTAACTTCTCAGGTTGAGTTTATTTTAGAGCAGGAGCCCTGGCTTCAGGCACACCAGACTTCTAATCCTACTTATTTATTAGGCGTGTGCTGTGGCTGTTCCTCACTGGTCAGCCTCGGGCCCCTCCTCTGTGAAGTGAGGATGAAGCGCCTGCCTTATCAGTTGCCCAGAGAGTGGAGCATCCTGGCTCATGGCGCAGCATGCAGATCTGGTGACCGTCATACAGCAGACCTGCAGATCAGAATGCCATCTCCCCCTCCTGTCTCTTGGGAGATAATTCTCAGAGACCTCAGATACCATTTTCAGTGCCTCCTCTCGCTTGCACAGGACCTCTCTGTGCTGGCCTGTCCCTAACCCCTTCTGGCTTTGTCTCTTGTCCCCCCCTTACACAAACTCTGCCTTCTTAAATATGTCCTCCGCTTTCGTGCTGCCATTTTTGATTTGGAAGTCCTAGTGTCTTTACTTATTTACTTATTATCTCTGCCTGCTGAACCTCTGCTCTCTCCTCAGAGCTCAAACCCATTTCCTTCATGGAGCTTGTCGATGTTTCCAGAATGTTCCTAACGTGTATTTCGTCTCGGTCACAGTGTGTTGTCTTGCTGAGGGGTAATTTGAGTACTGGCCCTTTGATCCTTGAGGGTCCTTGAGAGTATGAGCCACATCTCGACTTCACCGTTGTGACATCCAGCAGAGGAGCTGCTGTCGTAACGGGTCAATTACAGATTTGACTTTCGGCGACATAGTATCTCCTTTGTTAGCCACTAAAATTTACCGCGTAGTTTGTGAGATCATCTGTAAATTGCCTCTTTGAGTGTAGCCATACTTCGTTTTATCTTACTTTGCTTTATTGCACTTCACAGATACTGGATTTTTTTTTTAACAAATGAAAGTTTCGTGGCAACCTGTGATTGACTAACAAGTTTGTCAGTGCTGCTCACTTCATGTCTCTGTGTCATTTTCCTAAATCTTGCAGATTTCTGCTTTTCTCATTTTTGTTATATTTGTTAAGATGACCTGTGATCAGTGATCACAGCTCACTGAATGCGCAGTTGATGATTAGCATTTTTCAACAATGAAGAATTTTTAAATTAAGGTGTGTACGTTGGTTTTTAGACCTAATGCTATTGCACACTTACTAGACTATATGTAAGTGTAAACACAGCTTTTGTGTGCACTGGGACAGTGAAGGACTCCTCTGACCTGGCTCTCTGCAGTCTTCTCTTTATGGCGGTGAGCGGGTGCCTCATCCACAGTACCTCCGCCGTGTGCCTGCGCATAGATCAAGGGTGGTATCTGGATGAATATTTGAGACTCATAACCACTTATTCATTGTTCCCTCATTTCTTCATTAAATTGACATTAAGTGCCATTGTATCGCAGTATGTAATATAGTGGGAAACCCATTACCTAGAAGTAAAGAATTCTTTAGTCTCATAGGAAATGATTGTATGGACTGGAAGATCAGATTTCAGAGCTTTGCAAATTGTTGAGAACCATAAGCTTTCTTGGTATCTGTGTTCATCCTTCAATTCAGTTAGTGAAATCTATATTTTATTCTCAGGGAAAGTATAGAGCCGTTTGCCATTTATTTAAATTAATTGCATTGATAATACTCCCTGGTGAAAGTGGAGTGAGGTGAAAAAGAGATATACGGCAAGCTGAATTATATTCTGGAATAATGTTTTTGTTATTTTCATTTCATACTTTGCATTTCGGCGGGAGAATAATAGAGCCTTGAAATGACTGTCCTCTTTCTCCTGCGAGCTCACCCTCACAAAGTGAAGATTCCACACTCTGCCCAAATTTCAAAGTATCATGTTTTTGCCAGTGCGCTATTGTCTAAAATGAGTTCTTTAGGGAAAAGAGCCACAAAGAAAGCTGTACTTATGGAGAATGTTTTCTTTGTTTTCTTTTTCGTAATAGAAGGATGGCTTACTGCCATGTTTTGTTGTTGTTTAATATTATAGAGGTTTTACTGCGGCTCTGTTGGAGATTACAGGAGTGTTGGATTTTGGCTACAAATGTAGTAAATGTGATGAAAATCCCCTGTGTTGTACATTGTCTGAATAACATGTTTATATAACACACTAAATACTTCCGTCGGAAGAATTGCTTTCTTGAAAGGAGGTTGGAAATTCCTTCTTGATTTTTAGTGTTCCTGGGGTATTTTGTTGAATATTCCAAATTATATGGGTATTTTAAAAGCATCCTTAAGAAATTGTTATTATTTGCACGCACTCTCATCTCTGGGTTCCGAGAAGGTTGCGAATGGTATCTCTGGATAGTACTGTTGGCTTTCTTGTAACCAACTGGCCAGTGAACAAAGTTATTGAAGGGAATTTGTCCAGGTTCTATATATTTTTTTAGAGTAGATCACACTGACGTGACCAAGCTCATGTCACATGCACAGACTAGTCCCTTTGTATTTCTGTTTATAAAATGATACTGTGGTTATGTATGTTCTGGCCCTGAGCCCATGGCCGCGGTAGCCTCTTCTCCTCTGGCCTGTGGACACACGTTGAGTCCTGGCTTCCCCTTGCGATCTCCCGGCCGGGCTCATGTCCTGTCGACCCTGCCACGCCGGGCTGTCTCATGCAGCCTCCGCTCTTCCATGTTGGTCCAATGACTCTACCCAGCGCTCTAGCTTATTCAGATTGAGATTCCAGTTTCTAATGCTAGAGGGGCCTCTCCACCTGTGTGTGTCTCTGGTTGCTCAGTCCTGAGTATGTCATTGGCTTTTTTTTTTTAATGTTCATTTTTGAGAGGGAGAGAAAGGCAGTGTGAGTGGCAGTGAGAGGGGCAGTGAGAAAGGGACACTGAATTCGAAGCAGATTCTAGGCTCCGAGCTGTCAGCACAGAGCCCGACCTGGGGCTCAAACTCCTGAACCATGAGATCATGACCTGAGCTGAAGTCAGACATGTAACCAGCTGAGCCACCCAGGCGCCCCTATATTCACTGGCTTCTTACCAGGGTCTGTCATTAGCCCTATGAAGTCCTGGCGCCGCTCAGTCACTGGAGTCCTCCACATGCAAGCCCTGCATGTGGTCCTCCCTCACTGCCCTTACCCCGCTGAAGGCCAGTCCCTGCAGATGATATCAGACCTCTCTGTCCCCCTCCGCACCCCCTTCACTCACTGTAAGTTGAGTTCTTTGCCATTACCGTTATGGGCGATTGTTGTAGTCTACCAACCAGTGACATTGCCAGTTTCTCTTTCCTGGTTCTAGATCATTACTGTTTTGAGGTCCACGGACCCTAGCTTGTTGATAGATGGACTGCAGGAGGCTGTGAACCATTCAGAGCTAATTAATAAAACTTTATGTATACGGGTGGGTGTATTTTTCTGTTCATCATATTTGCAAAGCATCTGTGAATCTCCAGGGCTTAAGAACCAGGTTTGGTTTAGTTATTCCTTCATATGGAGTCTTCACAGTCATCTTGTTCAGATGTACATCTGATGTGTTAGTCTCCTGCTTATATTTCTTTAGTGAATTCCTGTTAAAAATAAAATCCAAACTTGTTACCCCGATGGCATGGCCCTTACGAGCCGATGCCTGTCTTCCTTTCCAGTCTTAGCTCCTCCTCGCCCTTTGTGCCCGGGCTGTGGATCGTTTCCTGAAGTACTTGCAGTTGGAGCGTACACCATGTACTGCTTCATCCGTACTTGGTTATGCTCTTCCCTCCGTGTGAAATGATCTGTTCCTCCTTCCCCTTCTCTGCTTGCTTCACACGTCTCTCTCTCTGAAATCTCCCTTGTCCACTGGCCCCCATCTACATTCAGTCAAGTTCCACTTCAGTGACACCTCTCTGTGTTAAAACTACTGGTTGGTATTTGGAGGTATCTAGTCCTGAACTTGTGATCTTCACTTAACACATTAGAACTGCGTGTCCCTGGAGCACCTGGGGGCTCAGTCGGTGGAGCCTCCAACTTCAGCTCAGGTCATGATCTATCTCCCGGTTCGTGGGTTTGAGCTCCACGTCGGGCTCTGTGCTGACAGCTCAGAGCCTGGAGGCTGCTTCGGATTATATGTCTCCCTTCTCTCTCTGCCCCTCCTCTGCTCATGCTCTCTCTCTCTCTCTCTCTCTCTCTCTCTCTCTCTCTCTCTCTCTCTCTCTCTCTCTCCAAAGGGAAAAAAAAAAAGGGAAAAAAAGAACTGCCTATCCCTGAAGTCTTATTACAGGTTACCTGTGGGCCTTCTCACATAATCATATTAATTCTTGACTTTTGATTAGTTGCCTAAAATACTTTGAAGAGCTTGGTTCTTTTCTGGCTCTTGTCCTGTAGTCCGGATCAAGCAGCTCCCCTTCATCATTGGCATCGGGACTGCTGTTTCATGCTCAGCCTTGTGTTTTTGCTAGGCAGCGCTCCTCATGTGCAAGTGCTCATGTGACCTCTCCGCTTATCTCTCCTGCCATTTCAGAAACTGCTTGGATCAGCCAGAATTCTTAGTTGTAAGCAGTGAGCACCGAGGCTGGCCCTTCCAAGCAGAAAAAGAAGTGTAGACAGGTTATTGGGAAGCCTGCAGAACTGCCAGGAAGGCTGAAGAACTGGGCCAGCAGGAAGGGCAGGCACCAGGGAGACCACCCTGGGAGATTGGTGCTAAAACTAGGACACAAGGGCAGAAGCGTCCATGGTCACTTAGCATGCCTGCCCACAGCTCGTCTCCCATCGCTTCTGCTGGTGTCCTGGTGACACTTGTGACATACATCTGAAGTTGAGTGCAGCTGGGTATACTGCCAGGAAGAACTCTTCCTGCCCTTGTGTTGTTGTATTGCCAGCTAATGAGTTATAGGTCAGGGTGTGTGCAGCATCTGATTGGCCGAGCCTGGGTCACGTGCCAATTCCCAGTTGCTGGGGAGTTTGGGAAAGCAAGTGTATTGTTTTATCGCCTCTCTGTTGGGAGGCAGAGTCAACCTCTACAATTCTGATACCAGTTGCAATGTGGTTTTCTTCCCCCTTCCCACCACGTAATTCTCTGACACCACCTACCTGGAGAAAGCATCAGATCCCACAGGTAAAGGGCTCAGTCTCGCATGGCAGGTCTCAGATGACACAGTCTCTTTGTCACCTGTGCTCCTGACAGACTGGTTATAGATCCAGAGGTCCCAGTGACTCCCTGCTTGAGCTTAATTAACTTCTAGAGCGGCTCCCAGAACTCAGAAAATCATTTCTACTTACTGTATTACTGGTTTATAATAGGATAAGTCAGGAACAGCCAGATGGCAGAGACGCTTAGGGCTAGGTATACAGGAAGCGTCGTGGGGCCCCCATGCTCTCCGAACACGGGTGCTCTTCCTAAATTTCCACCTTTGCCAACCTGGAGGTTCCCCGGAACCTGTCTGCGGGGGAAGCTTTCTTACAGGCGATGGATCAAATCAGTGGTCATCGGTGATTGATAATCCTCCTCCACCCCCAGTCCCCTCCAGGGAAATCCGGGGTGGGAAGGGGGTGGGGCTGAAGTGATCATTCTCCGGGCAGCCAGTCCCTAACCTCTAGTGAGTTTTGGCTGTCACCTCATTAACATAACAAAAGGTGCCTTTTATGGCTCTTATCTGGGAAATTCCCAGAGTATTAGGAGCTTGGTGCCAGAAATGGGAATGAACACCAAATATGTATTTCTTATTATAAATCACCGTATCATGGCCTCCTATCAGACTCATTAGGTGAGAAATTATCCAAACACCAGAGGCCTGTGCATGGCCTGGGCTGCTGTATGAACCTGCAGGTGTTTAGCCGCTGCCCTGCCAGTCGGATTGGCTGTGCTTTAGGGAGGTTGCTTTTTTAATTCTTTTAAATGTTTGTTTATTTTTCAGAGAGAGACAGAGAATGAGCAGGGGAGGGACAGAGGAGAGGGAGACACAGAATCCCAAGCAGGCTCCAGGCTGTCTATACAGAGCCCGAAGAGGGGCTCGAACTCACGAACCGTGAGATCATGACCTGAGCCGGAGTCAGACACTGAACTGACCCAGCCACCCAGGTGCCCCAGGAAGTTTTTATTGTGAGATAAGTGTTACTATCCTGTGATTATTTACCTAGTGGTTGACCATTTAGGAAGTTTTCACATCAGCATCTCATTCAGTGAGATGGAGGGAGGATTTTACTGCCATTTCTCAAGGAGGGAGTTAAGGAAATAGGAGCGGGAAAGAGGAGGTGCAGTCTGGCAAAGGATGTGGAACAGCGGACGGTGGAGGGCAGAACTGGAGCTTGCCCTTTGCTTCTGGCTTCAGAGCCCATGCTGGCTGTTCCCCGTGCATTGGCTGGCAAGATGTGGTGCCCGGGTGCGGGGCCACGGGGGCTCAGCGCGGTGCGTGCACACGGGGGTCAGCGCGGTGCATGCACACGGCACACACCCACGCGCAGCCTGCTCCAAGGACGGGGATGCACACTAGCGTGTCTGGGTCTGCGAGGCCTAATTTGGCATTTTGTATTCGTGTTCTGTCTACTTGTGGTGTTCAGCGTTGTAACATCTCTCTGGTTGACTGAAGCCATATGTCATTCACACGGAACCTGTATTTGGCATTGGCCTGACAGTCACTCAGCTGTGTAGCCCAGCAATAAAAATTATGAAAACTGTATCCGTTCATTAGGCCGCTGGAGTTCACAGGCGCTTTTGTGGCCGTGGCCCTCCACTCTGTACTCCAGCAGACAGAACGCAGCGGATTAAGCCTTTGTAGTGTTTCTCTCTCTGAATTGCACGTTTGTTTCGCAGTTTGCGGGCTGTGAGTAGAGCCACGTGGATGAGCCTTTAAAAGGTTATTACAATAGGAAGTGTGTTTGGGGAATGAACTGCCTCGAAACGAGTAGTATAAGAGGTGTTCCGGATTTTTTTTTCCACGTTACGTTAAAACTTACGCAAGCTCTTCAGAATTTTAAGGGTGCT
Source organism: Helogale parvula (assembly GCA_004023845.1). Taxonomy (NCBI): domain Eukaryota; kingdom Metazoa; phylum Chordata; class Mammalia; order Carnivora; family Herpestidae; genus Helogale; species Helogale parvula. The sequence goes on along the minus strand of PJEM01000468.1, from coordinate 278,533 downwards.
AAGTAGTTTTTCTGTCATAGGGACAGTGTTTATATCTTACTATTTTTATAAACTATTACATCAGCTCAGTGTGAATGAAGATCTAAACACGAAGGAGGCATGCATGTGCATGCAGAGTGGTGTGTGTGTGTGCAGCTCAGTGTCCCCGTGTCTCAGACTAGTGAGCTCTCGCGTCTCACTGAGAACCCGGGAGTCTGCTCTTCCCTAGTGGTAGGAGGAAGAGAAAGCAAAAACAGTAAGAGCGAAAATCTAACACCCTCTCTGCAGCAGCAAGATAGCACACTGTCACCGGAGGAGGGGACGCCTTCCATGTTAGAAGATTTTGTTTTATCTTATTGTATTATTTTGAAGTACACTTCACACCCCAACATGGGACTCAAACTCATGAGGCCAAGATCAAGAGTCACATGCTCCCTCTACTGATGGAGCCAGCCGGGCACCCCAGGTTAACAGATTTTAAAAGTCCTTTCTGCGGGGGGTGGTGGACTGGTGGGAGCCCGATGCCCTTGGTGCATTGGAGGTGGGAGGTGGGGACAAGGCCGGGAGTTCGGAGAGATGGAAGGAGATGTATTTTAGGGGGAGGGAGACATCAAAGTGAAAAGTGACCCTGTCATAAGTAGGGCGAGTCAGACAGAAAGAGAAGAAGGAGGAAACGGGGGGGGGGGGGTTGTTATTGTGTGAGAGACAGAGTCTCACTCCAGAGCATTCTGTAAGGTAGTTGATAAGTTGGTGTCCTGTTTAAAGTGCCAAACATAATGCTTTGTATCGATTAAGAAATTTGTATAATGATTTCAAAGTGTAAGGAAGTGTTAAGCGTCTCTTTGAAAAGGGTATTGTGTATTTGCATAAGAAAAAACATTGATGGGTTTTGGTGGATGGTAGTTATTAAGCTTTTATTGTTTTAGAAAATACTTGCTAATTTTGCATAGCAAACACATTTTATGTTGACAAGTTTGTGTGTCATTTTCTGTTATTTCTAGTGTAGAGAAAAGGGCTAAAGAGAGGGGTTTGGGAGCATGTCCTGGTCTTGTGGCTTCATGGGGGTTAGAAGGGATTTAAAATGCAGTCACCTGTTGTCTCTGGGGCCACAGTGTCCCCTGGGCTGCCTTAGGCCTGAGGACTTTGCATGGTTCTGCCAGGCGACTTGTGACTTGCCCCGAGTGAGCCGCCTCCCAGCTGTGGGGTCTGGAGCAGCCTCTCTGTGGGCCTCACTTCTACCCTCAGCAGGCTGATTTCTGTCATTTCGCCAGGGCAGCCTCCCCATTGCTTATCTGGACCCAGATTGAGGTCTAGTATGTGGCATTTGAAATTTTGGATACACCAGATTTGCAATCCTGACATATTGTACCAGAAGAAATTGGATAATTTCACTGCTAAGTTTTGTTTCTCAAATAAGTAAATATGTAGGCATGCATACGCGCCCACACATACGTGTGTGTGTAATCCATAAACTGTCACCGTAACCGGTCAGGTTCCTAATGCCTGCACGTGTCGTGTATTGTCTTCCGTTCCGTGCCGCTCATTTTCAGGGAGCCTGAGGTCTGATTGCCTGGGTTCCTGGCCCTCAACACTTACGGCACTTTCATCACCATTATTGGAATTTAGCCTCAGTGGCACACATTGGGGCATGTTGATTAAAGAGGAGCAATTAAAGCAATAATTCTAAATGGTCGGTATTCCTTAAGAATTACTGCATGGTTTTGGAATGCAGTACTTAATTTCAGAGGGCAGAAGACTTACCTCCGACTAATTATGGTTTATTTGGATTAATATGAAAAAGATACCTTCCGCGTTGGCAATGTAAGGGGGCATCCTGAAGTTGTGTGTGAGTAAGGGGGAAAGCCCTAATTGGCTGAAGTTTTTTCCGTGGACAAGCCACAGTCAACATGTGAGAATTCATAATAACTCATTAACTTGGGTGGTAACTCATATGTTTGTGTTTTAAAATAAAATGTACTAATTTATTACAGAGTCAAGTCTTCGTACGGCCAGTTATGTTTTTCTAAGGCATCCCGTGTATGCACAGCACGGCCTTGGGAATTAATCAGAATTCTTCCCTATCATTACCTCACGCTGTACCAACCTGTTTGTTCATTCTGTCCTCACTGTGCTCCTGTCCTCCCCACCTGGGTTTCTCTTACTCAGCAGAGATTCCTCTTGGTCTTTTCTCTGCCAATGGGAAGGTGAGTGCTCCCTCCAGGCCTAGGTCCAGTACTGCTGGTCTGAATGGAAATGTTCTAGCCCTTGTATCCCCAGCTTTTCCAGTGGGATTTGCCTGCTCCCTTCTCTGCCTGCCTTCTCTGTTACTGCTCAGAATCTCCCTGTTGGGGCGCCCGGGTGGCATCGTCTTCAGTTAGGTGTCTAACTTCGGCTCAGGTCATGATCTCACGGTTCATGGATTCAAACCCCACATCGGGCTCTGCGCTGACAGCTCAGAGCCTGGAGCCTGCTTTGGATTCTGTGTCTCCCTCTCTCTCTGTGCGCCCCCGCCCCCCCCGCCGGCCACTCCCTCTCTCCCTGTCTCAAAAATAAATACACATTTAAAAAAAATTAAGAATAGCATGGTCATGGATCCGATTGAATGAAATCATCTATATGAAAGCAGTTTTAAAAGTTTAAAAGTGTGATGTAAATAGGAAGTATTTGTGTTGTCATAAATGTTATTTCTAGCGGTAGCTGATATCTGTGAAAAATATTTTTTTGAGAGCGAGTGAGCGTGAGTGGAGGAGGGGCGGGGGGTGGGTGGGAGAGAGAGAATCCCCAGCAGGCTCCTGGCCTGTTTATTCTGAGTTGTAAGCATGTATCACATCTCTCTGCTTGTAAGCTGCTTTTGTGCAAGGATTTTGTCTTCCTGTTTGTATCTTCTACGGGGCCTAGGACAATTCTGTTGACACTTTTGTTTATAAAATATTGGCTCAATACATGTGATACCATGGACAATATAGAGAAGTTTGAAATGCACTTGGCAAAACGAAGCAGAGGCACAGGTGCCATCTGTGGAGGAGCCTTCCTGCTTCCTTCCTCCGTCAATGCTGAGGCCTGGTTGGGTCGGGAGCCCAGAAGTCTGGCCCTGATTCGGCCAGCGGTCGGCCACATGCTCTTAGATGTTTTAAGGTTCTTCTCTGTGAAAGGAGACTAATTCTACCCATTCCCCATTTCAGTAGCATGGTCATGGACCTGATTGAATGAAATCATCTATATGAAAGCAGTTTTAAAAGTTTAAAAGCATGATGTAAGTAGGAAGTATTTGTGTTGTCATAAATGTTATTTCTAGGGTAGCTGATATCTGTGAAAAATATTTTTTGAGAGCGAGCAAACCTGAGTGGAGGAGGGGCGGGGGGGGTGGGAGAGAGAGAATCCCCAGCAGGCTCCTGGCCCAGCACGGAGCCTGACTCAGGGCTCAATCTCGCAACTGACTATGAGACCGTGATCCGAGCCACCCAGGCGCCCCTCGATGAGAATATTTTATAATGAGGTCTGTCTCAGAGTTCCCACAGTCAGTTGTTTTGGAGAAAAGAGGGCTGATCAGCCTTACACTCATCACTGATTTGTGGTGTGGGGGCTTTTATCCTGGGGCCCCGGGGTAGAGAACAAAGTCAGGCCATGATAAAAGGATACAAGAGGAACCTGAGGAGAGGAGAGAGTTCAGTAGCTTAATTTCTGTATTTTCTAAGGGTGTAAACTCAATTAGCAGAACTGCCTTTAGTTTTTTCTGTCCCCGCGTGTTGTGGTCAGGGAGTGTGTGACGGGAGCCTCCGGGCTCGCTGTTCCTTCGGCAGCTGCCCTGCCCCCCTCCGCCCTGCCGTTCCTTCTCACAAGTGTTCTGTGCGCTCTGGTTTTATTCTTAGTAGCGTTATTGCAAATTTCAGGTAGTAGTTGTTACAGTTTTTTGCCAAGTATTTCTCCCAGAGAGATGATTAGCCTGAATATTAATATAAACCTGGCAAAGAGCTCATTGTTAGGGAAGCTGAGAATCACCCCAGGGACTCGGTGATCCGGATTCCTCAGTTAGGGTCCTCCACGCGC
>PJEM01000468.1:256238-274407 GCA_004023845.1 Helogale parvula | reverse complement strand
CGCCCCGCCAGCATGACCCCTTTCTCCTGGTTCTCACCCCAGAAGCGTCACCTGGCTGCCTCCAGCTTTGTCTGTGTTCTTGCCTGGGTTCCTGATCGCTTCCCGGGGTGGCTGTCCCCCTTCTCTCGGAGCCACCCTGCTCCGTGGGGGTCGGCCGGCTCTCCCATTCGCCAGTTGTCTCCCGTTGAACTGCTCCCAGCGGCTAGCATGCACGGCCCAGCAGTGGTCTGTCCCCTGGCAGGGCGGCGTGTGGCAGCAGCCGCTGTCAGTCGGGGGAGAGGAAGCGCAGAGACCAGTATCTGTGGACAGACGTTTATCACTCGGAGCCGTTTTCCCCGAGATTTTCTTAAAATGTCATCCTCAAGTGCAGTGTTCTTTAAACTGCTCAGTGTGCGCCAGTTGTGGGAGCACGAAAGCAAGGTATTCGGCGGCAATTAGCATTTTTTTTTAAAAAGGGAAGAGTTTGAATATAAACAGTAGAAGATAGGAGTGTCTCACATGGATAGGTGTCCGATGTGTCCATGGTTGTGATATAAAAACATATTTCCTCTTCTGAGTTGGACTTAAAACAATCGAAAGCCATTGTTCTGGTTAACCTTCAGTATTTTAAAGCTCCTTTGGTTCTCCAACCCCTTTTCCTTTAGTGGGGATTTAAGAAAATGTTTTATTTATGTGATTGTTTGTGGTTGAGATAAAATGGGATTAGAACATGGTTTATTTGCGGGACCAGGGGCAGAACGTCACACCGGAAAGTCACTCCCACAGGGAAGTGGTTTGCTGGTTGCACAGCAGGTGTCCTACACGCCCTCAGGCGCAGCCACCCAGGTAGCTGTGGCTCTAAGCAGAGAAGGTAGCCAACTGTGAGGAGGGCAGCCAGCTGCATGGAGGCTCCTCCGTAGATGGGGAGTTCCGTGTGGGGGCATTAGCACCTGTAAAGATGGGCCCCAAGCCCCAGGGGGTGATTTGTCCTGGAATATGGGGCGATCACAGGCTGCTAAGGTGATGGCAGGGATTTCTGGGTGACTAGGCTACCACTGTGTGGGGAGCGGAGTGCACCAGCAGGCGGTCCTGAGTTTCAGGAATCACCAAATGACCAGATACTAGTGTTGCTAATTGTTTTCTCTGGCAGTAAGAAATAGCTGTATGTTTTAGGTGATTGTGATTATTGAATGTAGCAGCTTGGGTTAGAAAATAGGACCATTCTTACTAAGTTCACACACCTTGCCTTGAATCAGGGGGAGCCATATGACCTTGGTGTTGCCTCTCTTACAGCTGCTGTGATAGCCTTCCGTCGGTCTCGTAAGCAACGTTCTTGAAAGAGGATGAAATGAGTAGTTGGATTCCCCCATGTTGTATCTACGGCGCGTCTTTTAAATTTAAAGATTTATTGAAGTGAAATTGTTGCAGAATACTGTTTAAAGCCTAGCTGTTCCCTCCTAATGGTAGTGGAAGAAAGCTTTAAAATAAAGTGGAATTAGAATATGGTTTAATTTTAGGAGGGACAAGAAATGTTTTGGTCCAATTATCCTGGTTTGTCATTGGATTGGAGGGCTGTGTCTTAAGATAATTATTTTATACCCTTAATGTTTTAGGAGAACAGTTAAATGGCTTCTGTGTTTCCTTAAAGTCTACTGATTTACCTGCAGAGGTGCTTTGAGTGGACAATCTGAGATTGTGTCTCTATTGAGGTATAGTTATAAAGGGGATAATTATGATTTTGTGATTATTGATTTTCAGAATGAATAGTGAGAGTAATTTTAATGACTTGTTAATATAAACAGAGAAGACTGTAGAAAGAAGCGAAACATTTAATTTGTTGAAAATTCTATCCATCCGCCCATAGGTGTCTTTCTATTAGTGATTTCAAAATGTCAACACCCTTTATCTTTTCTCCTGACGAACCTTTGGGGACGGTTTGGCACCTGTTGTTCCATCTGATGAAATAAAAAAAAATGCAGATCTTCTGCTTCCTAAGGGAAATAATTATATTATTTTCTCTTTTTATATAAACATTTGCCTTTGAAATGTATTCGTATTCCAAGGGCTTTGGTATTTTACCAGAGCATCGTTTTCCTCACACCGCCTCAGTGTCAGAACGGAATCCCTCTTCAAACGGTTACCCAACATCACAAGGTTGTCACCTAAGCTACGCTTAGGTGCTAAACGACTCAGAAAGAAGAATCCCTGTCCCCTCCCCACTTTGTCTTGACTGCGTGCTGCCTGCGTTGGTAGAAATTTTATGTCCCAATACCTTGTAAATTAATCTAAACCACCCAGATATTTTAATCTTTATTTTTTAAAACTGAACATTGTGCATTTCTCACTGGTAGCCATTGTCCTTTAACTTATTACTTACCTGTCTCTTCTTTCATGACCTCTTCGCATTTGTAATGTTCTTTGGGTAACCTGGTGCTGCCTGCTGTCTGGTCACACTACTCTCTTCGAGACCAGAGGGAGGTCTCCAAAGTGTCCTTTGCTCTTCCTGTTCGAGTCTGAGTGACCATTTACAGCCTGTCCTCCATGTTTCACTTGCATGTTACCCCCCAGCCTGCTGTTCAGTGACTGAGGGTCATGGGAGCGTGACATGAGCGTGAGGGGTGGGAGTGGCTGGGTGGGGGAGGGGAGAGAGAGAAAGAGTTGAGTTCTACTTGTTGCTCCTTTTGGGTGAAATTGTGCAGGTTTCCTAACCCTTGACCTAACTTCTTGATCTACTTTCATTGACCTTGACCTTGGAGAGGGTTGAACCAGTGGTCTCTGAAATCTCTATCTGTTCTAATACTGCATGATAAAGTAATTCACAATAAAACATAATTAGGCTTAGCCTTCTGAGAATGGGGTAGCGGGTGTGTAATTTTCCTTTAAAACAATAGCTATTGGTCCAACTATGTGTACTGTGTATTGGATATGTTTTAGAGCGTCTTCACGTCCCTTCTCTCCCCACCCCCAGCTCAGACTGTGATCCAGTGAATAAAATGCAAGAAGTCAGTTTTTCAGCCACTGATGTGCATACGTATTTCCTTTAGTCTCACCTTTACCTCTGAGGTTCAGAGAAAAATTACATCTTCTAATGTAAAAAGACTCATTTATTGGGGCACCTAGGTGGCTCAGTTGGTTAAGTGTCCAACTCTTGATTTCATCTCAGGTCGTGATCCTACAGGTGAGTTCAAGCCCCACCTCAGGCTCTGCACCAACCCTTACAGCCTCCCTGGGATTCTCTCTCTCTCTCTCTGCCCCTCCCCTGCTCAAGCTCTGTCTCCCTCAAAATTAATTAATTAAAAAAAAGAGTCCTTTATAAACTCACTTCTCATTATTTGTTATGGGTTCATTCTGAAGTTGGGGCAAAAAAATGAAATGACTGAGGGGCGTCTGGGGTAACTCAGTCTAAGTTAAGCATCCGACTCTTGGTTTTGGCTCAAATCATGCTTACATGGTTTGTGAGTGTGAGCTCTGTGTCAGGCTCTGCGCCGGCAGCACAGAACCTGCTTGGGATTCTCTCTCTTCCTCTCTCTCTGGCCCTCTGACACACTCTTCTCTCTCTCTCTTAAAATAAATAAATAAAGTTAAAAACAATAAAGCAACTGACTAGTTCTGCTCATCGGAAGCTGTTCTGTCCCTGGGAAGCACAGGACAGAGCCTGCACCCTCACTACCCTCTGAGTCAGCAGCAGTGCCTCCTCCCCGGGAGGCTGCCAGCAATGGTCCCCACACTCCTTCTTCCCTCGGGACCTGCCTATTCTTAGATTCTGCCGCCTACTGAATTCTCAGAGTCTCAGAGGAAGACTTTTATAGCCAGGTTTGGGTCTTGGCCATGGTATGTGGAGAAGGCTGACCCTTTTGCATTACCAATGCTGTTCTTCCCCATTCATACATTTTTCACCCCATGCGTCATTTAAAGTTTGGGATAGATGGATTAATGAGTACACGTTTCTCCCTTAAAAAATTCTCATGAGACAGTTAGTTAGACTGTATTTTAAAAAAATTATTTTTTAACATTTATTTTTGAGAGACAGAGCATGACTGGGGGAGGAGCAGAGAGAGAGGGAGACACAGAATTGGAAGTGGGCTCCAGGCTCTGAGCTGTCAGCGCAGAACCCAACGCGAGGCTCGAACCCACAAACTGTGAGACCATGACCTGAGCCGAAGTCGGACACTCAACCGACTGAGGCCCCAGGTGCCCCTAGACTGTGTATTTTTAAAGGATCATGTTTCACTACAATACAGTTTTTAAAATTCTATTTTGGGGGGTGGCAGGAGAGAAAAACAGATATAGAAAGGATATAGAAGCAGCTAGCACCCTAATGCCAGTTAGTAACTGTACAGTCACATAGCACTCCACCCACCTTTCATTAAAACAAGAAATTAGGAAAACTTCAAAAGCTGGATTAAAAAAAAAAATCACACGCGCGTGCACACACACACACACACACACACACACGAACAAGTCATTTATACCGAGGGGTGAAATTCCTGAGCTAGAAAGGGTCTGCGGTGCACAGTTTTCTCCTCCCGTCCCTCCACCGCTGAGTTTTCCTCCCCAGAAGATCCCAGTGGCTTGTCTCTGCTGGCTGCTAGAACATTCTGGTCGTGGCCCGCTCAGGCCCGCTCTCCCTGTCTCCCCCTCCCCGTGCTCTCGCCGCTTGCTCGGGTCCTCGCAATCTAGCATTCTCTGCACACGTTCCACTCAGGCGGTTACAAAGTTGACATTGCAGCCTCGGCAAAGGTCATCTCTTTAAAATTCGCTCAAACTCCCCTTCGGCACATCCATTTTGGCAGCTGGGTTTATATAGGAAAGTGGTGAAGCTCTTGGCTCCTCTCTTCGTGCTTTGTAAAAATAGAAACCTCTGGCAGAAGGGCGGCGGACACTCGGCTGCTCGGTCCCTGCTGGTCGGCTGCGCTCGCCCGCGTGTCCCGGTTCCCTGCCGCCGGTGGCGTCCTCAGCCGGACAGGCGGCCGGAGCCGGTGGGTTTTAAAAACACGAGCAGACTGGGGCCCGACACCTATTTTAAAGTCGTATTAGAACCCCCGCTGCTCTGACACGTGTGCAAGGTACTGTGGTACTGTTTTGACTTCTGATCCTGTCCCCTTGTATTTTTTAACAACTCGACGACGACATTCACTGATCGCAGACCACCTGTTGCCATTTGGGCAGTAATGTAAGGAGAGACATGGAGACTCCGAATTGCTTTCCAGGGAGATGAATTCATTACTAAACACATGACAGGACGCGCCCGCTGTCTTGGGAATGTGCTCTCTTGGATGGAGACAACCGGATCCCTGCGAGGCAGCGCGAGCCTTTTTCTTTTCAAGTAGCTTTTTCTAGGAAAACGTGGCTTCTCTTGGCGGAATCGACCTAGTCATTACTATGGATTGCCTTCGGAGCCCTTCACTGCGTTCTGTATATGCTGTAGAGCTCTGTGCTCGTCACACCAGCCTGTTTCCACAGTTGGGATTCTCTAATTTAAAAATGACTGTGCACGTTGGGTATGGAAAATACTTATTTTTGATTTTGTTTTAATGTAACTTCTGGAAACCCAGCTGTCACAGGCTTTCCTGTTATTAACGAGCATGGTCCTGTCACTGTTCATTTTCCCCCTGCTTCCTATCATTATAGAAATAAGACCCGGATTTTTCTCCCCTGTGATAGTTTATGGAAGACTGTAGACCACTTGTTTTTGTACGTTGCTTCTGTTTTCTTCGACAAGAAGCGGTGTGTTTTATGTTCTTTGCTCTTAGCACCCCCTTCCTCGCCCTCCCCCAACACCAAGTTCATATACATTGGAAATGTGCTATCTTTTTTAGCCCAGATTTCTGGAATGAGATTCATTACGTTGTGCATTACACACAGAGTTTTTCTCTGAAGCTGCAATTTTTGTCCTGTTATGCTTGTTTTATCAAAAAGCATACTGTAGCCTTTATAGATCTGTGATATCGAACGCCCTCGATGCATCCTTGGGAAGAAAGTGTTTTAAAGTGCATAATTAGGGCACTTGAGCATAAAACTACAATTATACACTTGTGTGTTAATTTTGTGTACAGTAAGACTTTAGTTCAACACTGGTTGTAAATGAGAGAGGAAGCATTTTACTGCCAGTGAATGCCTGCATTTTATGAATACTTAAAATCTCCTCTAATTGGCTGACCTGGAAGAAAAGGTGAAAACATCTGTAGTTAGGAGGAGAGGAGAGAATACAAAATGTGTAAAAAAAAAAAAAAAAAAAAAAAAAAAGTAACCAGAAAAGTAATGTTACTCTTGTGTGAGCCATAGCGCTGTCCCTTCGGAAGCATTCGTGCTATTTCAGTTGCTATTCCGCAGTAAAGACTAGTAGACTTCCCAGCCTTTTGATAAGCCAGTAAAATTAGTCAGGGGACAGAGTGGGAGGATGAGTGAACAAGGAATCTTTGAGCTGATAGAATAAAGGCTTTGGCTGGCATTGGTTGACCATCCGTTTGTTACTCAGATTCCACGGGCAAGCATTAGGGGGCACTCCTTGAAGCTCAGAGTTAATTTTACGAAAAAGGATGTACCACTTTATGAAATGGATAATAATGTTCCAGAAGTAGTTACCCTCAAGAGGTAGCATGGGCCAGAAATATAAATTAATTTAAGAAGGGTATATATAAATTCACGGATAATAGAATGATAATGATTATGAAGCGGAAATAAAGGCTGTTCAGGACACATCCCTGACTTTTGGAAATTGAGGTCACGGGAGGCAGTGCCATTTAGTTCCCACAGCCGTGCAGAACGTTCACTCTGCAGAACACTGTCTGACCTAGTATTCGCTGAAGCTGTGATTTGCTAAATATAGAGCGGTTGGACTTAGAATGAGCAGTGAAATTTTGTAGGCAGTTAATAGTTGTGAAGAAGTCCAAGGGAGATTGTATGTATATTATTTTTACTGTTTATGTTTACAATCTTATATTGTATGTACCTCTGTCAAGTTTTAAAAACATATTTTTCATGAAAAAAGACTTCTGTACTGACAACAAATGCTTTGTGTTGTGAATCAAAAAGAAAGTTATTCTCCACTATAGAGAGCAAACTACACTGAAGGTTACCGGAGGGGAGGGGGGAGTGACATAGGGGAAGGGGGTTAGGAGCAGACTGGTGATGAACACCGAGAATGTACACAATTGTTGACTCCCTGTACTGAACAGATGAAACTAATACCAACTGCACTGGAATCAGAATACAAGGAAAAAGGAAATGTGGAAAACAAAAAACGCAGATTGATAGAAAGTGAAAAATCACCATATTCTATTCATCCAAAGAAATCCATTGGTAATATGTGTCATAAGCTTCAGGTCACTATGGGCAGATAATGGTACATATCGATCAGCTTCAAAGTCTCAGTAGTTTTTAACAACAGTTATTTTTCCTCTCATGGGTCTGTGGGTGGGTTGGACTGATTTTAGGTGAACTTCGTTGGGTTTGGCTCTGGGCAAGACATCTGGGCTGGGTGTCCCGCATGTGATTTATTTTGGGTTCCCAGATGAGACTGAAGAGCTGCAGGGCTCTGAAATTTTCCAGTGAGGTGATAGCATATAAGCCGGGCTGGGGACCAGTGGGCGGGGCCGTGGACAAAATAGCATTGGTCTTACGTTGGTGATTACTCAGACTCTGGGTTTTAATACTGTTCTTTCTACTCTCGGATGTGTTTAACATTTTATATCGTGAGCTAAATTTGTGGGAAAAAAATTACCTTTTGATAATTTAAAAATAAGCTAAAGGAGAGGGTTACATCAGCCTAGATAATGTTGGTTAATTTTCAGGCTATAAAACAGCCGCGTTTGCCGCCTGGAAGTTATCTGTTAGGAACAAGGCTCAGACAAAAACGGAAGTGCGCTCCATAGCAACGGGAGCTGTGTAACGGGCTTGTTTGTGTGGTTGGTCATCAAGCCTGTTCTCCTGTGTGAGACACGGCTTGAGCCCTGAGTGCTTTGCCAACTCCTTCTTCAACTCGGGGTCCTCTTTCTTCTCTTGCTTTCTTACTTAGGGGGGCTGGGCAGAACTTGAAGGACCTTAGCTTGAGTGTACTATGCATGCAGTGAGAACTCCGCACACATTTGTTGATTGTTTCTTGTTTTTCAAGCATGAAGGAGTAATTTCAGGAAATTGTGGAGGTTTATTGTTTTGTCTCTTTTCCTCAGACAGGCCTAAGAACAAGATTTATTTTTCTTTTTAAAATAAAGTAAGAAAAAAAAGGGACCTAAATTGGTTAGAAGTCTCAATTGGGGACTTAGCTCAAGGGATTGTAGATTATGGAGCCAGTGGTAGGATCTTGACCTTGTAAACTTTATTTATTACCTTCTAGCACATTCTTTTTGACTGGACATGTTGACATAATAAAATTTCCTCATGCAATTGGTTCAACCACACATCGGCTCAACATCTGAATTCCTTGCTGTAGGGAATTTTCAGTCTGACTCTTATGCATGAAATACAGTGTTTGATCTTTCTGTGAAATCGGAAGCCAGCAGAATTTGCCACAGTAATGACTAAAATGTAACTTGTGAGCTTATGATTTTTCCTATGCTCTTTCCCTTCCCATTTTGTGGAATTTACCTGGAGGGGCTCAAGCCTTTGATGGAAAACAAACAAGCAAAAATTAAGGAGCTTTCTGCTGTTAAAGGCAAATTGTTATAAGACACTCTTTTGATAACTCTTAAATAGATGACAATAAATAATCCCACAGTTGCATTTTGTTCTAGATTTGTGAAAAACACGGAATTGGTTTAAGGAATGATAGATAACATTTTTGTGTTTATTCCTTTAAGGTATAAATTCTTTACTCGGATAACTACACATACACAGATTTTTCATTTTAAAAATAGCATTTCATTACGTATACTATTTTGTGCCTTGCTACCCCTTAAATCCCACCTTGATAACCATTCTTGCTATTAAATACGTCTCATCTCCAGTGAGGTTCATTAATAGGCTGATATGTTCTGGGCCCCTGGGTGGCTCAGTCGGTGAAGCACGGACTTCGGATCAGGTCATGACCTAATGGCTCATGGGTTCCAGCCCTGCGTTGAGCCCAGCTCAGAGCCTAGAGCCTACTCTAGACTGTGTGTCCCTCTCTCTCTGCCCCTCTCCTGCTCACACTCACTCTCTTGCTTGCTTGCTTTGTCTCTCTCTCTCTCTCTCTCAAAAATAAATAAACATTAACAAGAATTATGGGTTCCTGGGTGACTCAGTCAATTAAGCGTCTGACTTCAGCTCAGGTCACGATCTCACAGTTCTTGAGTTCCAGCCCAGCGTCAGGCTCTGTGCTGACAGCTCGGAGCCTGGAGCCTACTTCGGATTCTGTGTCTTCTCTTCTGCCCCTCCCCCACTTGTGCTCTGACTCTCTCTCTCTCTCAAAATAATAAACATTTTTAAAAATTAAAATAAATAAGCTGATATATTTTTGAATTCTGCCCCAGCCCCTCAACCAGTCTCTGTTGTTGGACATTTAGACATTGAGGCTATTCCCCTATTTTCAGTGGGGATGCTATGGGGGGGTTCAGTGCCCTCCTTGCCACACGTATCTATGCTACTTGTTTCACATTTTTTCTCAAGGTATATTCCTTAAAAATTTTAATGTTTTATTTTTATTTTTGAGAGGAGAGAGAGAGAGAGACAGTGTGAGCAGGAGAGGGTCAGAGAGAGAGGGAGACACAGAATCCAAAGACAAGCCCCCAGCTCTGAGCTGTCAGCGCGGAGCCTGACACAGGGCTCAAACCTACGAACTGTGAGATCATGACCTGAGCCAAAGTCAGACGCTCAACCGACTGAGCCACCCAGGTGCCCCTCAAAGTATATTCTTAAAAGTAGAATCCTGGGTTGCAGGATATTGTTTCTGTACATATTGTAACTTGCCCTAAATATTTGAATTTATATGCCCACCATGATTATTTCAGTATTCTCAGTTGCTGTGTACTATTTCAGATTATGTAAAGTGAAAATATGAAAACTCCTTGTTAAGTGTCTAGAACAGTCATTGTCAATAGGAAATTTACATGTAGGCATAAATAAGGCAGTGATGGTTTAACATAAATGTGTTATAAAACGTGAAGTCAAAACTGTAGATACATTAGTTGTTAAGTATGTATACATATTCTGCTAGTGGCTTTTAAAGGCATAACTTGCATACAATAAAATGCTCTGGTCTTAAGTGTACCATTTGATGACTTTTGACACATACGTACATCCATGAAACTACCACCCCAATTAAGATACAAAATATGTTTGTTACTCCCACAAAGTCCTTCATGCCTCTTTTTAACCACTCGCTATGTTCCACAACCAGTGTTATGATCTGTCTATTACCAGATATTCAGTTTGTGTGGTTTTGAATTTCACATGAACAGGTAATACTGTGTGTGGAATGTGTATACGCTTAATGTAGTTCTGGAGGGAACTGTAGATACCAAACCAGACTATACTTTGTAGAACAAAAGGACCTGAGGCTGATGTGAAAATTATATTAAGGACAGTGGGTCTTTCAAAAGAATGAGTTAGACCCTTAACTTACACTGTATACAAAGTATTAACTCAAAATACATCACAGACCTAAATAAGAGCTAAAACCTACAGAACCCTTTTTGTTTTTCCTTAAAGTTTATTTACTTATTTTGAGAGAGAAAATTCCAGACAGGCCCTCCGCTGTCAGTACAGAGCCCGACATGCGGTTCTGTCTCATGAACCATGAGATCATGACCTGAGCCATAATCAAGCGTTGGAGAAGCCACCCAGGTGCCCCAGAATCTATAGAAGTTTTAGAGGAGGGATGCCCAGGCTGGATTAGTTGGTGGAGCGTGTGACTCTGGATCTTGGGATTTTGAGTTCAAGCTCCATGTTGGCCATAGAGATTACTTTAAAATATACATATAATAATTTATTAATATTACAAATAATTATATGTAATATATGCAATGATAATTATATATAAGTATATGATAATTAATGTATATATAAATACATAATATTTCTCACACACATTATAATAATGAATATATATAATACATAATAATATATATTACAAGCAAATATTCATATTATCAGTGTTAACTTATACTGTATGTAATAAATAACTTATATAAGCAATATTTATAAATATATAAGTAATATACATATGTAATGCATATATACACATATAAAAACATATATACATATGTATAAGTATATGCATATATGTTAAAAAATAAAATTCCTAAAAGAAATCATAGGGGAAAGCTTCATGACATTAGATATAGCAGTAATTTCATGAATGGGAAACCAATGCACAGGCAACAAAGGAAAAGACAGATAAATTGGACTACATCAAAATTTAAAACTTTGTGCACCAAAGGACACTAATCAAGAGAATGGGGACACCTGCGTGGCTCACTTATTAAGGGGTCCGACTTGGCTCGGGTCATGATCTCACAGTTCATGAGTTTGAGCCCTGCATCTAGCTCTGCACTGGCAGTGTGGAGCCTGGACCAGGGATTCTCTCTTTCTCTCCCTCTTGCTCTACCCGCTCCCACTTGCGTGTCCACCCTCTTTCTTTCCCCCCCCCCCAAAATAAAGAAACTTAAAAAAAAGGGAATGAAAAGGCAACCAACACAATAGAATATTTGCAAATCCTAGGTCACAGAGGTGATTAACACCCAAAATATTTAATGCACTCCTACAATTCAACAACAAAAAACAACCCAATTAATAAATGGGCAAAGGACTTAAATACATTTTCCAAGTAAGATAAACAAGCGGCCAGTAAGCATGCAGAGGTGCTCAACGTCACTAATCATTAGGGAAATGACAAACACACAAGGAGCATGATACCATTTCATACCCATTAGGATGGCTATTACCAAACAAACAGAAAACAGCAAATGCTGTCAAGGCTGGGGAGAAGTTGGAACACTTGTACACTGCTGGTGGGGATAGAAAATGGTTCCACCGCTGTGAAAACAGTATGGCGGCTCACCCAAGAATTAAACATAGAACTCCCCTAGGATCCAGCAGTCCCGCTACTGGGTGTTTAGCCATAAATCCCTGAACAGATGTTCATATGTCCTTTCTTATGGCAGCATTGCTTACGATCACCCAAAAGTAGAAACAACTGAAGTGCCCGTGATGGATGAGAAGATGAAATGATTTCCTTATATTAGCATGCCTGTGATAAATTTAGGACAATGTGAAGTATTTCTTTTGATCTTAAATTGTTTCCCTCCAAAAGGAAGGACAAAACTGATAATGTAAATAGATTCAGATAATCTAGAGGTGACAGATCTGTAATAGAAACCAAAGTGTATTTTAGCAACATAACTTCCTAATCAAGGAGGATTCTAATATCTGTTCCACATGTTTTTGTGAGCTGTTGTGGAGGCAGAGCATTGGATGGGACCGTTGTGTAGCTCAAGGCAGGAAGCTCTTACATTTATGTGTCAGTGGTGTGTGATTTATAGTATGGGATTTATATACCTGTTCCAGGAGCTTCAGTCAATACATACTCATTGAGCTCTTTTAGTGGGCCAGGCCTGTGAGTGCAGTGATGAACTAAACTGCCAGGACCCCATTTTTTATGGAATTTACATTCCATTGGGTGTGGCGGTATCCTTGTTGTCAGATACATTTGAGAAATCCCAGATTTAAAGGTGGATGTGTTTCTTAACTTCTTAGGAATTTAACACCTTTTAATATATTGTACATTAGCTTTTACTTTCATGTTTACTTCTCATACTTTTTTGATTAGAGGATTTATTTCTGTGAATTAACTTGCCAGATTAGTGCCCCGTGTAGGTGCCATTAGGAATCGCTGGCATGAAGTCCTTCAGAGACATAGAGTCCTGTCAGAGATTTCCCAACCTGCAGGAAACGTAGAAGACCCTAGTGAAGTCTTTGGCCTAATCTTGCCCCAGGTGAAAGGCCTAGAGAGATGAGGGCGCCTGATTTAGTAGCCAGGGACGGGTCTCTGGAGCAGAGATGTCGCTGGGCCTGTTTAAATAAAGCACCTGACCGAGGCATTTTCCTCTCCTGGGGCCTCCTGCCTTGTGTGCTTGCTGGGGTGGCCTCCATGCTTCTGCCTTCTGAGGGGGGGATGTGGGAGAGGGTGGAGGTGAGCTCTTTATTTCAGAATTTAAATTTATGAAATAATTTAGGCGTACAGAAAAGTACAGAAACAAATATAACGGACACTTATAACTGCAGCAAACTTGTTGGGTGCGTCTGCTCCATTTCTCCCTCTTTTTATATGGGAAAAAATGCAAGGCTGAGTGTCATGCATCTGTATACCTCTCCCCCTCCAGAGTGTCATCGATTTCCTTTTCAATGTATGCTGTGTGTATGTATGTATGTATATATATACTCCCAAACAATTATTTTTTGTGTGTGTATTAAAAATTTATACAAATGCTATTATATTGCATTCTTTTGTTGTGTTTTAAAAGAATTCAGTGTTATATTGTTTAGATTTGAACCATTCTGAGATGTCGGCCTCACTACATCCTTTTTTAAAAAATTTAAATCGTACGGAATTCCATCCTGTGGCATTACCTACTGTGTTAGAGTTCGAGCGTGTCCACTTTCTGGTTTGTAAACAGTATTGCATCGAATACCCTTCTTGGGACACATGTGCGTGTTTCACGGGCATGTATTTACGAGGGAAACTGCTGGGCCGTAGGGTCAGTGAACCTTTACACTTAGTGAGGAAACTGTTTTCTGCAACTTCTTTAAGAAGAAAACTGGAGAGAAGATAAACCTTGACTATTTCTTCAATTTTGAAATATGAGCAGAGGGTCCATTCGGGATAAGGTAAAGTGAAAAATGGGGCCCGGAATTTCTGTACCTTTAACATGAAGCAGAGATAGGAAAGTTCGTATTCACGGGTTTATCAGCGTGGTTTCCTAAAATAAACACTTACATGAACCATTTTCAGCTCTCCTTCCTCTCCAGCGATGTAGGAAAGCATTCATATTTCCTTGAAAATTGGAATAAATTTTTTTGTTATTATGTATGCTCACGCTCCACCATGAGATCTTCTTTATTTAGAAATGAGTAAAGTAAATTCTTGTTTTTCTTGATTTTAAGTAACAGAAAAGCTCTGCTCTCAGGCATTTTCTGGAGATTTCCATTTAGTTTAGTTTAGTGATATTTTTATTCAAACCGTGATCCAGGCCCAGAGCATCTGCTGGGTCTGTAATGACTTAGAGGGTAAGCAGTTAGTGGCCGGAGCTCTGCGCTGCCGTTGGCCTGAAGTTCGCCGGTTTGGCTGTGAGATGAAGCTGCATGCAGGCGTCTCGGGAGTTGGGCGGTGCTAGTGGTTTCAGTTTTAGATGTTCCTTCGTTAATTTTTGATATAATAACTTGATTCAGTAATCACTGAACAACATCCGTTCACTCAGCAAACATGTACTGACTGGCAGGCCCCGCTCCCAGGAGGCATCCCGGGAACGTGGGGCGTAATGTCTAGTGATGAGGACAACAGTAAACACAGCGCACAATTAGGGGGTTTGCTGACTAAGTCAGACCATGGCCACCGTGTAATGTGGCGTTGGAAACGGCATGAGGAAGACCACTGGGTCTGTGCTTGTGTAGCTGGGCTGGTCTGGGGAGGGGGGTGGTCTGAGCTGCAAGTGCTTCGGGACTGAGCTCCCAGCGCTTGGTTCCTGCTTCTCAGTCACTCTTGGTGACATTTCCCTTGCACCCAACATTCTGGTGACCTTACTTCTCCTAAATGTCTTTGAGAACCAAGACGTAAGCAAGAAGACTCTCAGTAGCTAAAATCGATCTTACAGAATTTGAGGTGGTAACTGCTCCCATGCTCCCATCATGGACGAGGCCCCTCGGCCTTCATGTTTTTAACCAGCGTCGCGGACTCCTCAGTCCTCAGCAGATTCCGTTGAGGATGGAGGTCAGTGGTGAGCGATGGCCGGTGCCTCGGTGGCATGTAAGGCAGACGGTAGAGTGAGACCATAGTTACCCCGTGGGGTTTGTGCAGGCGGCTTTGGGCAGAGGCTCTGGGGCCTTCAGTGTATTATGGCTTCACCTGCTGAGTTAGGTTTTATGATCGTGATTGTTTGGCTTAAGATGTCAGAAAAGCGCATGATAGATCTTTGAAAGACAGGCATCTAAATTGATTAAAACAAGAACAATATTGATCATTAAAGAATTAGACTTTAGTTCCAGACAACTGAGCTATTATATTTAGAAATCGATTTTTAAAAGAAAACTTAGGAAATAATTACTATCTTAGAGATAGCACTGCAACCTGCAGTTTAAGAAGTAATGGCATCTGTATAGACTTCCAGGTGGGATTATTATATTGCTGGTTATAATATGAATCTGAATCGATAGAGAAAGTAGCCCTGTCTTGTAGATAGAGATGTGAGACACATACCTTTATGTGATTGACCATATTCACACAAGTGAGGCACAGTAGGACTTAGATTTGGATTTGACACATTTCCAACCTAGAGATTCTGCAGCTAAACAGCGTTTAGTGTCTCTCCTCCAGCGTGGCTCCCGTGGAAGGACAGGAGACCAGGATCAGCTGACCGGCCAGCACCAGGACCCAGGTCTCACCGGCAGGCTGACTCTGCTGTGTTATAAATCGCCTCACCCCTGGATCCCAAGGGGGAGCGGCCAGTTAGGTTGGTACCAGGTGAATTAGGCCATGTCTCTAAAAGTAGAGCAACTAGGTTTTAACTGTGGAAGACTGTTGTAAAATCTCCCAAGCAGAAGTTTTTGGTGGTTTCTCCCCTGAGGTTGGCTGTGTTCTGTGGACACACTGCCGTGGCTCGGTTGAACATTTGCCTGGAGTCCTGCCCCGCCTACCTCGCTTGGCTCTCCTGCACCCTGACTTGCCCCCCAAGCTCTTGAGAGCTAGCATCGACAGTCAGGGTCAAATATGTCCCTGGCTGCTCCAGTGGTGGTCGCTGCCGACGGCATGTCCTGCTGTCCTGCTCAGAAAGTAGAGCCCCGCTTCCCAAACAGCGCTTTCATGCTGCGGGTAAGGGTTTCCCTAAATCAGAAAGTCAACATATTAAAGTGCAATTCCCAGGGGAGATGCCGGCTGTGTTGATTGAGCTTTACAGTCGTTTTAACACTGGCAAAAGTGTTATCCTAACTGCTTCAAATCAAACTGCAAAGATGCTTGTGTGAAATCTAGTATTAGATATCAAATCAACATATGGGTGCCGAGCGGAAGGGTATGTGTTGTGGTATACGATACTCTAGCATGTGGAGTTGTATTTTATGGAAATTCTTTGGCTTGGCTTATGGCAGGGACATACATTCATTATGAGATATCAAGCTGTAAAATAAATAAAAGCAAAGAATTCAACTGTGCAGTTAAATGGTTTTCAGCGCAAACTTGTCTGCTCAACTAACGTGGGGTCTGTGTGACGAGGCATTTGTGAGCCATCGTGGCCAAACGCTTGTGATCGTTGCTGACAGGCCTGGACGATAAGCTAGATCAGGTCAGAAAGAAAATGAACTTTAGCTTTTTGCATTTTTCTCCTTTCTCTTCAGCATCGTATGTGTTACAAATTGCCGTGCTAATTGGTCTTAGAAGCAAAGTGTTGAATATTTTCCTCCTTTTACCATTCCTTCTTTTTCCTCATTCGGTATTTTACAGTGATTGCATGTTTAAATGTGTGTCTGGGACCGATCACTGAATTTTTAAGAGTGTGGGCTCATGGGGTTCTAGTTCATAGGGTTCTCAAGTGGACCGTGTTGTGTTATTGAAAGTGAAGTGACCATCCTCATCTCTAGAGTACATTTTGCTATCCTGATTTTTGTTTTCCTTTTCCTCTGCTGCTGTCTGTCCCAATTAGAGGGGAAAAAACTTAGAAGTGTCCTCCATGGTGTATTACATGAGGAAGGACTTTCCTTTGAGCAAAACGTTAAGGATGTTTAGGTCCGTGTAAGTTAGAGATGGGGAAGACTCATCTAGAACATTCTTGTCTATATCTCTGGCATTTGCAGGGTAAGCACATTCCATTTTACACCATTACCTGTTTTATCAAGTAGGAAAATACTATTCTACTGTTAGATATGAATATCTTTCCCTCAGGAACTCATGTTGTTGGTTATATTGTGTTACATACATAGTACTGTCTTTTAAAAGGGTTTTATTTCATTGTAAAGTGATGTAGTTTCTTTTTAGCAAAATCAGTAAATGCAGTTGCTCATGTAACTGGTACAGTATCTGCTGATATGTAGTTGGAATTTGTTGACCTTCGTGGAAACAAAAACACACCTTATACATGTACCCAAGCCACAAGCATCCTACAGAATATTAGTAAGTGTGCTTGGAGTGTTAGAGTTCATTTTCATTTTGAGCGTGGCACAAGAATGGATTAACACTGCTTTCTTGAAATTTTTTTTAAATTTTTTAAATGTTTGTTTATTCTTGAGAGATAGAGACAAAACATAAGCAGGGGAGGGGCAGAGAGAAGGAGACACAGAATCCGAAGCAGGCTCCAGGCTCTGAGCTGTCAGCACAGAGCCTAACATGGGGCTTGAACCCACGAACCGAACCGTGAGATCATGATCTGAGCTGAAGTTGAATGCTTAACCGACTGAGCCACCCAGGCGCCCCCCGTCTTGACTTTCTAGAGGCTGTTTTGTTTTTGTTTTTTCATTAACATACAGCATTTGATTAGTTTCACCTGTACAATCTACACCTCGCCAAGTCAGCAGAGGCTGACGGTTTTAAATGTCAGTATTCAATGTTTACTCCACTGGACTTTGATGAGGTTATCAAGAGTTGATACCTGATGAAATATTATTTTTTAAAACAGTTAAATTATCTTTTTACTTCATTGATACTATGTGACTAGAAGACAGTATGATGATTTATGTAATAGAGGGAAGATTAAAAACATTGAATTCAGTTGCTTGGCCAGGCCCCCCCACCACCACGTTGCTGCATTGAAACCGTATTTGACTGCCCTGAATTGCACATTTTGACTTTGTCGCGTGTTTTGCTTGTCTTGTCGCCAGATGCCGCCTCAGTACGGACAGCAAGGCGTGAGCGGTTACTGCCAGCAGGGCCAGCAGCCTTACTACAACCAGCAGCCGCAGCCCCCGCACCTGGGCGCGCAGGCGCAGTACCTGCCGCAGCAGCGGTACCAGCAGCAGGTGAGCGCGGGCCCACGGGCTCTGACGGGCACCGACGGGCTCCCTCCCGCTCCGG
>PJEM01000468.1:94798-256138 GCA_004023845.1 Helogale parvula | reverse complement strand
GGTTTAAATTAACCTCATTAAATGCTCTTTTACCTTGTCGGGCTGTGTACTTCAGCTTCTGTGATTTGTAGAAAAATCATACATAGACCTGCGGTAAAATAGTTCGGTCTCCTCTTGTTTTAGAGGCTGACACGGAGAGAGAGAAAAAGGCGGTTTGAGCTTGGGATTCTTACTCTGAATCCAGATAAATGTTTTGTAGCACTTCCAGTCACAAGCATCAGAATGTAACTTGCCATTTCATAGTTCCTTCTTTCTCTTTCATGGGATGGTAAGGGAAGGCAGTGACATTGATGATTCAGTTTTTTTAATTGTTTAATGTTTTTACTTATCATTGAGAGAGAGAGAGAGACAGACAGAGAGAGACAGAGACACCTTGAGTGGAAGAAACAGACAGAGAGAGGGAGACAGAATCTGAAGTAAGCTCCAGGCTCCAAGATGTCAGCACAGAGCCCGACTCAGGGTCCGAACTCATGAACTGTGAGATCATGACCTGAGCCAAAGTTGGATGCTAACTAACTGAGCCGCTCAGGTGCCTTGATGGTTCAGTTTTTAAAGTGCTTCTTGTACACGTTGAAGAGATTGTTGATGCTAAACAAGGTAAAAATAAAAATAAAAAATACATGAAGTTTGGGACACCAGGGTGGCTCAGTCGGTTAAGTGGCCCACTCTTGATTTCGGCTCCGGTCATGATCTCATGCTTTGTGATACTGGGCTCCAGAGTCTGGCTCTGCACTGACAGCAGAGAGCCTGTGTGGGATTCTTTCTCTCCTTCGGTC
Source organism: Helogale parvula (assembly GCA_004023845.1). Classification (NCBI taxonomy): domain Eukaryota; kingdom Metazoa; phylum Chordata; class Mammalia; order Carnivora; family Herpestidae; genus Helogale; species Helogale parvula. Next base: position 255,362 of record PJEM01000468.1, on the reverse strand, counting down.
TCTGCCTTTCCCCCACTCGTGCTCTCATGTTCTTTCTCTAAAAATAAAATAAACTTAAAAAAGATACAAAGCTTAATTTATTTTTATTTTTTAAGTTTATTTTGTTTATTTTGAGAGAGAGCATGCATGCCTGCATGCAGGGGAGGGGCAGAGAGAGAGAGAGAGAGAGAGAGAGAGAGAGAGGGAGAGAGAATCCCAAGAGAGAGAGAGAGAGAGAGAGAGAGAGAGAGAGAGAGGGAGAGGGAGAGAGAATCCCAAGCAGGCTGCACGCCATCAGTGAAGAGCCTGACGAGGGACTTGAGATCATGACCTGAGCCGAAATCAAGATTCAGATGCTTAACTGATTGAGCCACTTAGGTGACCTTGAAACTTAATTTTAATTGAGCTGATTTCTCAAGTATTTTCTTGGGTTCTTTGGAGTCTTTTCCCATGTGACTTATATTTGAGAGTTTTAAAGACAGTTTATGACTTTAAACAAAACGTGTTAAAACAACAGAGATTGAAGATTCTGTACAATCTTGGTTTTTGGTTTTTTTTGGCAAATGTTTTCAAAATTCTGGTATTATATAAAGGCATTTATGGAGGTAGGAATGGATATTATTTCAGTTACTTGGTCTAGTCTTTTATTAAGATGTGGGAAAATTAAATAATCGTCCAATATCATTTCTGTTTTAATTGAGAGAGGCTGGTGTCTGAGTTCATGATCTATAAAGTTCTAGGCTTTTTCAAGGGCTTCCAGCACCTTATTGAACTCCTTGGTAGACACAGGATGTTTTCTCGTGCCATCAACATTTAAGAAAGACTGAATAGAGAGATGACATTAGTCATTTTACTTTGGTGTGCTAAAATAAATCTCTGATTGTAAAACCAATTTGATTAAGGATTCTGAGTGCCTGTCATTTCCTTCAAGACCAAGCTCAAATTTACTTCCTCTATGAAGCATCCACTGATGACTTCTATCACATCGCAATTAGTTATTTAATATCCTTCACATTTAAATATTTAACACACTACAGGTGAAATCTTATTTTAATGAAAACTATTCTAAAGTGCTGGGTTTAGGTCTGTTTGATGCTTTGACACTACCATTGTTTTATTGATTTGAACGCGGTCAGTTCTACGGTAGGAAGTGCTGTGTGCAGAACCACGGCACTCTCGTAAATACGGTCACTTCTGTGTGTTCTGAGGAAGACAAACAGGTTTTTGAACTCTCTGAGAAAGTTTTTCTTGTTTTCATACTCCCTACCTGTAGAATGTCAAAATGTTTTTTAGATTTTGTTAAGCTCAAAGAGGCAGGGGTCAGAGACATTTCTGTCGCTGAATAAGAGGGTCTTGTCGACAGGCCGACCTTTGGTATTTAGGGAGTTAGGTTGCAGATAGATTTAGAAAGCTGGTCTAGGAAATAAGAGTTAGCATTTTGGGTATGGTTAGCACCTCCCAAAACAACGAATCCCCCAGCTCTATCCCAAAACCATGTAACAATAACCAACAGGATATTTTCAAAATCAAGCTGGGTTTTAATAAGAATTTCTAATTCTGAATTCATATACATTTAAAAACCAGAGAAGCTCAGCTGTATTTAATGTAGCGAGCCAGCATTTCCTAACACAGGAGACATTCACCTCTGCAGACTTTCTTTTTGTTTCCAAATAGCCCACATGGCCTATTGATTTTTATATTAGGGAATCCAGCAGCAAATAGTACTTTGTGTCTATTGTTAAGAGGTTTGATACAAAAAGTAATTTTAGGGCTCCATGAAGACACCTCCCTCTGTATCTTTAGCATGTGCTGATGTGTTATGTTTTGAATAATCAGTACGTTCCTGTATTTCAAAAACTGAAAAGTATGAGGAAAGGATAAGACCAGCTTCCCAGCACAGCCCTGCCGAGCTCGCCCCGCCTCACCCTTTGCCCACTAACCCCTTCTGCAGGGTGTCCTGTGTTTTTCTGGGGTGTGTTTATGACAAAGAAGCAAGATACCATATTGTATTATTACATATTTATTTGCTTTTGAGAGTGAGAAAGAGAGAGAGAGGACATGTGTGTGCAAGCAGGGAAGGGGAAAAAAAAAAAAGAGGGAGAGAGAGAGAATCCCAAGAGGGCTCCGTGCTGTCAGCCCCAGGCCGGACATGGAGCTCAAGTCCACAAACTGCGAGATCATGACTTGACAAGCCAAACCCCAGAGTCAGATGCCTAACTGTCTGAGCCACCCAGGCGGCAAGATACCGTATTTTAATTTTTACTCCATTTTCCCACAAATGGTGGCATACTATAACATACATATTTGTCTATTCTTTGTCATCCTTGTCTCCTACCCACTTATATATAGTTTTTGTCGAACTTGCCAAAGGAGTACGCAAAGGAACCCTTCACTCTTTCTCATAGCCTCATTTCATTTTATGGTCATACCATGAACTACTTAACCAGTTCCCTTTTGATGATCATTTAGGTTAGTTGAAGTTACTTGCAGTTCAAACAATACTGCCAAGATGAGCATTGTGTATGTATCATTTTGTAAATGTGCAGATATATCTGTAGGATAAGTTCCTGGAAGTGCACTCGTGTGTCAATGGGTGTATGCAGTTACAGCTCTGGTAAATATTGCCAGATTGTTCCTTTGAGGGGTTGCACCAATGTATGCTCACACCGCCAGCGTCTGAGGGCACCGGCCTCCCCACACATGCGCCAGTGGCATGGTTTACTAAGCTTCTGGATTGTTGCCAGGCTGATAATATAATTTGAATTTGCATTTATCTTGTTTTAAGTTTTGTTGAATGTTTTATGAACTTAAAAGCATTTGCATTTCTGTTTTTTTTTTTTTTTGGAATGTGAATTCATACTTCTTGTCTTAAATTTTTCTATTCAATTGTTGGTCTTTTAAAAATTTATTTAATAAAAATCTGTATATATTAGGGAGACTGGATCTTTGCTTGTGATGTGAGTTACTAACCACCCTCTCTTACCTTGGCGTTCATCTTTTGACGTTAATTATGGCTTATTTATTTATTTGGTCACGCACAGGGGCTTTTTAAATTTTAAAAGATATGTATGTAATCAAAATTATCAGTCTTTTAAGATCTCTAGGTTTTGTTTTTTTTTTTTTTTTTTAGTGCAAGTATGAACCTTCCACACTCCAGGATTTACCAAGGAGCTCTCCCGTGTTATTTTGTAGTATTTCCATAGATTCATTTTTACATCTCACTTGCCCTAATCCAGCTTAACTGTGTGGTTTGTCTGTCTGTTTGCCAGATCTTCTCTTGTGTAAGCTATTGTGCTAGGGCTCTGCAGAGAAACGGGATGTGTGTGCATGCGTGCACACACACGCACATATCCTATTTGGTTAGGATAAAGAGATTTGTCGTAAGGAACTGGCGTACACAATTGTGGAAGCTGGCACGTCTGGAACCTGCACTGTGGGCCAGCAGGGTGGCGATTCAGGAGAGCTGGCTGAGCGGAGACAAGTCTGCTAGAGAGTTTCCTCTTAGTTGGAGAGACCAGTCTCCTTGCTCTGCTCATGCCTTCAGCTGATGGCCTACCCACGTTACCCAAAGTCACTGGTTTAAATGTGAATTCCATCCAAACACACTTTCCAAGTTGACACATAAAATTAACCATTACACTCGCCTTTCCCCAAATGATTGGAGGTGCCTTTTTTTTTTTTTTTAACCATTTACTGAATTCCCTTAGGTATACTGTTTGGGGTTATTCTGGGGTTTTTGTTCTTTTTCAGTTGGTCCTTTTTTTTAAGTTTATTTACTTTTTGAGAAAAAATAGCTCTTTGAGAAAGAGGGAGAGAGAGTGCATCCCGAGTAGGCTGTATGCTGTCAGTGCGGAGCCCGATGGGAGGTTTGACTCAGGAACCATGAAACTGTGACCTGAGCTGCAATTAAGAGTTGGACACTTAACGTCCTGAGCCACCCACACACCCCTCATTGGCCCTTTTATTATTGTCTTCCATTTCTTCATTGTTTTTAGGTGTTTTTGAATTTTCTTTATAACATTCTTCCAAAAGAGCTATCGTACTTTTTTTTGTTAGAATTAATAGTATATATTTTATATTTTGGTTGCCATTGTAAATTGTGTGCTTTTCAAAATTCATTTTCTCCTTGTTATCAGTGTATATAAATCCAGCACAATTTATATTAAAATTTTTTTTTGTTCAATGACCCTTTAAATTCATGCTAATTCTACTAACAATATGTAGGTTCTCTTAAGTTTTCTCAAGTTTTAAAACAAAACTTTTTTTTTTTAAAGAAATCACCCCATTCTCCCTCTCCTTGTCTTTTTGCAGACTAGCTTCCCCAAAGCATTGTTGGAAAGGGCTGTTTATTCTGTATTCTCTGAGACGTAAAAGAAGGCTTTCAGCATTTCATCATTAAGTATAATGTTTGTTTACTTACTTGTTTATTTAATTTAGTGACTGCCCATTGCTAGACCGCTAAGTACCCTCCTTCTTCTAGTTTGCGAAGGGATTCTATCATGAATGAATGCCAAATTTTATCTATCTTACGTGTTACTTTAATAAGTTTTGAGATGAACACTTTGGTTTTCTCCTATAATCCATTGTTGGGGGTGTATTATGTGTGTCTTTTTGTTTTAAAGTTTAAACCAAACATGCTTTCTAGAATCATCCTTTAATCTTCTTAAACATCACTGAGTTCAGATTGCAGATCTCTCTTTAGGTGTCTTGACCGTGTTGGTGAATGAGATCGTAAGGGTTTGGTGTCTGTATTAGGGAGTTTTATAAAATGAGTTGGAGCCTAGTCCCTTTGTAAATCTACTGGAAGAGTTTTATGTTAAACTTCGGAATTCATCTGCCTTTTGAATGGTAGGAGTGTCTGCAAAACCATAAAGGAATGTGTACCTCTTGTTAGCTTTTGTCTTTTTCCTGATTCGTGACTTTGATCTTATGTCCTTTGTGAATATAGGCGTATTCACATTATCAATTTCTTCTTGAGTCTGCTTTCTGCCTTTATATGTGCATATATATATATATACACACACACACACATGTTATGTATGTTTATATATGAATATGTATATATACATATATGCAACACTTTATATATTCCTACACATTAGGAGTTTATTCTAGTTTTTCAAGTTTATTAAGAAGATTGTTCATATAGTAATTATCATTAATTTTTATAACATCCAGAGTTTAAGGCACTTAATCTATAACATTTTTCCTTTATTGTTTTTTTTCAAGTTTACTTATTTATTTTGCGTGTGAGAGAGAGAACATGTGCACGTGTAGGAGTGGCAGAGGGAGAGCGAGAGCGAGCGAGCGAGCGAGAGAGAGAGAGAGAATATCCCAAGCAGGCTCCCTGTTGTCAGTGCAGAGCCTGAAGTGGCTTTCTGTCCCACAAACCATGAGATCACGACCAGAGGCAAAATCAGGAGTCCCAACACTTAATGGACTGAGCCACCCAGGTGCCCCTGTCTTGCTTTACATTTTACTGATGTTTATTTTGCTGTTCTTTTTTTCAGTCAGGTGAATGCTTAGCTTATTTGAAACATGTTTGTCTGATGAAGCAAAAAAGAAGACTAAAAAAGTTCCTCTTGCTTTGGCCAAATGTCTCCCAGTTTTGATATGCATTATTTTTGTTCTCTTTTGGTTCCAAGAATTTTCTTTTTTCCCTGCATTTTTTTGTTTTTTTGGGGAAGACATTTTATTGAGTTCCTGGGTTTATATTCTGTTCCCTCAGAAGGAACGTGTTTGTTTTTGCCAGTTGCCTGTGGACACGAGTGATCGGGAACCACATTTTGTGTCTTATTGTACAGGAAAATCTCACTGTGCCGATGAACAGAATGATCCAGTGAGTATCCACACGCCGCCATAATTCCTTGCCCTTCCCAGCCTGGTCCCATTCAGATATCCCCAGTTGTTGTCAGATGCCTGTATAGTTTGTTTTTGTTTTTTTCCAAGCAGAATTCGAAGACCTTTAATCCATTGGTTTGGTCCTTACATCTTTTTATCTGGAACAGTTCCTTCTTCCCCATCCCCATCAGCGCCTATGGCATGTTGGAAAAGTGAGTCAACTGTCTCGTGAAATGGCTTGCTTTGGTTGCTTCCTCTTGATGTGGCTTAATGTGTTCACCTAGCCCCTCTCATCTGATAAGGTCAACAAATTGTTTTTTTGTCGTTGTTGTCATGTCCCCAAAATGTAGGGCATTGTGTCTGTTCAGGTGAGGGGAGCACGACCCTCTCTGTGAGTCACGAAGCCTCCAGGTGTAGTTCCGGCCCTGACTGTCCAATGACCGTTATCCATTATCCATTGTGGTGAAGACAAGCCTTCTCCTTGACACCCTTTCAGATTCCTTGTTGACAGACTCTGTGAGCATAAAACCTGCTGGTGGCTTTTTTAGGTCCTAAGTTTCGGGCAGTTTGTTACACATCGTTACTGACTAACATGCTTTGAACACTTCCTAGGTGTTGCTGTGAGTGTATTACATTAGGATAAACATACATGTTTTGTTGTCCCTCAGTAGCGATGCCAAGATTGATCAGTGGGTTCAGGTGGTGGTGGCCTTTGGGACCACTTACATAGAATTATCTTCTTGAGGTTTTTGCAGACCACACCATTAAGTGTTAATTTTGACCAGAAACCCTGATGAAGGTTAGCTTGTGGTTGCTAATTCTCAGTGGAGCCATTTTTAAATTCCTCCTCCCTCTGAGTATCAAGTTCAAGACAGGTATTTTCCTGTTCTCTTTAGCGGGTTTTCATATTCTCAAATCATGGGTAGAGCCCTTCTTAGCTCCTAATTTATTTGAGATGAACCGTCTCCTAGTTCACTCCCTTTTGGCAGGCCCTAGACTTCCCCCTGTTCCCCGTGTAGTCCTTAGGAGGAAAGTTAAAATCTACAGCAAGCCAGATTCTGTTGTAGCGCCCTTACTTTGTGTGTTCTTGGTTTACTTGCTGTTTGTTTTTGGTTTTACTCGCATTCATGCCAAGTCTGCGATCATTTAAAAAGGCCTTTTTTAGGATTATAGATATTTAAATGAATAGACATTTAGAGTATCTAATCTGCCATATGGCTGGAACTGGTCCTCTTACATTTTCTAGTTCTTTATTGGCTCTCCTTAACACAGTTTAAAATGGTAATAAATACGTAATATAGTAGTTTATAACATACAGACAATACATTCCCATTTTATAATGAAACTTTCTCATGCCTCCTTTATTCTTTGGACATTTCACAGTTATGTTATCTACATAAAATTTGTAGATAACGTATCTACAGAATGATGTAATAACTGTGGATAAACTATCATATGAATTACATGCTTAGGCATTATCACACCGGAAGACTTGTGAAATGGGTGCTTGCATGCGTCTGGGGTCACTGAACTCGGCAGCTACAAGGAGAGCGTTGCATTAGCAACTCGGGTGTCTTTTTTTTTTATAATTTGTTTTTTGAGAGAACGAGCCTGTCAGCACAAATGGAGGAGGGGCAGAAGGAGAGAGAGAGAGAAAATCTTCAGCATTCTCCATGCTCAGCCCAACCCAGGGCTCGATCTCATGTCCCCGAGATCATGACCTGATCTGAAATCAAGAGTTAGACTTTTAACCAACTGAGCCACCAGGCGTCCCAGCAACTCCGATATCTTCTGCAGGGTTGTCAGTGGTGATTCATTTTTAAGATGGTGAGCTTGGTCAAAATCTGAACAAAACAGAGGCACCTGGGTGGCTCAGTCAGTTGAGGGGCTGACTTCAGCTCAGGTCATGATCTCACAGTTCGTGAGATCGAGCCCCACATCGGGCTTGTGTTGACAGCTTGGAGCCTGGAGCCTGCTTCAGATCATGTTTCTCCCTCTCTGCCCCTCCCCCGCTCCTACTTTGTCTCTCTCTCAAAAATAAATAAATATTTTTAAAAAATTTTAAAAATCTGAACAAAAAAAGTATAATCTTCCCTCAATAAACAGAGTAGTTTTAGTCTCGGAAATTTCAGTATGTAATAAAATTATTATTTTTTTAATGTTTATTTTTGGGAGAGAGGGAGAGCATGCACATGCATGCACACAAGTTAGCAGGGGTGCAGAGAGAGGGGCACAGAGAAGCAGACCTCACGCTGTCACCACAGAGCCTGTCCTGGGGTCGAACCTATGAACCGTGAGATCATGACCTGAGCTGATATCGAAGGAGTTGGACATTTAACCAACTGAGCCACCAGCTGCTCCTGTAATAAAATTAGTTTAAGAATAATTTGTTTTTATATGCAAAATGAAGTACAGTCCTAAACTCCAACAAATAATTAGCTTTTGTGTGATTTTGTTTAAATCCAGATGGAAGGTGGACTTCTGAAAGTAGTGTGGGGCATGTTATGATTATCTGTTCGGTAACGTCTCTCAGATGTAGGATAACCTCACATTTCTGCCTTACTCCCACTAAATTCCATTGGATTTTCTTAAACTTGTGACAGCAGTCCTCTTGAAATCTTCAACACATGGAACTTATATGCTTCCTTATTTTTCTGAAATAAAATTCTGTGTATTATGAGGTACTTTTTTAAAAAAAATCTCAAACATCAGTCTGATGACCTAAATGTAGTGCAAAGGGCGGAGAGTAGTTCATAGTAAAATACTGTGTTTCGTAAGCAAACACGCAGACACGTCTACACGGCAGACCGCTGCAGCAGTCAGAGGCCAGCCCCCATGTGTGTGGTAACCGTCCGTGAACTCTGCTGAGCAAATGAGGGCTGCAGGTTCACTGCATGGACAGCTCGAAATCATGAGCAGGGTTTGAATCCGTGAGCTCTATTACCATACAACAGCAATCATATAAAATGAAAATATTGAACATTTTAATATGTTCACAGAGTTGTTTAACAAAAAGGAAATTACCCAGAAGCGTGGATTTAGGATTTACCCGATCCTAAATTGGTAACTAAAGTACACATACACAGTACACAGTGGTAAGAATGTTATCTGTGCCGTTAAAGCTTTTTTTTCTTTGAACCGTTGTGTATCTTTTCAATGATCTGTAGTAAACATGTAATGTGTATAATATTTTTAAATATTGTGTAAAAGATGCTACATCAATGACAAAATGAAAGGAATTGCCAGTTGCAGCAGTGTAGCAGATTAGACGGCCTGAAAGTGTCTCTAGGGACCAGAAAACCTGAGATGGTGGTTCCGGTCACCTCTGTTGGTGAGCTGCACAGTGCGTTGAGCCGCTGTCTGTTACTGTTTCCTACAGCTCTTAGGTCAGCCTTTTCCTCCTTGCCCAGCCAAAATTCCGATTCTGTCACTGTCGTTACTCTTTTGTGTATACTCTTAACTCCATTGTGCTGTCCCCTCCCTTCCCAGTCTTACAAACCTGCTTACGCAACCCTGCTGAACCCCATCTCCTTGCCTCCTCCGGGGGGTGGGGGGAGGGAAGGACACAGGGAAGACTCCTACTCCTTTAAGTTCATGACTGCTCTTGTCAGCTAACGCGGGTCCTGTGCCCCCGCTGGCCCTCGAGCTGCTGCACGTGGCCCTCTGTCTTCCGCTCTCCGCGGTTTAAGCTGGTGATGTTGTTTCCTATTTCACTGAAGGGATTCGAGCGATCGGGAGACCTTGACATACCCACCAGCCTGTGTCTGCGCGAGCCCCGTGCCTTCTGGTCGAGCTCGCGCTCCCGTGTGCCTAGCTTTCCCACGCCCCTTTTCTCACTGCACCGTCAGTTTCCCTTTCGGTCACTCGCATCAGAATTCCGCCATGCCATGCCGTCCTAGGAGTGACCAAACCAACCCACCTTTCTTGACCCAAACCAAATAACACTCTATTTCTCTCTTCAGTCACCCTTGTCATTTACTGTTTATCCTTCACATTGACTCTGGACAGGCTTTTATTTTGACAGCTCTGTTGAAACGGCTCTTTTCAAAGCTGCGCGTGTCTTACCTGTTGTGCAGTCCAGCCCGATTGTCGCGCTTCCGTGTTCACCTGTCAGGAGCCTTCAATGCAGGCGATGGCGTCTTCCTTCTTGGAGCACCTTTCTTGCTTGTTTCCTGGGCCACCGCTCTCTCCTGCCTTTCTTTTTACCTTGCCGGCCACTCTGTGCTCTCCTTTGCTGATTTTTCTTTGTCTCCCTCACCTTCAAATGTTGGTCTGTGGTCAGGGCTCAGTGTTGGAGCCTCTTTTGTCTTTACACACCTTACCTGTGTGAATTTACTCAGCCTTATGGCTTTGAATGTCATCTAGAGGCTGTGGCTTTTAAATCTATTTCTGCAGCTAGGACCTCTCGCCTCCATTCTGGAACTGTATGCCCAACTCCTGCTTGGCAACGAGGTTTTAACAGGCTTCTGAAACTATTATCCGCTTATCGCTCCACAAACCTGCTCTTCTGTATACTCCCTCTGTCTCTGATTTCTGTAACACTTTGGTCAGAAACTTTGAAGTCTTTAATCTCTTCTTTTTTGTTTTTAAGTTTTTTTTTTTAATGTTTATTTATTTTGAGAGAGCGACAGAGCATCAGCTGGGTAGGGGCAGAGAGAGAGGGAGACACAGAATCTGAAGCAGGCTCCAGGCTCTGAGTGGTCAGCGCAGAGCCCGATGTGGGGCTTGAACTCACAGACCGTGAGACCATGACCTGATCTGAAGTCAGATGCTCAATCAACTGAGCCACCCAGGCGCCCCTTGACTTAATCATTCAAAAATATATTTTTTTTATTTGTTAGTACATAGTAAGTGGACTTTATAATGTTGAAGAAGAGGAACACTTAACTGTCAAGTATTTAGACTTTGAACATTCTCTTGATATTGCAGACGGTGCTGTATTGAACATTTATGTAGGTGATCCCTTCATGCTCTGTGTGTGCGTGTGTGTGCCCACGTGCGTACGTTTTCACTGCCTGTCAACTTCCCAAATGGTATTTCTGGGTGAAAGAACAGGTACATTTTAAAGACTTGGTGTTTTACCAAATTCCTCTCCAGAAGGTTTTAAGAAATGATATTCCCAGGCAGCTCACTTAGATATTTTAATATCTGTTTTTTAATAGTACTTACTTTATACAGAGTTATTTTTTGAGCCCCGGCAATCTTAAAGAGGCCTCACAGAATTTTGAACTAGACCTAGAACCTGCCTGATGTGTTATTGTGGTCATAGACTACGTAGATAGTAGAAGTTTGATTTCTTCAGCAAGAAGTACACATCTGGACATTCGTAATTTTTTGATTTACCTTCAATTCAGAGGCTCCTAAATTATCACAGATTCTTACTGTTTCCATTACCATTTGTTTCTTTTTCTCTGCTCATGCTTGGGGGGCAGAAATAGAAGTACAAGGTAAGAATAGGCCTGCTTGATTCTTCCTGTCATTGACCGAGGGAGTAATGAGTGAGTGTGAAGTGGACTGTCCAGTTGGCACACTTTGTATTTACTCAACCTTCTGACATTTCCTTCTTTTTTCTTTAAAAAATCTTAATGTTTATTTGTGAGAGAGAGAGACAGAGACAGAGAGAGAGCATGATCAGGGGAGGGGCAGAGAGAGAAGGAGACACAGAATCTGAAGCAGGCTCCAGGCTCTGAGCTAGCGGTCAGCACAGAGACCAACATGGGGCTCGAATTCATGAACTGTGAGATCATGACCTGAGCCGAGGTCAGACGCTCAACCGACTGAACCACCCAGGCGTCCTCTGACGTTTCCTTCTTAAGGACAGTATTAATTTTTAAGACTTTTTTTTTTTAAGAATGGTTATTTGAAGAAGGTGCTTCCATTTTAAAGTCTTTTTGCACCCTTGCTTACTTCCGCAAGCTGCTTTACCTAAGATTTGATATTTTTGCATAGTAGGAGAACCTCCTTTAAGGCCCAACGTTCTTACTTTTTTGGTTTTTTGTTTTGTTTTAATGTTCCCACTTGCCTTCCATTTCATCAATTTCAGGTCATGAAGTATCGTGTGCAGATTTGTTTCCTGGTTCATTGTCCCCTTCCAGCAAACTGTCATTACCGTTCTCTCTCCTCCTTGTCCCTGAGACTCTTAATCTTTTCCTTTTATCTCTAATTCCTCTTCTACTCAAGTCCAATCTCATGAGATGCTCGAGAGGAAAGTGGTCCTGCTCGCTCTTGTGGCACAGGCTTCTCCGGGACCTTTCACCCAGTGGCTCCTAATGGACGCACCTGTTAGGTGTCAAAGGCAGTGTTCCAAGAATCCGGTAACCTGCAGGGAGTCACGTGGTGTGGGAACCAGCCTGACCGTCCAGACCCTTTGCTTTGACAGTGGTCTTCTGTTGATTCAGCTCCACCCCCAGGACTGTGACAGTTGGCAGCCAGAACTTTCTGTTTTCATGGCTTTGAACTACATTGTGGTTTTCATAGCCAGAAAAATCTTTCTGTCCTTAGAGGAGATTTGTAGGAGGTAACTCCATTCAGATAAGTTCCAGTTTATTTAAGGAGACTATATCAGGATGAGTCTTTTTAAAAACCCAAGTATAATGCAGTGAGAGAATTTTGAACTTCACCTTTTTAGGTATAGTTTTTCTTCCAGCTGATAGAGCTGTCTGATTCTTGAGAGAAATACTGAGTATTAGGAATGCATACAAGGTGCAATTTTATCTTTTTAATTTTTTCCTTTTTTACCTCTGGTTTATTAGGAAAATTGAAGACAGATGAGTTAGGAAAAGTATAACATAAGCCATTTACAAAGGCTTTTGTGACTGAGAATGTTTCGGATGTTGGGAACTCAGTGATTGATCACACACGTGTCTGCCGTGAGGGAGCTGCTGGTTGAAGGAAGGGACAACATGGCCAGACCATGAGTGACAGCACAGTGGGAGAGGACAGGATCTTGGGGCAGGACCAGTTCTTTGTTAGTGAAAGTAGAGGTAATGTCCAACCATGATGCTGCTGGATTCAAGAGTGAAGTCTGGTTAAAACTGTCAAGGTCATTTAGAAGGAACGTGTTAATTATGCCCAGAACTAGTGACTTATAGTGCTTTTCCTCACTGATTAAAAATGAAATAAAAGGTTATTCAATAATTTCTCTAAACAGAAAATAGTTCAAGCCTAGCAGTTAACTTTTAACAGTGGATCATTTAATACTGGACCAAGTGGAAGTCTAATTCTACTTTGGTACAAGTATCTCAATTATATCTTCTAAAATACCGCTTTATTTAGACGTCTTCATGGTCAGCACTTTTTGGAAGGAGATTCAGTAAACTTGAAAGTATTTGGCAAATGGGCATCATTTTGAAAAGAAGATAGCACGTACACATGAGTGTAAAAGACTTTAGAATTCATAAGTTGCCACTCACATAAGTCACTTAAAAGGAGTTCTGAGGTTTCAATTAAGAATATTGGCAGTGATCCATTGTAGCACAAATATTTATTATTACTGTTACTTAATCATTTAACCTGTGCTTCTTATTACTTCTGTGATACAATGTTAATTTATAAGCTGCTCCTCCTTCTACAGCTTTTAGGGAAAATTACTCGTAGGAGGCCCGAGTTAAGTCACTGAAGTGCTCCTTTGATTTGTTTTGTAGGACTTTGTTATGAAAAAGCAAAGAGAAGGACATTTATAGTTTGTCGCCATTAATTGCTTAGCATTTATATATTAACACAGGTGTCTATTAATTAACTTGATAATAAAGACTATTGGAATGTAGGTTGATAAAAGTTATTCTTTGTTTTCGAGGCGATTACTAGTGCAGCCTTTGGTTATGTTTGAATTCTGAATCTCCTCCTTTTTTCTTGCTTACCCTGTTTGCAAATTGTCTTAGGCTTTGAACCATTGCTAGGGAGAATTTCCTTTAAAGTTCCAAGAGCTCGTGAGTATCTATGGAGAAAACTTCTAAGTTGCGTTGAGGTCTGAGCAAGGCCCACCCCTAGACCGATTTCTGGTTTCTGACTTGGGTCACCAACTTGGGTGGAGCCACTGCGGGAACTCAGAGGTGGTGTGAGTCTGTGGGGCCAGCAGCCTACAAGGTGGGCTCTGGGCTGGGGTGGCCAGAGGTGAGGAGGATGGGGATGAGAAAGGAAGGACTTTCTTCTCCTTGCTACTTTGCTACTTTATTTTTCTTTTCTCTCTTGGGAGACACAGTGGTATATTAAAGGCCCAGCACTAATTTTGAATATAGATATAATTTGTTGGCTTAACAGTATCAGTTCATATATAATGGTCAGTTTTGTTTGTGTGTGTGTGTGTATTTTGGGTCTTGATCCTCCCAAAAGCTTTAAAAATAGGTAACTAGAAAAAATCTACTGGAAAACGAAGAAAAACATTTGTGGATGTTAGGATGTCATATGACCTGAACGTGGTGGTGCTGGTGTTTTAAATTGCTGTAGAAATCAAGATGATCCTACAGTCACACTTCTTCCTGCCTAGAGAAAAGTCAGAGAAAAATTATCAGATTTTATGTAGATCTATTCCAGTAATAAAGCATTTTGGGCTCTTTGATGGATAACTTTGAATAGTTAACTTTTTATATGTTGGGTTATAAAGGGCTCTAACTACATTGGACTATAATTTAATAATGCTACTCATTTTCATATTTAAAATATTTTTTAATGTTTATTTTTGAGAGAGGAATAGAGAGAGACACACACAGCATGGATGGGGGAGACACGGAATCTTCAGCAGGTTCCAGGCTCTAGGCTATCAGCGCAGAGCTGAAAGCAGGGCTCGAACTTCCAGACTGAGAGATCATGACCTGAGCTGAAGTCGGACACTTAACCGACTGAGCCACCCAGGTGCCCCTAAAATATTTTTAAAATAGTTTTTTTCTTTTAAGTACCAGAATCAAAGGAAAATAAAACTGGGACATAAGAAATTATATAGTAATAACAATATCTTTTTAAAAAGATGTTTATTTATTTATTTTGCGAGAGAAAGCAAGCAGCAGGGAGAGAATCCCAAGTAGGCTCCTTGCTGTCAGCGCAGAGCCCAAAGCAGGACTCTATCTCACGAACCGCAAGATCATGACCAGAGCCGAAATCAAGTCGGATGCCTAACCGGAGTGACCCAGGTGCCCTGATAATAACGATATTTTTAATACTTAGCTTACATTAGGAAGGTCTTAGAAAGTTCCTCCTGAGAAGAACAACCCAGAAACCAGTTAGGCCTGGAGTGTGGGGGTAGCTTGGTCCTGGTTTAAGGCTTGTTCACATGCTGGCGAGCATCTGCTCATCAGAGTCAGGGGCACGTTTAGAAACGTGCGGAAGAGCAAATCAGATGGCCACGACTGTGTGCAGGGCTGTGAGGAGAGGAAAATACTACACTGCTTAAGATACATTGTATTAAAAGCTGAAGAAAAACTTCAAACAGGGTAAGAGCAGGATTTAGTCTAAATATCAGGTAAGGTCCATGCCTCTCCGGTATTTCTAACTCAGCGGTGAGAGTGGGTGAGCTTTCAGAGTTCTTTTCCTCCCCTCCCTTTCTTTTTCCTCCTGTCCTCCATCTCCATCCGTTCCTCTGATAGGCACGGAGTTGTGGGACTGAATCAGATGTGGGCACTGGGCTGCTCAGGGGACGTGTTCTCTGGTTCCTGGCCCCGGTGGTGCGGTCTTAGCTGGTGGAGGAGGCCGCCTGTCACAGCTTCGTGGACTGGGGCCTTGTGTGGCCCTCGCACCTGCACCTGCGTGTACCGCGTCCCCTTCCCCTGACAGCCCTCCCCCGTCGGTGGTCAGGGATGAGGCTGAGCATAGAAAATGACGTGCAACTAGAGTATCGTCGGGGCTCATTCTATTTGTTTTACAGTCATCTTTCCTTGAATTTAAATTCTGACATGGGGGAGACTGGGAATTTCTTTTTCCTGGTTGTTTTTGTTTGTTTTGGTGTTCGGTTTTTTTCTCCCCTATTCTCAGCTGCCTCTTTGTCTTTCAGTGCTCATTTCAATGGAAAATAAACTACAACATAACTTACATATGACATTAAATTCTTCTTCTTCCTTCATTAATTTCTTTGATTTAAAATATTCTTAGAGTAATAGACTCTTTCTATATTGTGTTCCAGAAGATGATTATCTGCAGATGTGTGAAATAATAGGGTTACTTTTAGAATTTACTAGTGTGTGCAACAACTACCTTTGTACAATCACGGTTTTCTACGGCGAAAACCGGGGATTATCTGCATCAAAATCACCTGGTGAGGCACCTGGGTGGCCATTCCGGTGAGTGTGTGTGACTGCAGCTCAGGTCATGATCTCACAGTTTGTGGGTTCGAGCCCCACATCGGGCTTGTTGCTGTCAGAGCAGAGCCCACTTTGGATCCTCTGTTCACCCCCACCCCCTCAGCTGTCTCCCCTGCTCTCATGCTTGTTTGCTTTCTCTCGCTCGCTCGCTCTCTCTCCCTCCCTTCCTTCCTTCCTACCTTTCTTCCTTTCTTTCAAAAATAAACATTAAGAAAAATCACCTGGGGTATTTGCTCAGTTCTCTCTGTAAGACTGTTCTGGGGTGCCTGGGCGTGTCAGTTGGTTAAGTGTCTAACTTCAGTTCAGGTCAAGATCTCACAGTTCGTGGGTTTGAGCCCCATGTCAGACTCTGCTGACAACTCAGAGCCCGGAGCCTGCTTCAGATTCTGTGTGTCCCTCCGTCCCTCCTCTCTCTGCCCCTCCCCTGCTTGTGCTCTGTTCTTCTCACTCAAACATGAATAAATATTAAAAAAAAAAAAAACCAACCTGTTCTCTTTGGAGAAACCTGGGAATCTGCATTTAACTTTATGGGCTATTCTGATTCACCCTAATGTTGGAGCGCCAGTGGAGTGCAGAGATACTAACCAGTGCTTTCCAGTCTTTTATTTCTGTGTGGCCACGGATATCATGTCAGTTTCTATTAACAACCCTGAGCGATCATACAGCAAGTTTTCCCTGAATGTGGTGGGACTTGGGTTTGATCCCAATTCTACTTTAATCGAAGGGATTCCTATTTCCTTTCCTACTGTTTATATAGAAGAGAGCTACACTGTGCCCCCAGGTAGGCTGATATTCAGGCCTTAAGGCCACAGGTGTGGGGCTTTCCATTTGTTAACCTCGTGTTTTTCAAGCTTCAGTGTGCATTGGAATGCCCTGGAAGGTTCGTGAAAACACAGATTGTTGAGCCCTGCTCCCAGAGTTTCTGCCTCTCCTGTTTGGAGCATGGCCTGATAATTCTCATTTCTGACGAGTTCTGCCGTGCTCTTGCTCTTGCTTCCGACCCAGGGACCGTCCTTGGAGAGCCTCGGTGTCAACTCGGTAGCTCAGAGTTGTTTGGGCCTTGTCCCCGGCCCAGGGCATCAGAGGGCACACCCTCTCTTTCCCGGGACCCAAGGACACTCCAGCTCAGTGGATAATACCCTGCACAGCAGGGCCTCCAAGACCTGGCCCCAGGTTCACCACTGGGCAAGCATTTGGGAGACCAGCTTTGCTTGAGGGCTGAGGTTCTCAGCCTTCGCTTCCCCCATAGGAGGCAGGACTATCCACTGAATGTCCCTGGAAACTTGGGGGGTTGGTTTTACTTTCTTTTTTTAAGATTTTATTGATTTAAGTAATCTCCACACCCAACATGGGGCTTGAATTTACAACTCTTGAGATCCAGAGTCGCATGCATTTCCAACTGAGCCAGCTGGGGGCTCCGAGGTATTTGTTTTCATGTAAAATGGCTTAAGAAATAAATTTTGCTTTAATAAATTTGACTATAATTTCAAGGTAATTGATGGTAATCCTAAATTTCTAGAGTCTTCTTTCTCTTCGTCTTTTCCAAAGAGAAACTTAATGGACTCTTTAAAAAGGTAAACATTTTTCCTATAGTCACTAACAATACTTAACTGGAATATATGTTTTCAAAACTATAAGGGAACCTCTGAAAAATCCAGATGGTTTTCTTATTTCTTAGAGAAGGAGTGTCTGTATTCTGCTTCCTTTTCATTGAAGATTAGTAAAGGAGCATAGGGAGTGGAGTCCGAAAATGACACCTGGAATGGGGAGAGAGAGAATTAGTTCCGTAGACCAAATAAATGATCCATTTTAACTTCTTTTTAAAAGTTATAAAGGTAATGTATGTTCCTGATAAAAAAAAAATTCAACAGAATCTGTTTTGCTCCTTGAGTTTTCAAAGTGTTATTGGTACAATGCAGAACAGCAGCCACCAAGTCCGCCCTAGATGGCTTTTATTGCTTTTTGTTATGTTTTTTCTGTTACTTTTTGTTTTCTTTTTTTTTATGTTTATTTATTTATTTTTGAGAGAAAGAGAGTGAGATGGAGTGGCAGAGCGAGAGGGAGAGAGTGAGAATCCCAAGCAGGCCCTGCGCTGTCAACACAGAGCCCACCCCGGGTCTCCAGCTCACGAACTCTGAGATCAGGACTTGAGCCAAAATCAAGAGTCAGATGCTTAGCTGACTGAGCCGCCCAGGTGCCCGACTTTTTGTTTGTTTTCTAGCCTTCTTTCCTTTTTTCCTTTGGTAGTTTTAGCTTTTAGTCTAAAGGTATTTCGGGGAGAACTTTCTAAAAGTGATTCCCTATACGGCCTTAGGGATGAGTTGCCAAGACAGGCATGAGGCAGGATCTCTCTGGCATCTTCCTTCACTCTTGGCAAAAACAGACTCTACCTGTTTATACAACATACGGATTTCATAAATTCTGTTCCAGCGGGTTGCAATTATGCCCCTTGCGTCCCTCAGCTCCTCCTGTAATTAAAGCCTGAGTATAATAACGCAAGGTGTCCTGTTCAGAGGACTTTTTAGACTTGAGGGTTTTTTGTATACAATTTGGACACAAACTGTATTTGGAAATATTTAGTCATTATATTTTTCTTTCAGTTATTTAGTTAAAGATTGTGGCTACTCTGGCTTTAAGTCTTTTTTTTATGTTTTATTTTTTTATTTTGAAAGACAGAGACCGTGCAAGCAGGGGAGGGGCAGAGAGAGAGGGAGACAGAATCTGAAGCAGGCTCCAGGCTCTGAGCTGTCAGCACAAAGCACGACGTGGAGCTCGAACCCACGAACCGTGAGATCATGACCTGAGCCAAAGCCAGATGCTTAACCGACTGAGCCACCCAGGCGCCCCTGGTTTTAAGTTCTCAATTCTGGCGAGTCCCATTTTTGATACTATTATCCCTTCTAGTTTTTTTTATGCTTTAGCTTTTTGGAAGGTCCTTGAGAATCTGGTGAAAGCTAGGGACCCTCTTCCCAGAAAAATCTACACACCACTCAAAATCCGTTTTACGGGAGTTTTCAAATCCTTTCCCTCAAGGTTGAGAATTCAGGCGCTAAATGTGAGTTACAGCCCCGAATGTCCAGGTCTGTGGCCCGTGGGAGGAAGCCCGCTGGTCTGGGGAGGAAGGGGTTTGGGATCCGGCGGGAAGAGTCAGTGGTCGGTGAGCGTGTGATGCCCGAGCCAACGTTACTTCCTTCCACAGTGAATGGTGACCTTTTTGAGCTACCGCTGTGGTCACCGTAATAGGACCATTCCTGACAGCAGGATAGGTAAGGGGTGGAGAGGCTCACGTTCTACCTATTTTCCAACCGTAAAGTCCTGGTAAACCAGCTCCTGTTAGCGACACAGCAGAATTTTCCACCGATGGACACTGGATGATGGCACACACAGTATCCCAAAGCCCCACACGGCCGCCAGTTCTTAATTATCCGACTTTAATGAAAATATTACAGTTCTTACTTTGCAAGCTAATTTGGGAAGTGTATTAAAAATGGAGATTCCTGAGCCCCCCAGTTTCAGGTTGAGAACTAGCCACTAGGGGGTAGAGTCCAGAAAATAGCCCTCCTGGGAGGAGCAGGGTGGGAGGGGGCGGAAGGCGGGGCCTGTGGGGAAGGAGTATGTCAGGTCCCAGCCCAGTTCCACTGCTTGCTAACTGATGGACTTTTGCGGGTCACTCAAGCTCTGTGCCTCAGTTTCTCCCTCTGTAAAGTAGTACTTCTTTCATGAGGTTCACGTCAGACAAAAAGACCTTTTTTTTCAATCAGTGCAGCGCTTAGTGTCCGGCAGACGGTAAATCCCTCGTGATTGTTAGCTGCTGTCGTCACTACCACCAGTGTGATTACCACCAGATAGAGTCCCAGCGGTTCCATGAAAATCCTGCTTCTCATTCTTGAACGTGGTTTTCAAGAATATAAGTAATGATCGCCTAACATTTATTGAGCCTTAAGTGTACCAGGCACAGTGCTGATTGCTTAAAGGTAGTCTCTCCTTTAACTGTTAATACAGCTTTTGGAGGTAAGTCCTTATGTCTTGGTTTTGTGGATAAGGAATGTATCCTTTAGGAAGTAAGAGAGTTCTTGTTTACTCCGTGTGTGTGTGTGTGTGTGTGTGTGTGTGTGTGTGTGTAAATCAAAAAGCACAACTAGACATTTACTGTGCCTCTTTTGGCTTTGCGTATTTATTAAAATAAATTAATCTATTAAAAATCTTAATTATTTTAGTCCTTAGCTGTTGAATATCTACATATTTCTCTTTGGCATTTTAGGAAATGTAATTTTAGGCACATTCCCCTTTTCCTTCTGGGTCCCCTGTTAGTGTAAAAGGAAGTTCTTGCAGAAAATGAGAGAAGGCAGGAAGCAATCCTTAAGTCTGGAATGCCAGAGGACTTGGCCTCCAGGATGCGAACCTGATTAGAGTAGGAGAGAGAGCTGCTCTTGGTGGCTGTGCTTTCTCTCTCTTCTCCAGTCCATTCAGAGTTCTCCTTTACTGCAAGCTGGGGGCTGCCGCAGCCTCGGTGCGCTGGGAGGACTTGTGCCATGGTAGCGTCCTCGCTAACAGCAAGCCACAGCTATAGTGTTGATCTCGCTGTTGATAATGATGAGACGCATCAGTAAGAAAATATAAAGTATAAGCCTGTCCTTTTTCTAGAATGGTTTGTTTTTTTTTTTTTAACATTTTATTTATTTTTGAGAGAGAGACACACACAGAGTATGAGCAGGGGAGGGTCAGAGAGAGAGAGAGAGACAGAATCTGAAGTCAGGCTCCAGGCTCTGAGCTGTCAGCACAGAGCCTGATGCGGGGCTCAAACCCACGAACCATAAGATCATGACCTGAGCCAAAGTTGGCCACTTAACTGACTGAGCCCCCCAGGCACCCCTCTAGAATGATTTTTAAAGTTTTAGAAATAATTATGCCTTTGAATTCGTAGAAAATTCGCAGTATTCTGAATGTAGCTGCATCTATACTCAATCAGTGTGTACGGTGTGGCTTTAATATAACTTTAGAATCTGCCTGTGGAGTCAGCAGGAGTCAAAAACCATTTGAGCTCTGGTCCTATGGCTTTTAAATCTGCTCTCAAAGATTTTTGGAGCAAGGGTTCCAGGAAGATGCAGAGGGAAGTGTTGGGGTGGACTTAGGAGAATCCAAGTGATTTACCAGTGTCCTAAACACACACTAATCGTCATGGATAGAAAACGTCCTCTCAGCCCTTGGTCCCTGAGCACTGCACAGCTAGGACATGTGAGCGCTAGGTGTCAAGGGCACATGTACCCTTAGCCTTCCCAGGTTAGCTCAATCCAATATGGTTTCTAGAGTGGCGAAACTGGACCGAAAAATTTGTTCAAGGTCACACAGCTAGTGAATAGTCTAGAAGTTGGAATTCGATCTTGGGTTTCTTAGACCTGAAGGTTCATGATCTTTGGAGAGATTTGTGGCTGGAAAAGTCTTCGTGGAGGCTGTACCAAAAAGGGTAAGAGTGTCAGTTTTAGGCAAGGGGGTGCAGCTGGAGCTGAGATCAGGACAGCTTGATCAAGGGATGAAATTGAGAAAGGATCACGGAGTCAGCCATCGGAGAGGTTCGCTGGGGAGAGCTAGGGAAAATGAAACTGGCGAGGTTAATTTGGTCAAGATTACGGAGGGATTAAAAGACAGCAAGTGTTAGGATTAAGCCGTATAGCAAACATGTTAAAATGGAGGGTGTTTGAGAAACTGAAAGATTAAATGATCTTTGTTTAATGGGTTTTCTTGGAGAAGGGGCATGGAAGGCAATTAGGAAGTTCTTGTAGTCTTTTCAGGTGGATTCCCGACAGATTTGTCTTTAATGCCATTAACAACATTTTCATTTAAATAGAAAATATAAACCTAAACAAGTAGATAGGAGCCCTGTGCAAAGTGAAGTCCAGTCTTAGAATTGGTCAATACCTTCTCCTCTGTAGGATTTTCCTCTGTCTCCATCTTTCTTTCCCTCTCTCCTTATAACTATCGCAACTTACTTGTTGAAGAAAGTAGGTCATTTGTCTAGTAGAGATTCCCACAGTTTGAGATTTGCTGATTGAGTCGCTATGGTTCAGCATGTTCTTTGGTCCTTTTTATTTCCTATAAATTGGTAGTTAGATCGACAGGCTTTATCAAACTCGTTATCAATTTTTTTTGGCAACAATATTTCATTACTGGTTTGTTCATTAGGGAGGCATAGAATGTCTTGATTTTTCTTTCTGTTTTGATGGCACTGCTGATGTTTACCATCATCTTTTCCCTCTCTCTCAGTTGTTAATATTATTATTTTTTTTTTTACTGCATTCGAGACTGCCAGTGACAAACAACAAAATGTGTTTTGAAGCACATTCTATCAGGCGGCGTAGCCGTGACCAAGATAACTATCTTGGGCATGAGCCCACGGTTTGTTCAGTTTTATGTATTTGTCCTTCTAGATTTATTTTTGTGTTGCTGTGCCTAATTCTAAGTGTAAGCTTCTCAAAGCCGTTCAGTCAATCATTCACCAGCCCCTTCCTGGGTGCCTGTCTGCGCTTGGCACTGGGAAGCCAGGAGGAAGTAAGAGAGACGTTTGGGGGATGCACGAACAGACAGCTGAAGTACAGCGGGGTAGATTCTTGAAGAGGGGCCCGTCTGAAGGTGGTGTGGCTTGTTGTTGGGGGCATCCTGGAGTTCATGTTTAGCAGGCTCTGAGGACAGCCTTGCAACCCCAGAACACGACAGGCATCCCTTCCGGGCTGAAGTGCCGACCTGTGGCTTCTGGAGAGCTTGAGGGCAGTTGCAGAGGAGAGTGTGGCGGGGCCTTTACCCTCAAGCAGAGATGTTCATAGTGCAGTTAAAATACGTGGGACTGGAAGTAGAGATATGGGACTTGTCACCCTCAGGGAGCAGCATGGAGTCATCGGGGTAGAGATCCCAGCAGCACCAGTTTCCACGAGAGCTGAGCTGGCCACGGAGCTTTACGTGAACGTAGTCTGAGAAGGCGGCACGGGTCTCTTTCTGTTGCTTCCTGTCAGCCTGTGAACCTTAACTTAACTGTTACTCCCTGATCATGAGCGGTAGAGAGTGTAAGTAGTCTTACACTCAAATTTGCAGGAGTTTTAAATTTTAACCTTTCTTATTTATTCACAATAATTGTAATAAAATATTTTGAAGTATCCCACATATAAAATATGCAAGTTTCATAATTTTTGAAAAAGAGGAGTTGAGGGGAATATATGGAATACCTTCAAAAAGTTGAAATTATATCAAATCCTCAGTACGCAATAGTGTGTGAGGCCTCCGGTGTTGTCCAGAGTACACTCGGGACAGAAGTGAAGGTTTGCCCATCTCCTGGGGACACCATGCTGGGGACGGCAGCTTTGCAAGTCACTTAAGGTTTGGTTCCCCATGGTGAAAACAGGATGATGGCAGGGACCGTCTCAGGGACTCATGGTAGAGGTGGACTGTGCACAGCACCCATCACAGAGCCCTGCCTACAAACGTCAGCTGTCTTTGTTAATAACATTTCCTTTAGGGTGTTCCTGGGGCAGGTGGGGGGTGACTGTGCCATTATGCAGTGGATGTTTTATAGATTTCTATTGCTTTCCTTTTCGAAAGGATATTTTAAATTTATTTGTCTACACACTAAAACCTTGGGAGGCCAATAGCATGCTAAGTTTCTTGATCAGAGTCATGATTTCACGTGATGGGCAGCCCTGCGTGGCCGTCAGACCCTCACTCTGGAGGAGACCCGTTCCGTCTTCCCTCCCACTACCGTGTCCTGTGTGCCTTTTCTTCTCCCCGTTAGTAGTTGGAATTGATGATGGCAGTTTCCAAAGCAGGGAGAAAAAAGGAGCAGGGACTTATTCTGACCTAGATATTACAGGATGTTATGAGACTATTCAAATCTTTGTCATCTCACTCTGGATTCTTGCGATAGTAATAAGTGGCCATCTTTATTCTTTGTTACACATCTGTACTTCGTGTGGTTATTGGAGAAATCTTTCTTACGTAGCCTGAGAATCACCATAATTTCTCAGCCATGTTTTGCCGGCTCCTGGCCTTGTCCTCCCCGACTCCGCAGTGCCCTTTGTTGGGGTGTTTGGGACTGAGGTGCTCTTCGGTCCCTCTGGTCCTGCCGGAGGGCCAGCTCCCTTTGATTTCTATTCTACACGCTCTTGAATTTTTGTTTTTCTTTTTGTTACTGTCTACTGTCTTCCTGCTCTGGCTTTCCTGCTTTTAATCATGGATTTAGGCATATTGAGATGTTAAGGTAAACATTTTCAGGGAAGCTTCGATCTGTTCCAGAATGATGGACTTGAGTATAGACTGATAGTCCCTTTGTTAAGAGCACTTTGCTGGGTTCTGTCAAAAATTTAAAGGCACCGGCCCTTTGGCAGACATTCTCCTTATGGAGATTTATGCCACAAAATATTTCTCACAAAGAGGAATGCGTACGGATTATATCACTGTGCTGTATTAGGTAGGGAAAGATGGGAAGCAACCTAAGTGTCCATCAGGAAGGGCCTGGTTACATAAGTCACAGTTCCGACAAATAATGCAACCCTGTGTAGCATGGGAATATTTTCCCTTTTTAATTCTTTTAAAGAGTCCTTGACATTTTATTCTACATTTTCTTTAAAGTCTTGTGTTGCCATTAGTACTTAATTCATTTCATCATAAAAGAAGACGGAAGCACGTAGGCTCTTGGCCTCTACAGCACACCCACGTGATAGTTTTGGTCTGATCCTTCCTCACATCGTAATTGGGACACGAGTGTTTCATACCCGCTCACACTGCACACTCTAAGATGTTAAGTACCGGCAAAAGGAATGTTCTACGCTGGGCTTTCAGCAGACGTCTACCACGTCTGTTTCCCTAGGTGAAAACTAGGGGAACAGATGTGGACATGCCCCTGCCCCAAGCTCTTTTCACAGCTTTGTTGTTTTGTGAGTCAGTCTCCATTTTACCCTTGACTCATAACATAAAGAGGGTTAAAACCAGAACCCATAAATGGTTAAAAGTTTGTGGGTGAGATGAAGACAAATAATATTGATAAAGAGCTCTGAAAGGGTAAACCACATTCCCCACATGTGGTCTTTTGCATTACAGAATTATCACAGTGAGATACTCTTTTGAATAGCCATGGCCCTGCATCCACACAGCATATCAGTGCAGAATAATGTGCGTGCAAACCAGTGTACACACTAGTGTGCACTGATTCAAGTTTGTAAATAACCAGAGATGGCACGGTTGTGTTAAAAATGTGGGGCGCCTGGGTGGCTCAGTCGGTTAAGTGTCCGACTTCGGACCAGATCATGATCTCGCAGTCTGTGGGGTTTGAGCCCCGCGTCTGGCTCTGTGCCGACAGCTCAGAGCCTGGAGCCTGCTTTGAATTCTGTGTGTCTCCCTCTCTCTGCCCCTCTTTTGCTCATGCTTTCTCTTTCTCTCTCTCTCAAAAATAAATAAACATTAAAAAAATTTTTAAATGTAAAGCTGTGTCTTGTCATTTGTTTATAAAATGTGATGCTGAACCCATCATTTTCTGATACTGACATTGCCCTCTTATATTGTCTATTAAATTACTCATTACTACTGCTCTTCTTGAGGTGAAAAGAAGTACATACTAGAAAATAAATATAGGTCTAAGGGGAAAAAGCTCAGGTTTTTTATGGAATATAACCTTTCTATCTTTATTAAAGCAGCCAAATGTAGACTTTATAGTCCCAGGGCGATTTATATATAGATGATGATTGTTTTAGGTTAAAAATGGTACCTTTTCTGGATGTTTTCTCAGTTAAATTTATCCTTACATTTCAACATAAACTGAGGCAGAACAAGTTCCCGTTTCAGCCATTCTCCCTAAATTTTGTTTCAGTTTTATTTCCAACTGAATTTAATAATTGAGAGCCTCTTGTGGTTAGGAATCGTGTTTGAGACTTTGGTGGAATCTAATCATTTTGAACTTTTAAAGCCTTAAAAAGTGAAATGTAAAGCCATAGTAAAATTTCCTGATAGCTTTCCTAGTCTATTAGTTCAGTGCTGCTTATTTTAGAGGGGACGGTATCTAAATGGAAATGTGTATTCATTATAGTTGTAATGGTCTCCCTTTCAACTCTTTTAAAAATCAGTTCATTTAGCTACAAAGAGAAAATAAAAAAAAATTTAAAAGGCTAATAAGAATAGGGCACGTGAGCCGTTCCTGTTTCTTAAGTGAAGTTTACCCCCCCTCCAAAAAAAAAAAAAAAGGCCCACTGCCCATGAACCGTGCGTGCGCGCTCGCGTGTATTTGAGGAACTGGCAGGGGTCTGCTCATTTGTTCGCCCATTGTGAGGCTGTCCAGCACCTTTGTGGGGCTTTCTGTGACAGGGTGAAGGCCCTGAATGGAGGCCTTGTGCCCTCCTCGGTTAGGAATCCTCGCTGTTCATCTAAAGGCGCCTGCGGGGCACCCAGCGGGGTGTCTGTGTGACCAGTGGAGGTCTGGGGTCCCGAAGAGATGGGGCCGGGGTTGGAGGGCGGGGAGCAGGGGGCACTGAGAGCTGTAATAATCTTTCAGCCTTGGCTTTTGTCCCCCACAGCCCAGTTGTTCCCCCCTGCTGGCAGCCAGATTGAAGAGACCCTTTTGGGGGTCCTGGATTGCGTGTGCTCAGTGAGGCCTCACCTAACGTTACCAGATTAAAACCCGGACACCGGGATTTAACTCTTACAAAAGCGTGGTACTGACTGGGCATTATGCCTTCCTTTTAGAGGTTAGGTATTTTGGTTGAGAGAGAGAGAGAGAGAGAGAGAGAGAGAGAGAGAGAGAGAGAGAGAGAGAGAGCGCGCGTGTGTGTGTGTGTGTGTGTGTGTGTGTGTGTGTGTGTGTGTGTACTGAAAGGACAGAGAGTTGCTTCGGAAATGCTGTCTCGCAGGCCTGTCCTTCCTGCAGAGCCTGTTTGAACCAGCACTTGGCTGGTTAAATCTGGTCCGGACCGTTGGTGTACTTTGTAGTACTAGCTATTGGTCCAAAGTTTCTTGGCTTAAGAAGCCGTGTAATTTTCAGCGTACGCTGTGTGAGAAAGGGGTGAGGCAGCAGAAGCTTTTTATAGGGTTTCAACTAATAAACATCAGTTCTTAAAGTCCTATTTTGAGGGTTTCGCAGGGGAAGTAGAACTCGTATATAATGTTTCTTTAATACTAACACTGACAGGGAAAGGGAGAGAATTTTATTTTTAACTGATATTTCCCATTCTTTTTTCCCCTCTCCCATCAGAAACTGGTTTTTCAGCTTTCCGCACCAATTAAGACCTGCTGTAATAAGTGTTTTACATTCTGTGCTGCTGTTTGACTTTGGGCGTGAATGGGGGCAGAATGTTCCGTAGCTGAGCATACATAGTTACACGCTAGAGACTGGGTATACAGTAAGTTTGGTGGGGTGTGGTATTTGGTTTCTGTAATAGTATTTCAGGACAATACCGAAGCCATGCTGAATACCTCTTGGAAAAGTGTTCAACAGGATGCCCGAAAGGCCATGTTAATGATAAGTTTCTCATACCTCAGCAGGTTTTCTGGGTGTGTTTCGTTTCCCTACTGCTGTTTTATTCTTTACTGTGGTTCTCTGGAAACTATGCCACGCGAACATATGGAATTCTGTACATGAGTGTTTATTGGTTTTGTAGAAACCCCAGGATACCGTGAGCTTAATAACGACGTTGTTTTGTGGGTTATCCAGAGGACGCACCAAAAGTCCGTTGATAATAAAATTTTCATTAATTATTTTAACATTGTCAAGGTACTACTAAAGGCAGCCCAGCCAAAATCAGAATTAAACAATAACACGAGCTTTTGGTTTGCTCTGATTTAAAAAAGAGTTTGGTCGTAGCTGATCTCTTTCCCTGTCTTTTACCGACTGTTCTCTTCCTGCAAAACTCAAATATAGTGTTTAGTTTGTATGGTCACAATAACTTTAGTTGTGTATGTGTGTGTGTAATACACACGCAGACATATATGTGTGTGTATATATATACACACATGTATGTATATCCACATATAATTTTTTTTGCTCTTGATGATTCACTGCTTTCTCTTTTGTTTCTATGTTCTATGAAGTGTTAAATGATGGCTATAACATATTTCCATGTCTGTATAAATGTAATATAAATTGATAGTTTGTGATAAGCCTTTGCTTCGTTTTGGTCACAACCTCGCGGAGATATTTATGGAGAGCTTTCTCTCTGTGTTTGTTTAGGACATGTCTCAGGAAGGCTATGGGACTAGATCGCAACCTCCTTTGGCTCCTGGAAAACCTAACCACGAAGACTTGAACTTAATACAACAAGAAAGACCATCAAGTTTACCAGTAAGACATTAATGTGCCGATTTGGAAATGTTATGAGTTACACATTTTGAAAAAGAGCTGTTATTTTTGCTTGTTCCACTGTATATTAAGACTGAGGGGAGAGGTTTCTAGATGTCAGATATATTTGTGATTTATTAACTTTTTAGGGCTTTATTCTGGATAGGTCCCTTTCATCTGGAAGTATCTCTTGGTCCAATTGCTAGATACGCAGCTGATGGGTTTTGTGGCAGAAAGGTGTTTCTGTTGGACAGTGTGCTTTGCCCAGCCTGTTGCTTTCTGTCGTGATACAGAACAGAGGTGTCTGTACAGGAGTTAAACGTAAAGAAATTCCCACTTTGCAAACGATCACACATGATGAACGAGGTACAGCATCCGGTGGTGGCGTCCCATCTTCTGGGACTAGATGTCAAGAGAAGTCAGCCAAGCGTTTTCCACCCAAAAGAAAGCATTTTAGTTTAAATTTGGAAAAAAAACAGCCTTTTAAGTATTTCCACCAGCAAATACAGTATGGTGATCGGGCGTATATTGATTAGGGTGGTGGCTGTGTTACAGGGACTCACGTTGATGCCTATGAAGAATACATCTGTTTTTTTCACGGGTGGCCTAATTTAAACGAGGTTTTCCTTATAAACTAAAAGAGTACATCTGTGCAAATAAATTTTTATACTTCTTTTTTGTTTAAATATTTTGATTTAAAGAATTACTATTATTGCTTCATCTTTATTACGTTTCACTTGAGATGGGAGTTCAGGCTAGCCAGGATTTTAATTTGAATTTCAAATATTTTACAGTAAGTAATGTGATATTACTTCTAAACATTTAAGAACCAGCGTTTGTCATAATGTTCTACATGGCATTTGGCTTACATACTCCGCCCGTCTTTAAGCTGCATGTAGCCTTAGAGAAGGAGGTAAGTGGTGGCTACAGTGTATAGCATCTTTGAAGCCGATGAACATGTTTCTGACATAATTTTTTAGCCTTTATTTCTGTGATGGGAGGTGGGTGAAATCTGTCGTGGTCATCTTATAGTCAGCACTGGAGTATTTATTGTCTAGTTATTTGGTTTTTGAAAGAATGAAAGAGGCGATGGATTCTACATTTTGTGTTGTAAGCTTTTTTCTTTAGTGGGTGACTGACGGCTACATAGTATGTGTACCCCCATACAGGTGGGCACCGCTGAATAATGTAACGTTTGCCGAATATTTGGGAATTAGTTTGTGGTTTGAGGAAATTTCAGTGGATTCACGGGAAGCAAATGGACGACGAATTCCACTTTCCCCCGTTTTTAGAGAAGCCCAGCTTCGTAGGTGTGCCACTGGCCGGTGATGTGTCCTGTGCTACAGGTTGGAAAAGCTGCTGTAAATTGATACAGGTGTCTTATGGAGTTATAAGAATGGTTTGTGGCATGTTGCTTTCTTCATATCCACTTGAACTTTGGAGTCATTCATTAGGCTCTGCTGCTTTTCATGGCTCTGCGTGGAAAGCAGGGTTGACACTCCGCTAGCTCTTGGCACAGTTAGGGAAGGAATGAAGTGTGGAAGCCCCAGAAACTGACGGGAGAGTTGTGCTCTGGGATGGTGCTTTTAAGCTGAATGTTGAAAACGGGGCCAAAAGCATGTTAGGAAGTGAACCAATCTATTCATCAATAGTTCAGGTTTTTCTGAATTGTTCTGTTTGAATACGTATAATGACTTGCTTTCTTCTTAATCTTGTCCATGCCTAATTTGCAAGAGGACTTATATTTGTTCATGATATAAATTTTCATACGTGCTAAAAAAATGTATTTGGTATTTCCTTTCTGTTTTTGTAACTCACAGGTATATAAGATGCTGATTGATGCAATAACATTTCACTAAGCTTTTTTTAGGGACCAAAATTTCCAGGTTTTGTGGTGAGTATATAAAGTTTCAGTTATTGAATAAAGGACAAACCATAGATCAGCTGGTGTACCCAGCCACCTCCCCCCACACCGGCTGCTAATCTGTTAAAATGAAAATTGGCTTTATTGAAATGAATTTTAGGCCCCTTTTCTTTTAACAGGCATCATTTGTGTGGAAAGTTTCTGTACAGGGTTGACTAATATATTTTTAGCTATGTGGATGCGGCGTCAATATATTATACACAGTTAAGGTGATCACAGTTTGGGGGGCAAGATTGGTTGGTATTCTTCATGACTCGAATATCCTGCAATTTTAGCGTTACTTCTGTTAAATATTTTAGGTCTTACACTTGGCTAAGTTGCTACTGTAGGTACCATGAAACTCTGTTGTTCTTATATCTGAATTTGCTATTGGGTGATTTGTAGATGTATGCTGCAGTTTTGATTCATGTATCAGTGATAGAAATTCTGTCTTTTAAAGGCAGTCCATCATATGTGTCACCTGTGGCTTGTAATTTGGAACTAGGGAAGTTGTGGGTCTTACCTTTATATTTAAAGAAATGTGGTGTAGTGATTCTAACATGATGTAAAGTCTTCGTTCGTGGTATATGTGACTGTTAAGAAGGAGGTTTCTCCAGCGGTTCTATCTTCATCTTTCTGATGATACTGAGGTAGACTTTGTAATGTTTTCTGCACGTGCGGTACTTTTTTTTTTTTATCAAGGTTGTCATGCGATTATATTTCCATTACGAGAAGTCAAGGTGTTTCCAGTGTCTTTAGCTGGATCTGTAATTTGATCTCTCAGTAAGTTGTCCTCCCACCATTGTTTGGACTGGTACCGTCTGTATTTGCATGTCATTAAATCCTTGGTGATCTTCGGGAGCTGATGCAGTTATGTCTTCCAGCTGACTTAGATCTCGAGATCATCCACGGTAAAGCAAATAACTCATAAATTAATACTTGTCCTCTTGTTGTCTTGGGGCCATTACCAGTGGTATTTACTTATCACTTAATTCACTTCGACCTAAGCCCAGAACAAATCTTCCTTAATAATGTCCACTTACCGCTATACCTCTTAATCAACAGCCTCTCCCCCATCGAGATACACTAGCTTACACACCCTGGATATAACCAGTATTAACAAATCTTAGCGGATAGCAGATCTTGAAAGTGGCCTGCAGAACTCCGTCTCCTTGGAATAGTATCACTTAAAGTCTAAGCGTGTTGTGTAGTTTTTCTACCTCTAATATTGGTATGAAGTGAAGTCAGCATTTAAGCAAAATAGACAGTGGAAGGCCAGAAAAATGCTACAGTGTATTAACTCTTTATTTTATGAACATTGAGTATATCTTAATTTCTGTTTTAAGATAACTCCTCCAAACATTATTTAATACACTTTTTTATTGTCTTTCGTCACATTTTCATTGCTTGTGCCATTTACTGTTTATCTTTCTTACACGTATTTTTATAGCTGTCTTGGCTCCCCTTTTAGATTAGGATCTTTTCAGAGTATTTACTGTGTTTTATTCAGCAGTATTTTCCTAATAAGACTTTATGTAAAAACTTGTAAACGTGTTCTTCCTCTAGTTCCAGAATTTTCTTTTCATTGCTTAAGGGACTTTTTTCCAAGGTATCGAATCGATATCAGTAGAGCCTACATTCGCTGATGATCCTTAGACTACAGGACCACGAGTGTGGTGTTAGCAGGGTGGGTTTTTCCTTAAAACCATTTTCTATTATTATAAATGACATTTGACTTGAACCTGGTAGCCTTTAGCTAGTTCTAGGGAAGAAGTGGCACTTTTGCATAATTAAGCCAAAAATAGTGCGAAAACATTCTTCCCTTAGTAATACATGTTTTTTAATTGTAAACATAAATAAATTGACAGGAACAATAAGCGTAATTTCAGTAAGTGCGGCACAGATATGTTGTTAATAAAATCTGTATAAGCATGTATACGAGGAAGTAAACAAACAGAAGGTGATTTTCTGTCTTGTCCAAAGTAAACAGCACTTTCCCTCCAGGATCTGAGGAGCTGTGCCTTCTCCTCGACTTGGCCGGCAGTGACATGGTTTCTTCTTCGGCGACGCTCCCACCGGCCTGCGTTTCAGGGAGCAGGCCCGTTATTCTGTCTGCCTCAGACACACCTTCAGCCCTGTTCTAACAGCCTTTGAGAAGGCCCATCAGGTCACTAAAGATCTTCTTCTGACCCTTTCTTCTTTAAATAGGAAGTATCTACAGAGGTGGACCTAAAACGGGATTTTGGTATCTTTCAGAGCTCCGTAAAAAACCCTAAGTGTCCTGTGGAACAGTGCCTGTGGCACCTTTGTTGAGTTTGCAATTAGAAGGGAATATTGAGATAAAACACATGTTTTTTTGGCTCTTTATGAAAGGAAGGAGGTAGTAAATGTTGGTTATTCTTTGAAATAGAGGGTGTTAAACAGGATATTGGAAGCCTGAAAGAGATGGTTGTAAAACTGTTATTACCAAGAATATTCTTTGGGGGTTAGGGATGAGCAGCAGAGCCTCCAATGATCTGCCTTCCCTGCAAAAGAGTACTCTGTGTGTGTTTGTTTTTTAAATCTTTAATGGCACTTACGTTGGATAGTGGTGAAAGGTCATGTACTTTGGCAGCATATATGAATATTGATGATATGTTAATAGGGACATTTTAAGTGTTGTAGATTTGATAATACAGTGCCTGCGAACAATTGGACACTGTTGGAAAAAGCTAGGTGAAGCGTTTTGTAACTGGGTTTTGCTTTCACTAAGTTCTCAACCCAACTGAAAACACAGATTGTTAAAACGTTCTTAACCTGTTAGGTGGCAGGTTTTTGCAGGTAGAATTAGATGTATGGCCACTGAATGGACACTTCGCAAACCTTTTAAATTTGTTTTAATAAATAAAACTTGAACTTGATTTAAATGGGTTTCAATAAAAGGTTAAGAGTATAGCTATCTTCCGTTGATTGATCCTTCTCAAATCATTCTGAATATTGAAAAAATGGTAAGTTGAGAAAAGAGAAATCTAATATGTTGTCACTGTGTTTCAGTGTTGAAGCACTGATAATTCCTAGGTGTAGCTGATGACGTAAGCTGCTTATGAGTGTTTCTAAATGTTATTACAGTCCGTTGAGTTTGGGAGTTAGGGAAGCTGTGACCAGTGAGCCATCGTGGAAGGGACAGGAGATTCTCTGAGGGATGGAGCGTTGTCAGGTGGAGAGTCTGCAGATAAACCTACTTCATCAGGGATACAGGTTTCAAACTGAAAGTACAGACACATTTTGATATCTTGGCAAAGTTTTAAGTGGAACATGCAATTGTTGGGTTTCTCACGTAGAATTTACTGTATTCTCAAATGTAATTTTAGTAGCTGGTCTATTCCATATGGAGACATCAATTCTTTTTGGATTAAGGTTGAGAAAAACACGTGAGGACCTTACCGTGAAAGTCTGAATTTAGGAAAAGTGATAGTGACTTTGACAGATGTTATTTTCCAACATGGATTATTTCTTTAAGATGTGATGTTCTATAATTTTATCCCTGGGAATGTGTTTGTGATATTGGCAGTCATTTTGAAAACAGAGGATAATACTTGAACTTGAACAAGGTAAGAAGTAGTAGGAAGTGGGAAAGTAGGTTTCTCCTTCTTTCAAAACAGTCTTCCACTTATATGTTTGTTCTGTAAATGAATACCCAGTAAAACCTCACCAGCTTGGATTTCTTCCAGGTAAAAGCAGGTTAAATATATGGAAAGTTTGAATAAATTAATTTTTAAAACGAACTAGAGTTTGCTTTTAAATAACTGAAGTGTTTGTGTGCAAAGTGCTTCTAAATTGAGATCTTCAGCCCTGTTGAAATAAGTGGATAATTCTAAATTTATTATAGCTGAGATATTTGCTTAGTGGCAATATGTTATTTTTAAAAATTCATTTAATTTTTAAAAACACTTTAAGCATACCCCCTGCAAACTTTTCCACATAACATTCTGAAGATTTCCATTTAAAATATGGGGGAAATGAATTTCAACCCATTTTATGGGACTGTCAATTCTCAAAAAATTAATGAAAGAGTACTATAAAAAATAGACACTAGACAAAATTGGAGATGAAGAGAAACTGAACATAACTGATTTGCAGGATATTGGTTTTGATAATAGAAAGATAACTATGATCTATAGTTGATAAATGAGGCTCATTAAATAAGGGATGAAAAATGCAGATATGCCCGGCTAATAGAAAAGTCCGCATACAGGTTTCACAGTAACGAACTGGCGATGGGAAGGTTTGGGGCCAGCTTGTGGCTCTCCTGATGACCTGGGGGGAGGCGGTGGAGCCTTCTCTGTGCCCCCCAGGCCGGGCGCATGCAGCCCCCAGGTCCGTCCACAGAAAGCCACAGAACACACCTGGACCCAGGAGCCTCTCTGGCAGACCAGCTGTGTGGACACACAAAGGGGAGAGAGTCGTGTTTGTCTTCAGAACAAAACACAGAAAAGCGGGGAGGGGGGAGTTCTTGCGTGAGAGCCTGGGTAGGAGTTTGTCAAGCAGCGTAACAACTTGAGGTTTTAATTCTAATTTTTCATGCCAGGGCTGATGTTCCAAGGCACCTTTTCTCATTCGAGCCTGCTGTTTCTACAAAAGGCGGTTCTTGGCATGTTGAGCTAGGAAGCCTCCTTCCTCCTTTCTTCACGGTGCTCCCCACTTCACTGGTACCCAGAGGGGTCAGTGGGCTTCCCCCAGCTTTTCAGCCACGGCCAGTATAAGGGGTCGAATGCATTTTACTCTGCATTACCCAAGCTAGGTAGGAAATAGATTTTCATTTACGAATTTCCACTTTGTAGGTAACTGGAGGCATACATCTGTGTTATATAATAGGTCTGTAACCAGCAGGAGCTCATAGTAGCATTTGTGGACTGGTTAATTGCTTTTATTTTTCTTTTCGACTGGAAGTAACTATTTTTAATATTAACCATCAGCTTAGGAGAGGAAAGAAATCTATGTACCACCGAGCAAAATTTTTCATTCTTCCCTCACAATGTAGGATTTTAGAAGTGTCTCTCTCTTCCTCATCTTTTTCTTTTGCCTTCTCTAAATCGTTGTAAAATAACTGAATGGTCTTGTTTTCTTTTGTTTGGGTCAAGAAATTTTAGCTGAAAATTGTTACTGTGTGAAAGAAGATTATTGACTCAACAAGCCTTCAATTTCCCGTGAATAACACTCCCACCCTCTAGCTTCAGGAACACGCCGTGCATGCATTCTATTTTAAAATACAGACTGTAATTTAAAACAGGCAGTTTGATGCCCCACTGAACTTTGTTTAAGCCTGGAATAAAAGAGGGGGAAAAAAGCTTTAAGCGACAAAAAAGTGACTAAGCTTTCTCAACCACTTTTCTTCATAATGCATTCTACTTGAGAAAAAAAAAGCTGTCAGGTACGATTGTTGTCTCTTTCCTTCCCCAGGACCTAAATTTTATCCAATGTTAAATTGTGGTGTGTGCGCCCTTCACTTTATTTCATTATCAGGCTATCATTTGAATTTTGCAAGTGTTCAGAGCAGGAGTCCGTACAGTGGAATCTCTGTACACACGTCTGTGCATCTTGTCCCTGCCCAGTGTGTGGGAGAACGTTCATTCTAAAATTCAGTGTATAATTTTTAGCGTTCAGTTATTGATAGCCAATTGTGTAGGGGTCTCTTGACTTAAATACCTGATCCTTAGACCAGAATAATAGTAAATAATATTGGGGCTAACTATTCAGATCAGATGATTATAAAAAATGATTAGAAGTCGCTTAAGTCCGTTGCCTTTTTTTTCTCCTCACAAAAAGAAAGTGAGCAGCCTATGATGACTTGTGTGGAAGGAATGGTGACTTTATAGTGATAAGGGAGTATATTTTGGCCTGGACACCTGTTCTAACGATGATGGTGAATGGCAAACAGGGCTAAGGCTGAATCTTCGCCAACGTCCTGGCTCGTGTGTGCCCTTCAGTAGACTCGTGTGCGGCTCCGGCAATGGTCTCCCTCCCGTTTTTGGGTGCCGTTTACTTTTGGACATACTTTGGGATTTGGAGTTGCCTGATTTAGTGCGTTGCTTTATTATGCAGGTCACGGGACAGCCAAGGGCCTTCTTACGGAGTCTGTGTATGACATCCCCAAGATTGCAGACGGCTCCCTCTCCCTGCGGTGGGATCAGTTTGGCAGTTTGACATATTTGAGTGTAGAGAAGTTTCCCGAGAAGGAGAAAGGTTCATATCAAAAAGTTGAGAAGTACATATCCCAGGTATCTTTATGACCTTGGTATAAAGGGGGATGAGGAAAAAGGAACTCGTAAGGAAGCTGCTGGACAATGAAATCTTATCTTTGTAATGCAGAGCCTAATGCCTTTTCGCACTGGATCAGCAGGAAGCCAGTGGAGACCATTCTCTGAACCAAAATAATCAGCAGTTGGTTTTAATTTCCGAGGCCTCCAGTCACTTCCAACACTCCAGGTTTACATTTGTGTACTAGAAAGTAACTGAGTAAGCACTCTGTGCTTTTTATTTATTTTAAAAAACTTTAATGTTTTTTTATTTTCCAAAGAGAGACAGAGTGCAAGTGGGGGAGGGGCAGAGAGAGCGGGAGGCACAGAATCTGAAGCAGGCTCCAGGTTCTGAGCTGTCAGCACAGAGCCTGATGCGGGGCTCAAACTCACAGACCATGAGATCACGACCTGAGCCAAAGTCTGATGCTTAACCGACTGAGCCACAGGCGCTCTGCACCCTGTGCTTTTTAAACTGAGACTTAATCACTGATGGAAGTATTAGCAACCCAGGGACAGGAAAACCACCATCTGTTCTTGATGAACCCAAGTCAGTTTCCTGAAAAAAGTCCCCTGCATTTGGGGCTCCCTCCCTCTGGAGCTCCCGGGTTTGCGCCGGTAGAGCGGTATGTTACAAGTCTTACTTTTACTTGTATTTTATTACTATCTTAGTCAGAGCACAGAGTGGGGTCCCCTAGGACAGTGCTGCGTCCGCTGTGCCTGGTTCACAGCTAAACGTCTTCTCTTAAAGTAGGCCAGCGTGCGCGAGCGCGGCAGAATCCTGCCCCCACCTGACACTGGAACCCCGATACTGATACTTTTTTACCCCCCCAAATTTCTCACGTAAGGTAGGGATCTTTCATCAGTCTTTATTTTTTCCCCATGGGTGTGGGTGGCTGAGAAGTGCAGTGATTGAGTTAACACCTTCGAATGACCCCAAAAGTATGCGGTTGCTCTATTGTAATTATCTGTCTCTGGAAAAAATTTGGCTTCAAAATAAGAATAATAATTATATATAATAATTGATTGGACACCAGTTTTAAAAGTCTTGTCTTGTGTAAGTAAAACTTTCAGGTAACTAACACTGGAAACCACGACTAAGAGAACAGCTGAGCCCAGAGGAAGGGGTCCTGGTGAGCACTGTAGGTGTGAGCTACATGAAGGTCGGAGACCTGCCCTTCTTGACACGTGTTTGGTCTACTCAAAGCCAGACCCCACCCGTCTTCTACTTTGGAAAGCCTGGTACTGTCAGGTTACCAAGACAAGTGAATTGTTCCCTGCCTTCTCTTTATGCAATGCCTTTATTTTCAAAATGCCTTCATTACCACTGGAGGCAGAGACACAACTTAAGAGGTTAGTGTCTTATCTCGCTAATGAGGTTGAGTCAGATTACTAAAAAGTGATGGCAGTGAGAATGCAGAGGGGAAAATTGTTGAAATAAAGGGAAGGATAAAGGATAGGCCCTTTTAAGGTTTTCAGGCTGAGCGGCCAGGAGATGGGTGTTGGCCATGACAAACGCAGGGCTGATGCGGTGGTGGGAGTTGAGTCAGGGAGAAGAGAGAAGAACCCAGAGATGTTGTGAGATTAAAAGGCAAGTCCCGAATAAATCTGCTTGAATTCTAAAACTCCTAAAAGGAGGCACTTCATCTGTTACCAAAACCCTTATTTTTTTGTATAGTTCTTTTATTTAAGAGATAAAACATAAATAGGAATTGATTTTGAAAGAATGATAGCAGTGGCTGTCACCGTACATTTCACGACAGGTCTTGGAGGTGGTTTGAAGAGCATCGGAAGTGAGTTTGTGTAAACGCTCTGCAGGTGCGCAGGAGTGTTGCTGGCTCTAACATGGAGTAAGACGAGCGCGCCATCCCAAAACAGAGCAAACTGCGTACAGTTCAGCTAGGACTCATGGCTGGCACCATTGCCTTTGCTTTTAGGAGAACCGAGTACGTTTATATGCTCCTTTCCTCGGGTGGGACCAGGTGACTTTACATCCGCTTTGTTCAGCTCACTTGGGAACGGTTTAGACTTTGCTCTGGTTGCATTTCATTCTGGAGGGGCGTCCCTGAGTTTCGTGTATCTCACTCTGACTTCTCCTCTTCTGAAAGTTATTTTGAGTATGTGCATTGGTGAGCCTCCTATACAAATTTCACGTTTCCACTTGTTTGTTTTTCCTTTTTGAGGCTGTGTGGGGGGAGCCGGGGGAACCTGGTTTTCACATGCTATTTTTGAAAGCTGTTCTCTTTTATTGTGTAGAAGCGGGTACTCCTTTGAATACCTTGACTTTCTGTGATACATTTAAATCCCAGCAGAGGAAATAGGGCCTTAGGGAGATTTCCATGAACTCTGAACAGATTTCTCTTGGTGTTTTCAAATCAAACCCCTTCCTCCCCTTTTTTCCCCTTCAGTGTTTAAAGCACCGTCATTTCACTTCCCGCATAAAGAGCAAAGGTTTAATATTAACGAGTTATTAAAATGTGTGTAGTTTTACGTATTTTGCTTCGATTATTTTTAAAGCTCTAATTCTCAGACTCCACAGCGGCAGGAAGCTGGACTCCAGGTTCCTGTGAGCCTGTAGTTCATCCCGTTGCAGCGGCTGCGTGCACGCACCTGTTCTAGAACACACCTGAGTGCCCTTCAACTTTAGTTTCCAAACCTCAGAGCTTCTCTCTTTTGAAACACTGCTTTGCCAATTTAGATGAAAATTATGAGTGTCCTTGAAAAAATACGAATATGTTCAGATTTTTCCCAAGTGGCTTTGCTTTTCATAGTCCCTCTGTCTGCCTTCCCTCAGCTAGCATGCCTGAGTGTCGACATCCTCGACTAATGCACAAGGTTCCACTTTACACAGAAAAACCCAGTTACATTTAACAGTCATTTATCGATTGGCTCCTGTGTGTAAGATTTTATGTTAGATGTAGGAATAACGTAAAAATAAATTTTGGATTAGCTTATTAGCGTTCTTTCCTGTAACACATGCGCTGTAGGAAATCAACAAGAAAACATACCTGTATTCAGAATGCCTGTTATTGAAACACTATCTTCTCTTTTTATCTTCAGAGAACCATCTATAAAACCTGCGAAATTCATACTCTGACCAAGTGTAATATTACAGAAATGCTTTGCCATTCTGTGGGAGTTTGGGATGTTGGAAAAGGTACGATCAGTGACAGCTACATCTAGATGAAGTTAGCCTTCCCTGCAAGGGATTTCAGGTGGCATTTTGTCGCGTATTAGAAGTGCTTGTTATTTTAGGGGATGAACACAACTACCACACACTTGTGTCAACATTTGGTGTGGTAGACTAATGGTTCTGCTGGTTTTCTTGAGGGATTTCATGAGGGATCTTATTATTTCCACTCATCCCCCTCCAACTATAATTTTCATTTTTCTGACTTAATTTCTGCTTTTATAGGGATGAAAGCAAGATACTAAAGTTCTGTCCAGCTTTGATATAATTCTGGCCCTTTCTGGGGGTGTCAGTTTTTAAAAAGTGTATCCAAATATGCACATTATGGTTCACCATGCGCATTCTTATTGCCTAGGTGCTTCACCTTTACCCCTGTGTATTACACGAGACGGAACATGTATAAAACTTCTTGGGTGGTACTTGCCATATGTTTAAGTGCTCAGTAAATGTCAATTTCTTACATTCGTTTGCCCCTCCTCTTTTGAAACTTCCTTAGCTGCCCGCGCCTGTTAGGGTCACCAGTCTGCCCGCCCTCCCCGAGAGCTGGTATCCCCTTCCTCCAGATGGAGCAATCCGGAACAGAGACTTTGTGGCGTCCCAGTGGTTGTGGGCAGCTGCCCGTTGACCCAAACTTCATCTCACTGACTCCTCGCCCATTAGACTCCATCGTTGGACCTCCCAGTACGTGGACCTCTCTGAGTGTGTTGGTGTGAATTGCGCTGGGATTCTTCTGCATTCGTTTTGATTTTGTGTTCTTCATTTTTACCTCCCAACAGAAGAACATGTATATGCGAAAACTACACTGAATGTGTTGCAGTTCAGAACAACACTAACGGGCTCTCCGAGACACCATTATGCTTAGAGTTGTGTAGGTAACTAAATGGCTTTTCCTTGCTCTTTCCAACTTGTGGTATTATCAGGGAGTGGTAAAGTCACCTAAAAAAGATACAGAAAAGAAAAGGCATGAGGAAAGGCACGGATAGAAATCTGCTTTGCTCTCAGTCGAGTCTGGCTGAGATTAACTCCTTAGATTTTGCAGAGGGTTTTCAGGTTTCCGAGTCAGATGACCATGGGAGCCACAGTGGCCGTCTGGGAGTAACCGGCCACGGTTGATGACGCACCTTTAGTGGGAGACTGATGGCGGTGCAGTAGGTAAAATAATGCACGACATTTCCCTCCCTCTCCCTCTGATACATACACAGAGAGGAAAGGGGAGGGCTCATGGGGGCCATGCATAAATAATTTTATTAATATAGAAAACACAGCTTTTGGGATTCTCTGCCTTTTTTCAGCCCAGTTGATTAGATGACATTCATTAAGTTTGTCGTTTTTGAGCCAGGTGGTGTTTTGCAAGGGGAACACCCTAGAAGTATCTTACTTTGGATTTCTAGTACTGCTCTTTTATTTATTTTATTTATTTATTTTTAATGTTTTTATTTTTATTTTTGAGAGACAGAAAGAGACAGCGTTAGCAGGGGAGGGTCAGAGAGAGAGGGAGGTACAGAATCTGAAGCAGGCTTCAGACTCTGAGCTAGCTGTCAGCACAGAGCCCGAAACGAGGCTCGAACCTACGAACCGTGAGATCATGACCTGAGCTGAAGCTGGACGCTTACCCGACTGAGCCACCCAGGCGCCCCAGTACTGCTCTTTTAGACCGTTGTGTTTATTGATGTTTAAACTGTACATTCCTTGGGGCACCTGGTGGCTCAGTCAGTTAAGTGTCCGACTTCGGCTCAGGTCACGATCTTGACCATCAGAGTTCAGGCCCTTTGTCAGGGTCTGTGCTGACAGCTTGGATCCTGGAGCCTGTTTCAGATTCTATGTCTCCTTCTCTCTGCCCCTCCCCCATGCACACACACGCACGCGCCCTCTCTCTCTCTCTCTCTCAAAAATAAACAAACATTAAATACATAAAAAAATAAAAAACTGTACATCCCAAATAGGGATCTTTTGCTAATGCTTATTTAATAAGTCCAATATATTTAGCCAGCAGTGATAGCTAGTGAAAAGGTACCGGGACAAATTATAGAGGAAATGAATATTACTTTATAGTAGTAAATAGAGTAATATATCTTACTTTTTCCAACACATTTTATGAACTATTTTACCATATCCCTAGTGTATGATACTATCACCAATTTTACTTTTGAATGTATTCATAAACCCAGTTTCTCATCAATACAACAAAATTATATGAAGTTTAATATAATTCATATTTTAGCCTCTCTGAAGTTTTTATACAATGGCATTGTAATATAAAAAGTATGACCCAGACACTATATAACTTAATGATTGAAATTTAAGACTGTAGATTTCTTCAACTGCAGAAGTGTTTAAAAACAGCTTGGAAGACTCTCTCACTCTCTCTCAAAAATAAGTAAATATTAAAAAAAACTTTACTGTGTCTATCTCTCAAAAATAAACAAACATTTAAAAAAATTTAAAAAAAAAGAGGGGCTCCAGGATGATTCAGTCCACTAAGTGTCTGACTTCAGCTCAGGTCATGATCCCATGGTTCATGAGTTCGAACTCGGTGTCGGGCTGGGCTCTGTACTGACAGCTCAGAGCCTGGAGCCTGCTTTGGAGTCTGTCTCCTTCTCTTTCTGCCCCTACCCCGCTCATACTTTGTCTCTCTCTCTCTCTCTCAAAAATAAACAAACAGTAAAAAATAAAAAACATTTTTTTAAACCATCTTGGAAGAGGTGTTCTTCTTCCAACATGTGTCCCTAGGAATGTGTAAATAAATTTATTTTTAAACATACCAATGGCCACTTTTAACTGAAAGAGTCCTGTTGTGACAGAACATTTTCATTTCCTATAATGTTTTTACATAGAATTTATAACCTCTGTGTTTCTAAATAGGAATCGAGCTGACCTGCAGTAAAGCATTTGTATAAACTGACGCTACTCAAAGTGGGATACAAATTTAAAAAAAAGTTTAAAAATGGAGACATAAACAAACCATGAATCACTGTTCAATTTAAAGCTGTGGGGTGCCTGGCTGGCTCAGTCTATGGAGCCTATGACTCTTGATCTCAAGGTTGCGGGTTCAAGCCCCACACTGGGTGTAGAAATTACTTAAAAATAAAACCTTGAAAAAATAATTTTAAGGCTGCATTCCTGACCAGCTAGGTAGAAGGGTGAAACTGAAGTTAGACAAATTAACATAAAGTAAAAATATCATCTCTTGAAATGGAATATCACTTTTATAATTTCATAAAATAATAAAATTTTTTATATTGTAAAAGGAAATAGTCTATAAAAGAACATATACAGTATTCCTGTAAAAATAGTGAATAGTGATGCCAAAATATGGGCTAATTTTTTTTACAGTGTTAAAGAAATTTTTAAATTTTATTTGAGACAGTTATGTAGAGTTTGAGTTTGGCCTCTTGTATAAGTGAGTGGGTGAATGACGGGCTGTTCCTTCTATAACCGGCTCCCCTGTCGCAGTCAGAAGTCCAGCAGTTCTGTCCAGAGGGGCAGCTTATCGAACCCTTATTCATTTCAGAGTTTTTTTGAAGTTAATAATTTTATGAAAATAAAATCTGTAGCAGGATGAAAAGTCATCTAATAAAGAAGTATTTTAATTGTGAAGTAATATAGCAGGATGAAAAGTCATGTAATAAAGAAGTACTTTAGTCATGAGGTATGGAGAGGTGACACGTTGTCTTGTAACTTGGCATTTTCTGTTGTATGTATTTATGGGAGAAGATTGCTCTTCCTTGAGTTACGAGATTTGGGCTCATGAGTAATGGTGCTGGTCTGAAGTTTACAGTGCAGACATTCCATAATGACTTAAGACTTATAACCATTGCAGTTTGTATCTTCTGGTGAAGTTCAGTGATTTTCTTCCTTCCTTCCTTCCTTCCTTCCTTCCTTCCTTCCTTCCTTCCTTCCTTCCTTCTTCCTTCCTTCCTTCCTTTCTACCCACCTACCTACCTACCTGTTGACCTGTGGACATCATAAAATTGGGAATTTGGTCCTCAGGACGAAAAGGATAAATCCATAAACCGCGTAGCTTTTTTTGAGTTTTAGTGGGAGGGGTCCTCACGCTGCTGTGGTCTCTCCACGTCTACCCCCAGGACCGGGCCCAGAAGAGCCCCCGCTGTGTGGGCTTTCTGTACCGTGTCCTTCAGAAGGACTGGGTGTGGCCAGCCAGCAAGCTGGTGACCAAGCCAGTGATCTCCACACCAGTCTTGATTTGAATCCACAGCTGTCTTTGGCTCTCGCCCATTCATCAGTCCTCAGGGCAAAGGAGAACAGGGGTCTCTTGGTTGTTGGAAAGGGGAGCTGAGTCATTAGAGCCCCCTACCACGTGACAGAACTCAACGAAAAGATAACTGAATGTACACTTATTCTTAAAAAATAGTAACAACATATATAGGAAAACCGCCTCTGTTCATTTGTAGGCCAGTCTTGTTGATAACTTCCG
This sequence comes from Helogale parvula, assembly GCA_004023845.1. NCBI lineage: Eukaryota > Metazoa > Chordata > Mammalia > Carnivora > Herpestidae > Helogale > Helogale parvula. The sequence continues at coordinate 211,146 of PJEM01000468.1, read as the reverse complement.
GTAAGTGAAAAAGCCCCAGAAGGGTCACATCCTCCTTCTAGAGACTCTTCAAGAACGTGAATTCTTCGGTATTTCATCACCTCTAGGAAAATTACCTGCTCATGATTTTGGGCGTCCACTTTTAAAAATCGTGCAGTTACAAAACCGTGAACTAGCACTGTCGATGTCAGCTTTATTTATCTATGTTTTTTTAAAGACACACACACAAAAAACCCTTATAATTGGAAAATTGTTTCCCTTCAGAGGGCTTAAAAAATATCTTGAGTTTGTTGGGATTAAATCGGGTGGCCGTCAGGGTCGCCGCTCTTGTGTAGCTAAAGTGCACAAATCGATTTTGCTCCCTTAGCTGCCTGCTTGTGCCTAAAACAATTCTTGACAAATGCCAGAGTTTCACAAATGTAGGGGCAGCAGTTCTCCAGGTGGCTTTGCGAGTCCCTTGGAACAGCCATGCACATCTTCAGTCACTCTTAATTTGAATGTGAAAGGGGATGGGAGAAGCTATTTTTATTTTCTCCTGGGAGCAAGAGGAAAGGAGGCGGGACTCTGTACCGTGTAATTTTAAAAACGAAAAAGAAATCAGATTCCATTGAGATCCTTTCTTGTTTACTTTTTGTTTTACTCTTGCTGTCTCCCAGTGCGTTTGACTAATATAAGTCTTCCCCCAGGAATATGAGACTATATGGTACACTCCGCCTCATAACCTTCCTGGATATTTTTATAATTTATCATCAGCTGACACCGCCTGGGTAGAATATTCTTACCACTCCCTCTGGCTGCTGGAAGTCTGAAATTACATCTTTGTCTTTGAAGTCAGGCATACTGTTAGCGTTGCTATGGTGACAGGGAGGGTAATGGCGTCCGCAGACTGGAGATTGGTATTTAGCGTTTAGACGCTGCTGTACACAGGCCTTGGTTTTAGAGCGGTTACTGAACTATCCCCTTTTAGTAAATGTTTAAAAATTACATTTTTACATGGTCTTACTAGATTAATAGTCATGGTTTATTTCATTTTAACTGCAAGGATAAAAGCATTATTCCATTAAATGGGTAGCTTTTTTCTCTCTCTTGGTTTATGCATTATTAACACAGGCTTTCCTGTTTTGCTTGTAACATTTTATAGGCTTTTTCAAACATGCAGTCAGATTTGCTCTGTCGCTCTTTTAGTTTTGGGCCTTAACCCATTATCTGCTTGATCTTGCAGGATTTCAGAGGGGACAGAGTTCTAAGGAACTAAGCTTTTAAAATATTAGAAATGAAGGGGGGGGCGAGAGAGAGAGCGTGTGTGTGTGTGTGTGTGCGTGTGTGTGTTTCTCTCAGTATGTGACAGTGTTGATCAGTCTTTGCCCATGAATGGCAGCAATAACTTTCTTTTTAAATGGTTTTGTTTCAAGTTTCTCTTCAGCCCCTCTCCTGTCTCCTATACCCTCGCAAAGGAGGTTAAAGGAGAGATTATTTATGGTTGTGGGGAAGTGTGGGACATTTTGAAAAGGTTTTAGTTACTGTAATTTTTAAACTAATATTCTCTCAATTAAGTCTGTCTGGTCTGAGACTGGTTACTTGCATTACATATGATTTGTTGATTCTTAATTATTTTGTCCTTAGAATAGCAGTGGCTCTTAAAAGTTCACATAGTATATAAATGTCCCTCCTGACCGCATCTACGAACTACTTCTGCTTCCAAAACACCATTTTGAGCGCCTCAGCATGTGGAACTTACCACTTTTATTTCTGATAATTTAAATGGTTAGGAAACTCTTGAATTTGGATTCCATGTGAGAGGAATCTGAATCCCTTGTCTCAGTCATGGCTGTTCCGATACTTGAAGGTAGTTTTCATCTTACCTGGTTTTCACTAGGCTGATTAATTAGTTCCTTTATTTGCCCCATCGTGTGGTTTCAAGTCTGTCACCCTACTCTCAATTCTTTGATAGACTTCATTTTGTGTAAGGGCCTCCAGACAGGAATCCACAACCAGACTAAACACTCCGCAAGTGTGGCTGGCATGGAACCGGCCTGCCGCCACCTTTGTCCCGGACTGCCATGACCCGGGGGGCTAGTGTTCGTAGGGGCTGCACGCCACCTGGCCCTGTGATGGGAGGTGCCTGTCTCATCTATCTTGTACTTGAACCTATGTGTACAGCCTTCACTTTTACTCTTACTAAGTGCTGACTAATTGGCTTGGGGCCGTTGTTCAAGCCTGCTAACCCGTAGTTAGAGCCCAAACCTAGCACCTGTTGTATTTAATATAACTTCTACCTGTGTGTCATCTGTAAATTTGTATCTCACTACAACTCTTAATATAAAAAATAAAATAGACTAAATGCAGAACTTTTTGACATTTTGGTTGTCGCCTTTCATCCGGGAATAATAAATCTAGAACTTCTGTGTGTTCTAGGCCGTACATTCCAGATCTGGGACACTGACCTAAGAAGACTTAGAAGCTGGGTGGGAGTCAGAACACCGGGGGCTCCAGTCCTGTCACACTCATAAAGGCTCTGTAATACTGAAGGTTATATCTGCTTAGTTGTCGAGATAATTTTGTCTTCATCAAGCCTGTCTTCCGCACGGTAGAAGAAAATTGACTTTGTAAGCTAGTTCCTATTGCTGAATCAAGCGATACTGGCTTATTGCCTGTAACCAGGAGAAATGTAGCCAAGATGGACATCAAGATGAGGTAGAAGAGCCTGTGCCCGTCCCCAGAGGGGCCCTAGAAACAGAGTCTGAATGTCATGGGGTCACGGCAGCTCCTATTTCCCCCTGGTCTTGGGACCTTGGAAATGAAGGAGTCCCATTTGAAGGGCCTAAAATGTCAGTGAACGGGACCATTGGTCGCACGAGCCCATGGCCTATCCCCTCAGGATGGTTGGTGGAGACAGCAGGTAGTGTGTGTTGGGGAGGGGGGAAGTCTCCTTTACGTCCACCTTATTTCTCGGTATTCATCCGCATGTCTGACACATGCCCCCTGCTTTACTTTCCATTACAGACTGAGGGGGCGCTGGCTGGGGAAGCTAGACTGGTGTAGTCTTTTCCAGGGACAAGCTGGTACCCTTGGGGAAGACATGCCCTGGGGGCCTGGTGTCGGGGAAGAGAGCAGGGCACCTGCTTCTGCACAACGTGGTGGCTTTGCCTCCTTGCCCACCGCTGCCTGAGGGGGAGGTGGGAAGGGGGAGCCTAGTGAGTCATTCAGAAAAAAAGACATTCTTTTTTGAGTGGGTCCCAGATCTTTTCATGTACACATGGAGAGTAGGCGCACAGTCAAAAGCTACTCCCCCCCCTCCACCCCGCCCCATCTCTCTCTGCAGATGCCAGGGCTTCCTTTCTGGACACAGGTACTTGGGAGACGGGGTACTTACAGATTAAGAATTTGATAATAAGTTTTACAGATTGGAAAAAGAATGCCTTAGACCAGTGCAGGTTCATGGAGTGACAGGTGGAAAATAATCCTCCAGAGACTCTCTCTAGGGACAGTCTTTCCTTCCCCATTTGTAGGCACTTTATGACTGATGACCATGTAAGCTTCTGTAACTGGCCAGCAGTTTGGGCTTGAAATAGGGTGAGGGATGGGCACGCTCTCACTTGGCTGAAACTCTTAATGAGTTTCCGTGACTTCTGCATCTCCCCTCCCCCCAACAAAAGACAAAAATATGAGCGAATTTGGCTGTTGAGTCTTACCCTGTTTATTCTATATCCGTGTCATTTAATATGTTAGCCACTGCCATATGTTGCTATATAGCACTTGAAATACGACTAGAGTGAGGAACTGAACTTGAATTTGAATTAAGTTTAAAATAGCCACACGAGGCTAATGGCTTCCATGGTGGACAGTGCAGTCCTAGCTTATGGATCCCATGCAGGTTTGGTTTTGCTACAGAGAGAATTGTGGTAGAATCACAGTGTGCTCGCTCACATTCGGGCTGTCAGCGCCTTCTGAACTAGCATTTAAACCTAATTCATTCACGCGTGTGTAAGGAGATTGCAGGTACAAAAATAAATTCAGGTGTAGAGTTTATCTTTTGTGGGGTTTTGGTGTATAGATGGAAACCCAGGATTTCAGGAGTGAGGATAATTGCACCTTCAGTGGAGGCTGCTGCGCACTCAAGTGCTGTGTTAAAGGTTAGAAAGCTGAAGTACTTCCTGTCTTTCTACTTGGCTGTTTATCTGTGCTTTCAGTTGTCTGTCTTTACTGGAAATAGTGATCACAGAGGCAGTTACCTTAAGGATGTCTTCTGGATGCACCCATCTCCCTTCCACGTGTATGCCAATATCAAGGTCAGGTTCAGCTGTGAATTCCAGGCCCTTGGGCCCAGACTGTAAGGTCCAGCAGCACTGAGACCTGCGGGGAGCAGAGTGTGTCAGGAGCTCTGGGACTCCGCTGGTCTGTGCCGCTGCGTGGGGTTTTGGGTCTGGAGCGTAAAATGCCGTAAGGTCTTTGGTTTGACATCTTTCTCAGAACTTCGGTATCACATCTGAGAAGTAGCCTACGGTTCAGCCGGTGGTGTTGAAAATAGTTTCCTGTGAATGTGTCCAGATGATGTCTGCTGATATTTAGGAAATTTTTCCTTCTGTCTAATTGTAAAGGGCATTGGGATGTGTTTTCTCTTAGAAACCTCAGACAGTTTCATATTTACAGCGTGAGAATAGGTGGCAGTTTCGGGGCAGCATAGGAAGTTTCCAGCTCTGACCTTTTTAGGGCTGGGTTTTTCATTTGCCGGTGAGGAGGGATCTTGCTGATGGGAGATGAGGATGCAGGTGAGCGCGGGTGTGGAGGCCATCTTGCTGCCCCTCCATGTCCCTGGAGCAACTGGATTTGTGCGTTGTGTCAGGGAATTTGTGTGTGGCCTTGTCTTCCCCCTAGATTTAAGAGCGGTCACTTCACCCACTATTTTAGTGCTCTGCGTGTTTAGAATTTTCTTAAGAACTATATTTTACATCTAAAGTAATGTAGTTGGGTTCTTTGAATAGTATGTTCCAGAATTTCTTTCTTTCTATTTTTTCTTTTTTAATGAAAGTCACCTTGAAAAAAATGTATTTTAGAGAGAGAAAGCATGAGCAGGGGAGAGGGGCTGAGAGAGAGAGAGAGAGAGAGAGAGAGAGAGAGAGAGAGAATCTTAAGCAGCCTCCACACTCAGTTTGGAGCCCGACATGGGACTTGATCACACTACCCTGGGATCATGACCTGAGCTGAAATCAAGAGTCGGATGTTCCACCGACAGAGCCACCCGGGTGCCCCGACACCCCAGGATTTCTGATTCATTTGTCTCCACCTTCAAAACTCAGCTTCTGCTTGGTGTCCAGATTCACGTCACTGAACACCGCACTTCACAGTCGAGGCACAGCCCATGTGTTAGAGATGGACTTCCTGATGGCAAAAGGTTACAGATGGACTCTCTTGTCAGGGTCATTATCCCACACCCAGCACCATCTTCGTATTTGTAAACCCCACCCCGTGGCACTTAAAGCGGAGGAAAAACACTAGGAATGAGTAATAATAATTTTCTCCGTATTTGTCTGATTCGATGGCGGTAACGCACACGTTGGCGTCAGAAGTGGATGGATGGGTTATTGTTGCTTGTTGCTCTTAGTCAGTCTATAAACCTAATTTGTCTTATTTATGATGGGAGAAGGGGAATATATGAATTCATTGTACTAAGCAGTTCTTGAGTTCTTGTCATGTGCTGTGATGATGGATACGTTCTTGGTTCGGGGAAGGATGAGGAAATACAGAATCCCTGAGATGATGAGGCGCTTTTCCGCAAACGTGTTGTGTTGCAGTATACATTTACCGACTTGTGGGATATGGAAATACTCTCCACGTGTCTAAAGCAGTTTCTTTTGGATAATAATTGTTTTTAATTCAAGTCTGGATTTCTCTTTCTTCTTTTGAGAAACAGTGGTCCTCCCTCCCTGCCCCTCTTTTGGGAAAAGTCAGTAATCTGGGTAATTTCTATTAAAAAAGCTCTATTAACACCGAGCAGTGATTGTAGACCACTTAATGAAGCAAAGCACAAAAGATGATGAGGACAGGAGGGATAGAGAGGTAGTTCACTAATGAAGCCACTTACTTTTAAAGGTAAGGAAAAATGAAGAAGCCCACTTCCCTTTCCTTTAACCTGGTTGTTATCTAGAATTTTCAGTTAAGTAAAATCGTTAACTCCTTATATATACTTCAAACTAAACACAAAACCCCAAAGACTATTTAATTATCACACTTTTGTTAATAAGATTATGGAACTTGCATAGGAAAGGTACTGTGCAAAATGGAATTCTTTCCTGTGTTGGTGAAAATACTTAGTTTGTGTTCTTTTTAATGGTTGGCTCTAACATTCTGCTTTCTGGTCCCTGAAGGGTGGAAGCAAGAAAACGACCGTTATTTCATGCTGCTGGAAAAGTCTTGCCTAATTTGAATTGTTTGTTTTTACAGCGTGTAGGGTTTTGTTCTTAAAACCTCTTAAAAAGATGGATGTCATGTCTTATTTATAAGGATATTTTCAATAACGTTTTAGCAGTTTACTAAAATTTTACGAGAAGTCTTTAGAAAAAAAGTGTGACAGTGGCCGAGTTGAGTTGACCCCATTCCTTCTTTTGAAATCCATCCTCCGCTTAAAAAACAGGAATTATCTTCCCCCCTGGTAAATAAATAAATAATATTTAAAGCTTTAGACTTCTCCCACTAGATTTTTTCTTTGTGTATGGTGTACTTGGTGAGGCCTGCAGGAACAGTGTTAAAAGTGGGAAGTGATTTAACACACCTTTGAGGCATGTGGCCATAAAGATTTTGTTTCTGCTGAGAAAGCACCAACAGATGAACTTGCCATGGGGGGTGAGGTGGGCTGGGGGGGGGGGCTGGGGGCGGCGTGAGCACCGCTGTGTTCTGCTCCCAGTGGCTCTTTGTGTGGTCACTTTATTGCGTTTTCTCAGATCAGGGCGGGAACGGTGTACTTTCTGAATGCTTGGAGTCAAAGTGACTCTCCTGCCCTCCCCTCCCCCCATGCCCTCCATGAGTCCATTTCTGGCAGTTGTCAAGTTTGCACACCACGCGTCTGTCTCTGGTTTGCTGTGGCCGCCCAAGTTCACTGCTCACGTTTTCATTCAAGATTGTCTTTGAAGATCGTCCGTGTCTTGATTTAAGTCAGAAGATTATGTTCATGCTAAACAGCTTTTGTGATTTTTTTTAAAGCAGTATTTTACTTTTCTTTACAATCTAAATCTCTTTGCTTGAAAATAAAGAAAGACATTTCTGTTTTCTGATGGGGAATTGGGCTTTGTACATGCGTGATGTGGCATCTGTTTGCATGACAGATGTCCTTTATTGACTCATAGGAAGTTCCCCTGTGTGTTAATATAATGGAATTATTGTTCTTAAAATAATTTATCCTAATTTATAGTAAACTAAAATTATATTTTCATTTTGTAATTATATTAGCCCAACCAGTAAGAAATAATGTGCATAAACTTTGTTTTATTAACAAAGTATTGCCCTTAAAAGTACTAGTTTTGTTTATGAGCAAATGCGTTTCATTTATATGGGTTTCGGTGTGCATTCCTTGGAGCCTGTTTCCGTAGTGCAGCTATTTACTACGGCCTGAAAAATTAAAGCAACAATTTCACTTCTAGTCTCTGCATTTATTTTTTATGTACTTACAGGGCAGTTGTGAAATGGGGGTGAAACTGAATTATTCTCTGAGAAGGGGGAAAAAAATAGCCTGGTAAACTAGAATAGGATTTGGATTTTGTGAAGTTACAGGGTTTTAGAATCGTAGGCTGAAAACAGTTTTCCTGTGTTTTTTAAGGCTTGAATTTATAGAGGGGATTTTGTTTGGTGAAGAAGCAGAATTATTCCCTAAACGCTTTATGGAACCAAGGGCCAGTGTAGAGGGCAGAGCACCCGGGATTTACCTGGGTTGTTCTGGGGCCACTTTGAAAAACCGTTGCACCATCGGCAGCTTTTTTTGTTATTGTTGTTGTTAAAAAGGAACAAATAATTGTAAAACGGAACATTGATTTCTAAATTTCAAGTTGTATGTGTTCTCGAGGAAAAGGAAAGAAGTCACTCCTAGAAAACAGAGAGACAGAAAGAACCTCCAAACTTCTCAGCCCTTGCCAAGACACCCTTGCTGCATACTAAGCAGTGGGAGCCTGTTGTCCTTAAAATGGGCAGAACGCGGTGCTCTGTGGCCGAGTGCCTGCCGCATGGGGCTACTGAGTAGAAACCTAGTATGCAGGTGGTTTTTACATTTAATCAACTTTCTTTCACTAGCACATTCCAAACCAAAACTACACTGAAAAGTGTGGCGCTATTCCGCCCAACCTAACCTGCGGAGTTTGGAGAGTGAAATGAAAGAAATCACTGGCGAGGACCTTGGGGGCTGGGGGGTGGTGAAATGCTGACTTAACAGAATTGTGACTGGCTCTTCCGCGCGTGGAGCCGAGGTGACACATTGGCCTGTGCACATCATTGGGCCCTGCCCTTCCGCTGCTTGCTGGCTGGTGCCCGTGGGCAGTTACTGCCCCTCAGAGCCTCTGCCCACGTTTGGATCGCCCTGGGTAACAGGGTGTGGAGCTGTCCCATCAGCACCCACGCCTTGCCCTGCACCTGCTCTCTGTCTGTATCTCCAGGTGACCACTTAAGTGACCTCTTGCTAGAAGCCTGGTGGTGACTGGCAGTGTTACTGGGAATACCTGAAATTAGGCACGAAAGGCAAGATCCTGCTCACCTTCTATCTCCTGTTGAATGTGAAATTGATACACGGGTAGTATTTGCTGGGGTTTCTTGAACTAGAAGAAATTCACGGGCCCATGAGGCTAAGGAACAACTCTGTCTGATCTTATAGTAGTGAGATTTTGTTTTCTGAGGAATGTATTTCTGAAAAGAAAAATGTTCCATACTGAAGTAAGAAATATCCTGTGGTGGGAGCAGCCTGCCAATTCTTCTTTCTTATAAAAATAAGTCAACTTCACTATGCCACTCACCCTATTCTTACTAGGAAGGATGGATATACTGATTTATTTCATAGATAATTTTGTATGTAATGTATATAGTTTTATATATACATATATTCTTTAAAAATACTAAAAGGGTAAATGGCATTCAGTAAATTCAAGGTTTTTTTTTCTTGCCTTATCTTTACACAGTTATTTTTGAATTTCAAAATAAAACAAGAGTAAAATGCATCACAGTGCTTCTTAATTTAGTTTTTAGTTTTAGAAAGAAGTTTTATGGAAATGTGTACCTAATCAGTTGCTTTAGAAGTATTGTACAGTTACCGTAACTTATTTGGAGAGGTTCTGTGTTTTTGTGGGTTCCCTGTATTTAACTATGTTGTGTTCTTGCATCAGATACGGAATGTAGAGTGAGGCTGGGAAGAAAAGAAACCTGTTGTTCGGTGTGCTCTGTTTAAAGAGCTTCACTGGCTGTTCCGACCGCGTAGGTAATACGTATTCGTTATGAATTTCAGTTACTATTTTTTGTAGCTTAGATTTTTTTTCCATATATTTATTTATAGCTGATTTATCTCTTTTAGAAAACCAGAGTCCCATCTCTATAGTGTTTTTATAACCTGCTTAGAAAACTTAACGTAAATCCTCGTCAGAGACTGTTGTACCCCATCATTTTAAATGATTGCACAGATCCATGTGGAATGAGCCGGCTAGAGAAAATATTAAACCTAAATACACTGTGTAGTTAAGTATTGTGGTTTGGGGTTGCCTTCTTTGTTATATTGAGCTTTGGGGTTCACTGAGACAAAAACACCACCTCTTTGTATTTACTAAGAACGTTCAAATGCTACTTTAAGTCAGGACCATGGAAGAGTTTGTCTTATAAACAAACAAGACTCCTCAAAACAAACTTTTCCTCTTGGTGTATTTATGTGAGATTTTCCCAGTTTGCAGAAATTGTATCATGTTTATTTTGAAAATTGAAATTTTTAATGTGCTTATGAGGTAGACTCTGTGGGGATGACAGAGCGTCTATAGCGTGAACTGGGCATAACATAAATCTGGGTTCTGAAACGTTTTCCGTGCATTTCTTTCGAATAAATCCATGCTTGCCAAGTATGGAGAGACGCTGCTTCAGAACACTTGGATGAGAGACCCTCGAACACCACTCTTTTGTTTCAGTGTCTGAATCTCTTCTGTCACTCTTGGAAGCAGTCACTGAGATTCTGCATTTTGACTCTCACGGTAATGGGCGGCGGGGTGGGGGGGGATATTGTCCTCAGCTCCCCTCCTCCCAACCAAAACATCCCAAAAAACCACAGCAGAAGCCTGGCCTTGTCACGGGCTCAGATGCATGCCTTATTAACTCATCCCGTGACCTTTGGCTTTTCAGGACTGAGCTGTCACGGCTCTCTGTGACATCAGTAGTATGTGGCTTGAATGGATACACTGCATGTGCTGAATCAGCTCTTTTCATTCCCTTCCACATGAAAAAAGCAGGTGCTAAGTCTCATTTTGAGAATTTATTGCTATCTGCTGGTGACACGTTAGAGACCACTCTGCTTATTTGACTAATAGCCCCATGGAAGCTCATAGTCTGTTTTGGCCACTGAAGCTGAAAATCCTACCAGTTTCTGCCCTGATCCCCCCCTCCCCCAAATCTTTTCATGTTTCTGGGTTGAGATTACAGACTAGCACATAGGATATTTGATGTAGGGAAAGGAAGATAGGATTATTTGAGAGTGCTGTGGCTTTAAATTCTTTTATGGTAGGATAACGTTGTATGTATATTCAGCCCATAGAAAGTTGTGTATATGTGTATGTCTCTGTGTGTAACATTGTAAATTTGGAGTTACTGATATTGAAAAAAACTCCTTTTTTAAACGCTCAACCTCAATTCAAGTATGGATTCTCTTACCTGAAAAGGTTTCTTTTTCATGAATATTTTAGGAAAATTTACTGAAGTTGTATTTATATCTTGTGTATGTGGTCCATGAAGGTTTTGTCTTAGATATTTGGGGAGAATGATTCTTTAGTTATTTTTATTTTAGTTTGTAGGAAATGAAAACTGTATGAACAATCCAAGTACCCACGTAGATGAGGCGCTAAATAAATTGTAATAGGCACCAGAGGACATAAGACTGTATTAATCTCAAAGCTGCATGATGATTTTTGTGTTGTGAAAGGTTAGCTTTTCAATCGCAAGACTTAATTACTTTTCAAATGAATATTTCATAAGTTATTTTTCCATTGAATATACATCTGCACGCGAACTCGATTCCCCGAGCGGTGGACCTCGGTGAGCGGCGGTTTTGAAACTCCGCTCTCTCCCTGCCTCCCTACCTTTGCATCCAATAGCACAGTCGAGAGTTTCTCGTTTTTAAAATCTTGCTTAAAGGACCAAAGCCATAACCCGAGTCCAGCAGGGCTTTCCCTGCCCCTGCTTTGTTGATTCTTTTCCTGAACGTGACGGCACAGTTTATTTTCTCAGTTTCACCCAAGCTTGCCCCTTGAAGAGTGTGAGGCTGGCGTTTCCCACCTTCAGAGAGACACTGCTGTTCCCCTACAATTTACTTGTTTTCAGCAGCAGCTGTCTTTCTTGCTCAGTCTTCCCTCTTTATCTTAAGAGCCTGAAAAGGGTGTGTCGTTTAAGAAAAATTACCGTTGATTATTCTGTGGCTGTTTTGCCCAGCATAGCAGGGGTTAATGGAATAAACTTAATTTGCACTTCAAGTCATGAATATGTATCAATAGTGGTAGAAAGGTTAGAAATTAACTTTTATTAAGTTTAAAATATAAACTTAGTTTCAGTTTAAGGGAAAATTTATTGTAATACAAACATATAGATAACTTCTAATAGCCTCTTTTTCCAGCTGTTTTATATCAGGTAAAGTTAAAAAATATTGGAGCCTAGTAGAGAGGTATAGTTCCCTAATTCTCTTTGGGGGGAGTCTGTAAACAGTAAAATTACTTTTTGTTAGCTTGCTTATCCAAACATCATAATTAAATATACATTTGGAGTTTATTGTGGATCATGCAAAAATGCAATAATCTTTTTTTTAAATTTTTTAATGTTTTATTTATTTTTGAGAGAGAGAGAGAGAGAGAGAGAGAGAGACAGCATGAGCAGAGGAGGGTCAGAGAAAGAGGGAGACACAGAATCCGAAGACAGGCTCCAGGCTCTGAGCTAGCTGTCAGCCAAGAGCCCGATGCGGGGCTTGAACCCCGAACCGTGAGATCATGACCTGAGCCAAAGTTGGATGCTTAACCGACTGAGCCACCCAGGCGCCCCAGAAATGCAATAATCTTTACTAAGTTCTGAAACTTTTCAGATTATGGACTTATTTAGTTTTGTCTTTAAGATATAGGTAAGATATGCCTTTTGTTTTTGTTTTAATTACTGGGATGTATCCTTTGTATATTAACATGCTTTCCCCTCCTCACCCCCTCCCCGCCTCCCGCCCTCCCCCCAGCTTGGTTTTGCTTTGCTTTTATTTATTTATTTATTTTTTACTGTTGATGCAGTACTAACAGAACTGGATGATACCCTGCCTCAACACAGCGGCCACAATGTAAAGTGTCTCTAAGATATTTAGGGTGCGCTTCCCATTTTCCTTCCAGTAAATGGATGAGTCTCCATTTATGTGTACTGTTATCATTCATCAAGATAGACCTTCAGCCAGGCTAATCGTACTTAGCCATTTCTTGCTTAACTTGAATTTCACATTTAAACTGTAAAGTGGGCAAACAATACTTTGCTGGTATATTGCTGTTCATCGTATACTAAGATTTGAAAAAAAGTGGGGCAACCCAAAAAATGAACACTTCACTGAGGGTTGCCAGAGGGGAAGTGGCAGGGGGTGGGGGGATGGGCAAATGGGTGATGGGGATTAAGGAGGGAACTTTTCGTGATGAGCACTTGGTGTCTTATGTAAGTGATAACTAAATTCTACACCTACTATTATGCTGTTGGTTAACTGGAGTTTAAATAAGAACTTGAAACTTAAAAAAAAAGGTGGCATACTTGAAAATCTTATTAATCTTCTTATTTTGATAGCGAAAATGCTTAGAAAGAGTTGTTCCCATTTGGGAAAAACGTTATCACAATACAACATTGATAACTTTTAATAACCTCTCTTTCCAGCTCTTTCTATATCTTAGTCTCTTTCCTTTTCTCTGTCTTTACACTTTGTTAGTGTTGATAATGTTGTCTTTCTAATTGCCTTGGTTAGAGACTTCATCTCCGCCATCATTAGAGAGATACAAACCTAGTCTTTTGAGAGACTTTGAAAGGGTCATAGTATGTTGTTTTTCAAAATATACCTTTATTTGAACATGTGAAGATATGTTACTGGACAGAACTTAGTTTTACACGTGCATATGTACCCATACATATATGCTCTTCAGATAAGAATATTCACAGGACTGAGACAAGAATCACTGTAGGAAATGTCATTAAATAGGCATGAAAAAGTCATGAAGATAAATCAGCTGTCACCCATCAGGTTAATGATTAATTAGGAAATGAGATTTTTTTCCTCCTGGTGCTTCCCTCTTTTGACTGATTTGCCCTGCTCTAAATGATGAATAAAAAAGAGAAAGAGAGAGGAGAGAAAATGTGTGTATATCTGTCCATAAAACTTGTTTCAGTGCTTTAAAAATATGGTAATATGAATTTACTTTATGTATGTCATTTGAAATAGAAATTTCCAGTCTGCTCTTACTGGTTAAAGCATATGTCCTATGTGTTATTGTTAGTGTAGTGGAAATTTAAGGTTTAGACTTTTTAATGTATTTAGTATTGTTTGAATGGATCAGCGAGCTGAAACGATCCTTTCTTGTAACTAACTTACAACTGTATGTGAAATATAAATACTGTATGGATGTGATTGGGAAGACTTGTGGCTATTTTGGCAGAGGAGGAAATAAGATTCATGAAGAACTTTAATTCACCCCTTAGGAAGCTCAATTTCATAATTTATTTTTCTTTTCAGTTAAGTAAATCTTTGTAGTAGATGTATGCAAAGTTCAGAATCATGTTGAGTTTTGGACACTGAACTTGTTTCCTGTTCTTTATGTCCTGGGAAAGGACCGTCCCTGTTTTCACCTTTGGTCACAGTGACCTTTCCCAGTCGCTGGGGCAGAGTGCAGGATACTGGTGGGTCACAAGGCCATGCTTTCACACATTATTAGCCGTGCAGCATCTGGTCTGCATGTTACTCATTACCTGGAAATGATTTTTTTTTTAAGATTTTATTTTCAAGTAGTCTCTACGCCCAACTCGGTACTCGAACTCATGACCACAATCAAGAGTCACATGCTCTACGGACTGAGCCAGTCAGGCATCCTTGGAAATGATTATTTTAAGCTGCTGTTACTGTGTATTTTAATTTTAGTACTAAGTGTTGTAAGTTGATGTAAATATTTGAATATTTTGCTCATTTTGCCCTCATTTACCAAAAAAAAAGTGAGTTTTTTTAAAAAAGTAAGCTCTCTGACCAACGTGGGTTTGAACTCAAGACTGAGATCAGGACTATACTGCACCCACTGAGCCAGCCGGGGCTCCAACGTGGGAAAATGAGAGTGACCATCTTAGTGCTGAGAAAATATATCTGAAAAATGTAATACAAAGATATGAAACATTTGGAGAAGATGAATGTAGAAGATCTTTGTCTTAACTGATTATTCGTTGCCCTTTAATAAGAAGATAAATCCTCATCGGAGATTATGTTTTAGGATGCAGAGTGCAAATTAAGCATTTCTTCTCCTTCATCATTTGCACCCACATCTTCATTGCTGTGTCTGGTGCGGAACCCCTTTTGTGATTAGCTTTTGCTCTTTGGTTTTCTGCATGTTTTAAAACACGCCCTCTGTGTATGAAGGGCTACCTGTAATCTCACAATTCTTAACACTTCCAGTGTTGTGAGGTCGAGTTGTAAGAATGGGGTTGGTTGGATCTGTTTGGATCTCTGCACCATCACTTCTGGCTTGTGATCTGAGCAATTCTGCTGATTCATCTTTTCACCTAGTGGTTTTGCTGAAAACGGGAATGAAAGTTCCTACGTTACGGGTTATTGTCGGGATTGCTTGAGATCGCGCACATGCGGCACCCGAGGAAGGGGTGGCCCGTTTTTGGTGGTAGTGGTTATCCTGGCTTGAGGCTCTGTGCCAGCCCCCCCGGGGGAAGGGGCGAGAGCGTCTTGGGACCACATCGCTTCCTCCATGTGAGCCACGTCCACGCGCCCGGAGAGCGGGCCTCAGCTTGAAGCCGGTGACCTTCGCTTTAGCGGAAGCACTGTTGTGAAGAGTAGTTAGCTTCCGGCCTCACTGAGTCTGGTTACAGGCTGAGAAATTTAATTTCAGTTTAGTTTCTTTCTGGAAAATGGATGCCAGGTTCCAAAAACTTGACTTTAGAGATGAACTTGAGTAATGTAGCTTAGTTGTAAATTATTTAAAGAATGGATACTGAGTGAAATCAAACCCGGCTATTAATACCTCAGTTGGTTTTGTTTGTGTGTGTGTGTGTATCAACAGAATTGTCCAGAAGACATCTAATATGAATGCAGATCTCTATTTCGAATAAATGTGTCGGTCTTGGCTAAAATCGTATCCCCTTCCAGCCTAAGGGTGGGTGGTGTTGGATCTGTACTGTAGACTGTCCCTGTGAGTGCTGGTGCGTGTTTGAAGGTAAGGCCCCTGGAGAGAGGGATGTAGTCAGAATGAGCTTTGTTTAAGTTGCTGAATTCACGTGGTGGGCCTGGTGAATTTTCTGCATTTATTGACAAGAGGTTCAGGGAAAAAAATGTAAGGCTTCATAATAATACAATTACTTTATGTAGAGCAGTTACCCAAAAGCCACGTTAATGAACCCTATTCAGCTTTATTCCACTGACCCTAGTCTTATAACTATTAATCTGTCTATAGATGTGGGACTTAATGTTTGTGAGCTTGATGTAGCCGGGGGAAACTTAACTCTCGGGAACATTTATTGGAACAGGAGTTTAAAAGCATACTTCAGAGTTATATCCTTGTTTTCTAAAGACAAGACAATATGTGATAAGTTAGGAGGCTCAGTAATTTCAATTTTGTTTGGTTCTATCTTGCTTATTTTTTTGTGCTGTAATTCATTTCTTTGTCAGACCAATTCTACGTTAAAGCATTTCAGAGTTTATAAAGAAGGTTAATGTTTGCCTTCTCGGTGTCGGTTAGCAAACTACACAGGATGTAGACATTCTGTAGAATTCTTAAACTAGGAATAAAAGCTTTACATTTTTAGAACATTACTTTTGCTTTAAAAAATGCCTTACATTTTAGCCTATAACGCATGAAATGCACTTTACTATTTCAGTCAAGATGTCTTGGTAAGTCTGCTAAGGCATCTTAAATTTTGGAATATTAACAATTCGCTCTAAACGGTTTTAATCATATTTCATTAATACCGCCAAATTTGGAGGATTCATAGCCAATATTAGTTTCCTTGATGGATTTTGCTTTTGTCTCCTATGTTGGGTGACGTATCTCTATCTTGTGTAAGCTGGCTGGCTCTCTCCCAGCCTTGCTTTGACCACCTGCTTACCTACTTGAGAAACGCTAGTGGAGTAAGATAATTTTGCCCCCATTTGTATTTTGTGTGAAGGGTAGATCCCTGATTCTCTCTGGGTCTTGATTTTTCACTCTGCCGCTGGTTCCCTGAGTCAGTGGAGCTCTGTTGCTCGCCACACATTTAAATGACAGAGTTCGCTGATGTGTCTTCATCTGTCTTCACACATCCTCAAGTTCACTGTTGATGAACTGGAGAGATTTATTTCTTTTTTCTATATTTAAATTTTTTTGTTAGGGGTGGGGGAAGGGTGGAGGAAGAGAGAGAGAGAGAGAGAGAGAGAGAGAGAGAGAGAGAGAGAGAGAGAGAGAGTCTTAAGTAGGCCCCACGCCCAGTGTGGAGCCCCACAAGGGAGGAGCTCAGCCACACTACCATGAGGCCATGACCTGAGCCAAAGTCAAGACTTTTAGACGCTTATCCAACTGAGCCACTCAGTGCCCCTAGATATTTATTTCTAATTAAGAGTAATCATCAGAGAATAAGAAATGAAAGTTGTTGGAATTTTTGAGCTCCAGAATTAAATAGACCCAAATTCAAACATCCCTGTTTCTACTTTTTTACTTTGTGATCTTGGAAAAATTATTACTTCTTAGGATTTGCTGTGTCATCAAATAGATGTGTGTGTGTGTGTGTGTGTGTGTGTGTGTGTATGTGGTAACATATATATATGTATATAGTAAGCCCCCTAGCCTTACTGTAGAAGATTACACGACCTAATTAATGCAGAGAGCTAATTCTGGTAATCCTTACCGTGACCTTATAGTCATTTTTCCCCATGTCATTTAGCTTCAAGTTCCTTATCTTTAAAATGGGGATAATAACATGTCAGCACAATGTAACAGAGCTGTTGAGAGAAGTTTGTTAGTGTCTATGTGTGTTTGTATGTGTGTATCCAGAGGAGATTTCTGGATGAGATGACATCAGATAGTAAACCGTGGATGAGCTTGGGAATATGTTAGTTTTCTGTGGCTGTGTAATAAATGACACCTAACGTAGAGGCTTAAAACAGTACTCATTTACCACTTCATGGAGCCCGTGGGTCAGGAATCCAAGCAGAGTGGACTCCGGAGGTCCATAACAGCTGCCAGTTGTGGCCAGGACCTCGTTTGAGGCTTGGGGCTCATATGGTTGTTGGCAGAGTTTATTTCCTTGTAGCCGTAGACCTTGTGGCAGCTTGTTCTTCAAGGCCAGCTGGAGGGAGTCTCTCTGACCTTTTGTTTACTTAATGTTTATTTCTGTTAGAGAGAGCATGAGTGAGGAAAGGGCAGAGAGAGAGAGAGGGAGACAGAGGATCTGAAGTAGACTGCTGACAGCAGAGAGCCCGATGCAGGGCTCGAAGCCACAGACCATGAGATAATGACCTGAGTTGAAGTTGTGTGCTCACTTGACTGAGCCACCCAGTGCCTCTCTCAGTAGGGCTCCCCTGATTAGGTCAAGCCCACCCAGGATAATCATACTTTTGATTAACTCAAAACAAACCAGTTAGGGACCTTGGTTTTATCTGCAAAGTCCCTGGCCTTTGCCATATAATGTTACTTAATCATGAATGTAACATCCCAGCACATTCAGAGGCCCTGTCTGCCTCATGAGGAGAGCATCATACAGGTATGTACACCAGAAGCTGGGAGTCTTAGGAGCCATCTTAGAATTCTACCTGGAGTGTATATGGATTAGGAAAGATTTACGTTCCTTGGTTCAGATAATTCCGAAGTTTAAAATTGTTTAAATACTACATAAAAAGCCTAAAATAATCCTTTTTATTTATTTGACAGGAAAGTATCTCCAGAATTCCTAAATGAAAATTTTAGGATCGAAATTCTAGAAGGACTTGTAGCCTAGTATCTGCATAGTTGACAACAGCAGTTCTCAAGTGTTTATTAAACATTTAACGATGTCTGGGGGACTGACAATCAGAAATAAGAAGTAAATGGGCTAGGCTGGTCGCTTTGTTTTGTGGATGCTGGGGCAGAGGGTGCTGGCGGCCAGAGGGCAGGGAGCCCAGGGTCTGCTCCGTGTTACAGCCCCCGTGAATGAGGGATGGCTACCCACTTCACCTCATGCCCTCCCATTGCCCAGGAGTATAAAATTGTGCAAATGTGTTTTATTAAGAATGTTTATTTTAATGATAGCATGCAAGCTTGATGAAGAATTTTTCCTTAGTTGCTCGTGGAAGATGAACATTATTTCATGTAAACAGAGCCTTGGGCAGCCCAGTGTGGAATCAGTACTCTAAGATGGACATGCTTCTCTTACCCGTTAGTGTTTATTGAAATAGGAGGCTTGCTCTGTTTTGCCTTCCGGTTAGACCCTTGCTGTCTCCTTGGATTCCAGGGAGTCCTTGAACTACAGAGTCCTGGCACTTCCAGTTGGACCTAGCCCAGGGAACCTATAGAGATCAGGAATGCAGTTGGTTACAACAGAGATGCCTCTCTTAAAGACAGATGATCTTCTACCAAAGTAGCCTCCAAAAAGTTAGCCTAGGAATTCTGGTAAAAAAAAAAAAAATCCATTAAAAAAAAAAGGCACTCTAAACTTTCAGGATTTTTAAGTATTGGTTCTTTTAAAGAGACTAAATGTTTATTTCACAGGAATCCATCACGGCTGCATGTCGTAAGGGCCTCACATTCTCTTCTGCAAGTGACAAGTTTTCATCTCCCAGGATGCTGTGCAGGCGGTAGCCAGCTTGTACCCGTGGCTCTGAGCTCTGGAAACAGGGCGCATGTGACTGAGGAGTGACTTTTACGTGTTATTTAATTTTAGTGAATTTAAATTTGAGTCGCTACATGTGGTTAGCGGCAGTCATATTGGACAGCACAGAACGCAGACCCTTCCCCTGTCCCATCCAGTGCTTTTGAGCAGTGCTGGGGACTGTGAATGTCGTCTATAAGTTCATGCAATAAAGAGGCAACTAAATGAGCCTTAATATCCTTTCTGGTTCTCAAATTCTGTGCTTTATTGTTTCCTATAAATTACTTTAAAAGGAATTTTAATAGGATACATAAGTTTATTAGTGAATATCTAAGTTGCTCATCTTCCTGCATATGTATCTTTATTTTTATACAATGAAACCAATTTTTTATTGTTGATTTAAAAGGAACTCTGTTTTTTAAGCATTACAAAATTCCCACTATTAAATGGAACCTAGAGGCACATGAAATTAATAAAGAATATTCCATTTAGTTTACATTTTTTACAATGCTTATTTATTTTTGAGAGAGAGAGAGAAAGAGAGATACAGCATGAGTGGGGGAGGGGCAGAGAGGGAAGGAGACAGAATCTGAAGCAGCCTCCAGGCTCTGGGCTGTCAGCACAGAGCCTGACGCAGGGCTTGAACTCATGAAGAGTGAGATCATGACCTGAGCCGAAGTTAGATGCTTAACCGACTGAGCTGTCCAGGCGCCCCATTTAGTTTATATTTTTAACTCTTCAGAACCATTCCACTTGTTTGTCTTGGGTGAATACCCCCTCCCCCCCGGCCCCCCTGCACTCCATTTATTTTTGGTTGAGTTTGATTTACTAATTTATATCAGTAGTTAAAACATCATATTTTATTTATGTGTTTGTTTATTTTTAAGGTTTTTTTTTTTTTTTGAGAGAGAGAGAGCATGGGAGTAGGAGAGGGGCAGAGACCCAGAGAGAGAGAGAGATTGAGAATCTCACGTGTAGAGTGCAGAGCCTGACGTGGGGGCTTACTTTCAAGCAGCGTGAGATCACCACCTGAGCTGAAAATCAGACCTGAGCTTCACCGATGGAGCCACCCAGGTGCCCCCATCATATTTATTTTCAAATTCCGATAGTCACTTAGTGACACATTTTACTCTTACTACAAATAGAAAAGCAGAGGAAACATACATTTGTGGTTGTGATGACAAGTGTGATGTGGTCTGTGTCTTTTTGTTGCGCTTCCGAGCCCCGGATTTCTTCACTGCGCTGGTCAGTTCTTATGTGACCGGAACAGAGGTTCTCTCTGTCTCGCAGAAGTTTTTCCTCATGGAACATTTTTCTCCAACATTTGGCTGGGCTAATTTGGGTGTGATTTCCCAAAGGGCGCGTGACTTGAAAAAATTGTTTTATCCATTCAGGGATTGGCAGTGCCCAGGGTTTTAGAAGAACAAAAAAGCAGAGAACATGGGGAGGAGTGTGGGGAAAACTGTAATAGAGTTTTGAATTTTGAGCTTTTACTATGGTTATATTTTAGTGGTGTCTGTGTACATTTTTTTTTCCTAATCTGAATAAAGATGTGCAGTCTGAATCAGTTCAGATTGACGACAGTTCAGGATTCTAAATCCTATGAACTCTTCTGGGAGTTTTAGCTTTATAACCCTTGTAATAACAAAGCCATATGAGTCCTGGAATCATTATTCATACTTCTCAGTTTCTCACATGGGAAGCATTATTGACTCTCTTTTTTTGCAGCCTACCACATTTTAAAACACACTGAATTATGGTTATCAAATAGTTTTCTAGTAAATAATCTTGTTTGGTTCCTGCACATGAAAAGCTAATTGTGTGGAGCTAGAGAGAGGAAAGTGTTGTAATTTTGCTTAAGATCAGAAAGGATAAAGGTTAAATTGTTCCTTGAAAACCTCACAACACAGAGCAAAAAACAACCCCCAAAACTGTTTTCTGCCATCTTCTCCACACAGGACATATTGTTATGAAGTCAGTGAAATTCACGTAATTAAAAAGCCAAGTGAGGGCACATATAAAAATCTCTTCTAGCTCACCCTCTGCTAGACCCTGGCCAGTATGTTTTAACTTAGTGAGTCATGTCATCTGCAACAGTGGCATTTATTAGCGTAAGTTGTGTTGTTTCAGGGTTTCAGATGGTCATTTTCACTTTATCAGGCACCTGCAGCTTTGGCTGTACCCCTCCCCGCGCAGCCTAGGAAGCTGGCGGCAGAATCCTTCTGCTTCTCCCCTCTGGGCCTCTTTGCTACTGTTGTCATAGGTTTATTCCCCACCATACATTCTGTTTATCTACCATTTGGTGGACATTTGGGTTGTTTCACCTTTTGGTTGTTATGCCCAGTTCTTCCAGGAACCTGCATATGTTAGTCTTTCTGTAGACCTATGTTTCCTTTTGTTTTTAAAGTAATCTCCACACCCAGAGTGGGGCTCGAACTCACAATTCTGAGATCAAGAGTCGCACGCTCCACCCACCGAGCCCATGCGGGCCCCCCATCGTTTCTTTTGAGTAGTTACCTACTAGTGGCACTTTGCCAGGACATGTGCTGCATCTCATCTAACAATTTAAGAAACTGCCAGTTGATGCCCGAAGTGGCTGCACCATTTTACATTCCTCGCGGCAGAGTTCCTCGTGGCTTCCGCCATCTTCTCGCATCTTCTGTCCCTTCCTTGTAGCCAATCTCGTGGATGTGACTAGGGTTTCAGTTGGCATTTCCCTGAAGGCGAATGACATGGGCATTCTTTCCTTGTACATGGCCCATTTGTATACCTTCTTGGGGGAGAAGTTTACTCAGGTCTCCTGCTCATTTTAAAATGGGGTTATTCTGCCTTCTAACTGAATTTTAAGAGTTCTTTTTATATTCTGGATACACGCCTTTGGCAGATATTTTCTCACAGTCTGTGGCTTATCTTTTCAGTTTCTTAACGGTGTCTTCTGAAACAAACAAAAAAGCCTTTAATTTTGAAGTTCAGTTTATCATTTTTTAAATCACTTGTGCTTTTTCGTGTGAAATGTACGATCATTTCATTTTCTAAAGGTGTTTTCAGTGAACGTACAGCTGTAGTTTGAACAGTATTTTTCTTTCAGTGCTTTACGTCCTGCTCCACTGTCTTCTGGTTTTCAGTGTTTCTGACAAGAGGTCTTTCTTATCTCGCTGTTCTTTATGTCATTTGGGTTTTTTTCCGGTTCCTCTGAAGATTTTCTCTCATTGGTTTTAGGCAATTTAATTATAAGGTGACTGTAGTCATCTGTATGGCTATAGTTTTCTTTGTGTGGCCTTTGCTTGGAGTTTGTTGACCATTTTGGGTCTGTGGATTTATAGTTCATCAGATTTGGAAAATTTTCAGCCATTGTTTTCTTCACATGTTTTTTCTGCACCTCCACCATCTCTCCTTTTGCAGCATTTAACTCCATATACATTAGGTCTCCTGACGGCTTCTTGGTATTTGTTTTTTCTTTTTTTTTTAAATGTTTATTTTATTTTTGAGAGAGACAGGGCACCAGCAGGGGTGGGGCAGAAAGAGGGAGACAGGCTCTGAAGTGGGCTCTGCACTGACAGAGCCCAACGCAGGGCTCAGCTCACGAAGCACGAGATCATGACCTGAGCCAAAGTCAGAAGCTTAACCAACTGAGCCGCCCAGTTTGTTTGTTCTTTCTGTATCATGTTAGATTTCTAGTCTTCTGTATTGTTTTAATCTACTATTAAATACATCGTCTATTTTTTACATCAGAACCCACCAACCGAGAGATCATGACCTGAGCTGAAGCTGGACGCTTAACCGACTGAACCACCCAGGCGCCCCTGGGCCCTACTTTTAAGCTTTGGTTGTGGGACCTGCGCGTTGGCTGGCACTATTTTTTGTCCCACTTTGGAGGCACATTCCTTACAAGTGTTACATGTTTTTTCCCCTCTGACTGGTATGAACAGGAGATTTCTGTGTGAGCTCTGAAAATTATTCCTTCCAATTCTTTTGATCTTTCCTCATCTTTAGATTTATTTTTTTTTTTTCACACACTTGGGCTGAACATTACTCTGCCCAGTGCCAGAGGGGAGATTGCTGGTGTCCTGAGCCCTTACTGTGAAGCCTTCTCCTTTACTTATCCTGGCCTAGGTTACCGCCCTTTTAGCCTCTCTGGGCCCCCAGCTCCATCCATTTCCTCAACTCAGGGACAGATGTCCAGATTCCGTCTGCTTTTCTCGGCCTTGCACTGTGGTCCGGAAAGTCACTCTAGGCGGTGACTCTAGGCCCGCCCGGCAGGCATGGGGTTCCCTTGTTTGTGCCTCTCAGGGACCACGGTCCTTGTTGCCTGGCGTCCAGTGTCTTGAAAATTGTTGCGCTACATACTTTGTCCAGGTTTTTTTGGCTTTGTTTGCTTTGTTTTTTAAGGGGAAAGTAAGTGCAATACCTGTGAAAGAAGGGAACTTGTAACAATAAAATCGATAGGGATCAATTCTAGGGGTCTAGGAGTCGAGATAAGGAAAATACAGATTTCTTCATAACTGGTATTTCTTTCGTAAGTTTTACTGCCTTTGACTTTTACTGTGTAAACACATCCTAGACATCCTTGTAGTGTAGTCTTTACATAAAGCAGCATGGGAGCCCCAGTATATGTAGAGAGTCCATCTCAACACCATGAGAACACTTTGTTTTTGTGGGATACAAATGATTAGAAACTGTTGTGTGTCATCGTGAAAAGTATTTTCTCTGTGCCGTTTCCATAGGCAGATCTTCACTTGAAATGTTACTTAATGGCATGGTAGGTGTATCTTCATTATTCGAATTCAAAATAGAATGTAATTTTTGGGCTTTGTTAGTCTAAAAGAAAACCATCTCCTTTTCCGGAATCACAAATTCTACCTTCCAGTGGGGGATATTTAAATGTGATCTATTACCTTCTCTAGCTCCGTATTTTCTCGGGCTTCCTTGTGATAGCAGAACCACACTGTTCCTCTGCTGGTTCCGCATTTCTTCCCGTTTTCCCTCCAGATGGCAGCTGACTCAACTGTACATGATGGCACATTTACATTTTTTAGGTTAAAAGCAAGAAACTCATTTTTAATGCCGTTGGATTGCTTAATGAATGAAAGAAGATTTAACTGTCTTGGGGCTTACATCTCCGTTTGTAAAACAAGTAATCCTGAAGGCACCAGGAGTGTTGATGTCACCTGATTGTGATTTAAGACTTTTGCTTTTCCGTTTTGTAGTCCTGTCACTACAGTGTCTGTATTTATCTGCTTTACGGAGTCATGTGAAAATTCTCAGCCGACAGGAATCCCAACTTTGCAAAGAAAATTATGTATTGTTATCACATCATAATAAAATACCCATCAAGAGTCACTGCCGAAATGCCTATTTGGACCCTTTTATGCTTTCTGGATCAGGTTCCAGTGAATCCCGTTTGCGTGATGGAGAATCTGCAGGTAGGCAAACTGACTCAGCTGTGAACTCTCTGTATCCCGCCCGGGGTAGAAATTCCGAACCCCAGTGACAGGTGTGGGGGGTTCGGAGGACGGGGTGGTGCTGCTCACTTTCTTTGCTGCTGAGGGTATTGGAAATTACTGCTTGCTCTACCTGAATTTCGGCTTGGCAATGGTCCAGGAACATTAGAGATTTGCATGAAGTACAAACATGGATTATTTTTAGTCAGTTGGTTCTTCCTTTTAAACGTTGATTGCAGTGTGGCCTTTCTTTTTCACCGCCCCAGTGAAGGAAAGAGTCTAAAGAAAATGTCTGTAAAAGTTGAGTATTTCTCATTAAACTCTCATCAGAATGTCTTACAATGCTTAGATCCATAATTATGGCATTGTTGTAATTTGATTAGTGTATCTGGAAAAGGATTATTGAGATTCTTTGCCAGGCAGGGTGCTAGCTATTGTTGGAGATGCGGTGATGAAACTCACGGGGCTTTCCCTGGGGAGGAGGTGTCTGGTTGAGTGGCTAAAGGCCCTCCGTGAAGCAAGGCCATGTGACAGATTGTGTGAGGTTAGCCAAGGCACTGCAGGAGACCCAGTGGGGACGGTTGTGCCATGGAGGGAAGGCCTTCTGGACACCAGAGAGGCCTGGCGGGGGCAGCCACGTGGGGCCTGCACGTGGCAGAAGGGACAGTGGTTTTCAGTGTACCAGGAGCTGAGGTTTGCACTTGAAGCAACAATGAGCCCTCATCTTGGAGAGGCATAGGTGGTTGATGCTTTTAGAGAAAAATCTCTTTCATTAGTTTAGGGAGGGTCTCAACATTTAAATCCTTTTCATTTGCTAGAAGAATGAATGGTTATTTTGACATTTATATTTCAGTATAGATCCATGACGTCCCGGCAGTGGGGTGGAACCACTGTTTGTTGGTTCAGTTAATGACCTAGCAAAACCCCGGAAGGTTCTGACGGGCGGTGTCCCTCGTTAATCCCATGCGCAATGCCCGTGCTGTCCTGAATGTTGGAAAGTGTCATTAGTCTCTGAGACTGCCCACAAACCCACATTACCGGGATGCGGACGGGGCAGGCGGCTTGTTTGCTGGCAGGTGGGAGGAACTGAATCTAGAAATGAGGAGTCTCTGCCCTTCTTCACGCTGAGTACAGAGAATCGAGCAGCAGAAACAAAAATGCCCGTCTCTGTCCCTTTCTCCTAGGACGAACTGTAACCCAGGCAGTGGAGGTTTTCAAAACCAGACCAGATTTAGAAATGTGTGACTGTAGGTGATGTTACAAAATCAAATGAAAAGTTCTTTTTCTATCTGTATTTCTTCCAGGAATGCACGTGTACATTTATACAATCACTAATACATACCATCTTCTAAATTCTTCTACTTGGACTTATTCAAGGACTCGAGTAGATGAGGATTATGGCTGCCGCAAACCTTCTCATTCCTCATCCTCCCCACTCTCCCTGGGGAATCCTGTTTTAACTTTACATTGAGACCAGATTACTGTTTTCACTATTATTTCTTTATAAGTATTGTTCACTACTAAGATAAGTATTGTACTATACAATACTGACATTTCCCTTTTTAGATAGCTTTTAGTTTTGCCTGGAGTTAAAGTTTGCCTCATTTTTTTCTCCTGGTTTTGTTTTGTTTTGTTGTTTTTACTATCTATCTATCTTAGGTCTTTCTAGGTTTGTTCCCTCCAGCAGCAAAGTTATAACATGGTTTTTCATACTCTCACACCTGCCAGATAATTTTCTTCAATTTGATTTTTTTCCTAAGAGATATACTTTCTGGATTTTCAGAGCCTCTTACCCCCATTTGGAGTGGTTGTTACCTTAGAACGTATATAGCTATCTATAAGGCTCATTCATTATTTTTCTGACTCTTTGTGTTTTATATATGGATATTCAGTTTTCTTTCTTTTAATTGTTTTAATGTTTTTTCATTTTTGAGAGACAGAGATAGAGTGCAAGTGGGGGAGGGGCAGAGAGAGGAGGTACACAGAATCTGAAGCAGGTTCCAGGCTCTGAGCTGTCAGCACAGAGCCTGATGAGGGGCTTGAACCCATGAACCGTGAGATCCTGACCTGAGCCGAAGTTGGATGTTTAACTGACTGAGCCCCCAGGTGCCCCTGGTTTTTAATCACTTGTCATTTGATTGTGCACATATTTGAGCAGCTTCATGAGAAAGTGTGCTTGGAATGTAAATTTTTTCACCCTTACAATTTTAAAAGTAGCTTTACTATACCCTCACATTTAAATAGTTTGTCTGGTGAGACTAGGTAGAGTTATCCAGGATGGAAATCATTTTCTCTAAGAGTTAAAAAATAAATGAAACCTAACTTCTAAGATTCCTGCATTAACTCCTTCATGTAGCTATTGAGAAATCAGATGCCATTTTGATAAGTGATCCTTTCTCTATATATGACCTACTCCCATATTCCCCGGGAGCTCTGAGGATTTTCACCCGTGTTCTAAAATAATACTGTGTTTCTGTGGGTCTTCCATCCTTCATTGTTTGGGGCACTAAGTTGGTACTGTTCTCACAGGCTGTCTTGGTTTGTTCCTTACTGACGCCCTATTTCCTGAGCCCCTCAGACATTTAGCACTAACTTTTCTTCTCTCTGCTAAGTGTTTTTCATCCCTCCGTGCGTTTTGCCATCTGCATATATTGTTAGTAATACTGTTCCTATAACAAACCACTTAAAACTTCATTTAATTAAAACAATCATTTTATGAGCTCTGCCGTTTCTTTAGGTCAGGAATTCAGGAGGGGCGAGGTTTTTTGCAGGCATTTCTCACATGGTTGCAGACAAGACAGGGGCTGGAGTTGGGAGGAGGGCACAGGGCAGCTGGGGGTCAGCCGGTCGTCTCCTCCAGGTGAATCAGGGCGGAGGCTTAGAGACAGGAAAAGGATAGCAAGGCTGTGCCACAACGTAGCATGACCAACCCCGGAAGCAGGAATAAGTCATGGCAGGCACATTAGCTTGATAGTTGTTGGAATGAATTCTCTTTTCAACTGCCCCTGGTCTTTTCAAGTTTCTCCTTAATTCTCTTTTTAGAATATAATTTTCAGATCCTTTCTTTTATCCCACAGTGCTCCTACTCCTGCTCTTTTAAGGGACTTAACAGTACTCTAAGAAAAGACATTCTGGGTAAATGAGAAATGCCCCAAAGTAGTTATCTTCCAAATTGGGATTTGGATCTCCTTGGACCTGTTTGGTGTGTACTTGCTTTTTAGGAAATTTGGGGGGGGGGAGTGTGCTGTAGTGACTCGGTGATACTGGGAAACAGGAGTAGAGTGAGGGGAGGCAGCTCCTTGTAAGTGGCAGGGAGCGAATTGGTGGCTGGTGCACGTAGGAGCAGTTGCGGTGAGGTTCTCTGTAGAACTGGAAAGAAATCAGAAAATTTAGCTCAGGGTAAACTGAGTGTATTTCAGGAAGAGATTGGCTTTTTGTGAGTGAAGACTTTCATTTCCAGTAATAGGTTATTATTAAACATTGCTATATATTTATTTAAAGTTCTTATGGAAAGAAATATCCCATACACTTTAAACATTTTGAAAACTTTTTAGACTGTGGCTCCTCAGAGCAGCCCTTAACGTATGTTTTATTGATAGTCCTTGAAGAAAAGAGAAGCAAAGAGCAGTGAGGATACGGTGTTGTGGTTTTGTAAAAGTCACTCAGACGGTTGGAAATTGATAATACTTGTTGGATTGTCTTATTTCTAAAATCAGTGTAATACTATACCTGCTCTGACAAACTTAATTGGCAAAGTCTTAGTGTGTGTTTGTAGAGTGTAAAGGAAGGGTTTTAAATTCAGAGAAAATGCTCATGTTCGAAAAGACTCTGGAAGGAGTAAAAAAAAAAACCTTTAAACTCAAATTGCAAGGCTGTCTGCTTGTATTTCATTGACACATGTTTAAACATTGGTTGTAATGGATCATTTGCCACTTAACTGACATTAACGACCTCAGTTAACTCCTGTTTTTATGTTAACATTGGCTCTTATTTTTTGTTAATTTACTTCAGTATTCAACTTCCGAAAACTTTTTCTTTTTATAGATATACAAAACTACCATGTCTCAAGTTGCTCTTCTTTTATTATTAAAACTTTTACACACATATTGTGTTTAATTGCATTTACTTTTTATAGTCTGAAAACATGAACCATATTGATAATAAAACTTAAACATCTGCACATTGCTGCAAAACTTTATTCTGCAAGAGAACTCATAGCTAACGGTCATGGTAGTATCCAAATCATCCCAGAAATTGGATCGTGTCCTCCTCTTTCACATGGATCCGCCAGCAGGAGCTGATACACTTACTGAGGCAAAGCCAAAACAGAACTTTTCTGACTTTGACTTTGAGATGAGATGTCCCATTGCACTGGGTAATTTTCTGATACTCGTGTTCTTACCTTTAGTTTTTTTATTCTGTCAATTTTTATCATTTTCTGCCAAATTTCCTTTACTGGGAAGGCTTTTGTCTTTGATCTGTCAAGATTCACTGATGGGGAATAGACCTAGGGGGGCTTTCTTGCCCTGACTTTCAAGGTTACATAATTTTCATTCGAATTATGTGTCTGTCTACCCTAGGACGTCCTGGATTTAGGGTGGGTTTTCATTAGCGCCCCCCCCCCATCCCCTGACCTAGTTATGTTTGTAACACCTATACAGGGTGGCACTGTATCTCTTTTTTTTTTTATTTGTCTTTTACATTTACTTATTTTTGAGAGACAGAGCACAAGTGTGGGAGGGGCAGAGAGAGAGAGAGGGAGACACAGAATCCTAAGCAGACTCCAGGCTCTGAGCTGTCAGCACAGAGCCCAACACAGGTCTCAAACTCACAAGCCTTGAGATCATGACCTGAGCTAAAGTCAGATGCCCAACCGACTGAGCCCCTCAGGCACCCCAGATGGTACTGCATTTCTGATCATTACCAGGGGCACTTCCTCTCTCTCAAACAGTGTTTGAGTTTATTGTGTTTAATAAAACACAATAAAAAATAATAAAAAGATATTTAAGTTTCCAGAGTTTGAGGACTAGTTATTCCTAAGCATTATTCAAAGCCTCCGCCCCTGCAGACTAAAGACAGTAGAAGAGATAGCTGGGCCTGGCCGGTAGACTAAGGAGAGCAGGAGAGGTGGCCAGGGCTGGCGGTTCGACTCCTGGCTGCAGATCTGGCTCTGCTGCTCAGGCCCGTTGTCTGGTTGCTTTGTGCTTTGGTTTCTTTGCCTGACAAAAATGACAGTAATAACTTACATGTAGGTTAAGATGAACATGTAATGCACTTAAAATATCGCTTGGCACATAGTAATCCCTCAGTAAATGTTATACACTGCTACTGCTATTATCATTAAAGACAGATCCGTTTACACAAACTGCAATCAGCTTAAAAAATTTTTTTTAATATTTGTTTATTTTTGAGAGGAAGAGAGAGTGCGAACAGGGGAGGGACAGAGAGAGATGGGAGACACAGAATCTAAATCAGGCTCTGAACTGTCAGCACAAAGCCTGACGTGGGGCTTGAACCCATGAACCATGAGATTATGACTTGAACCTAAGTTGAGCTCTCAACCAATTGAGCCACCCAGGCGCCCCTATGAGCAACTTGCTTTTAAAGGCCAGTGCTACCATTTTCGAAGGGAATAACTCTGCATAACAGTAGTAAAAATGCTTGTACATGGTTAAAACACTGGCTTCTGTTCCACAGAGAAAATTGCAGCTAATGTTTTTTTCTTTTTCCTCCCTGCCCACGATAGAAGTATAGGATCTGTAGGAAAGTCAGATTTGTAGAAAACGTGCTAGGCTGAAGATGGAGGGATTACTGCCCAAGGTTACAGACTGGGGATCGGCAGTGAGAAGAAAGCTTTTGGGAATAGAATAAGAAACTAACCAGTAACTCACATCTCGTACGACCTTTGTCCGTGTACTTGTGATGTGCACACTGCTCGCACTCTGCTCGTCTTGGGGTGCTCTGGCGGATAGCAGTGATGGGAGCGGAGGAATGGCCAGCGCACCCGGGGAGTCTTCCCGGCTGTCTCCTGGCCATTCGTTGCCCAGTTTAAATGGGGCAGCACATTTTCTCGTCTCCATCGGAAGTGAATGGTTGCATCAGCAGTAGTCAGGGACTGCTGGAGAATCTCTCCCATCCTCTAGTCATGGAGGTTTCATTTCACATGTGTCCGGATGCACTTGCAGGCTTCGTGGCTTGTTAATTACCGCATCCACTGTCGCTGCGTTGTCTTTGTTCCTGTAGAATGCTGAAGAGCGCTGTAGTCATTTTTAAAACACTTCATCTGAACCATCTAATAGTGAGATGGAGTTTTATGACTTTACTTCCATGCATTTGGGGCTGGTATTACCCTTGATGGACAGTTCCAGAGCTCGGACCCCGGACACCATCCCCAGTGCAGTTTAGCGGCCATTTTTAACAACAGGTAGATGTGCACATTCTTACAGTCAGAGAAATGTATCATAGAAGGGGGAGAATGTCTCTTTTGCTCTTTTTGTTCCAGTAGCTTGTCCCCGTGGTCTCATAAGGGCCGTGTTGTCCCAGTGACCTGACATACCTCTGTTGGCTTTTACCATCCCCCCACCCCCCATTAGGACATGGAGACCTCTGATTGTGACAGTTGCTCCCTTTTGAATTTGGCTTCTTGGCCATCGCCTATCATGCTTGATCATCAACTCTCGTTTCTTTCACCCCTTACCCGTCTACCCCATGTGTTCCCCGAGACCCCTCGCACTCGGTCAGCCCTGCTGCTCCTTTGCTGCTGTGTGTTTTCGTAGCACTGCTGCGGGCACAGTATTACAGTTATGATCATTGGTGTTGCTGCTATGTAGGATCATCCTGTGTTCAAGGTGGAGTGAAGATTATGTCTTTCTATGGTTACGAAGGTCCCAAGCAAGAGGAAAGATAATGATGTATTTTGACAGTCACAAGACATAATGCACGTTCATCTCTGGTGGTTGGAATTTGTGGGGAGTTATCCTGGTATACAGAGCATACGCTGAAGAGGCTTTATTTTATTTTTTTAATGTTTATTTATTTTTTGAGGAGAGACAGAGACAGAGACCGCGTGAGTAGAGGAGGTCAGAGAGAGAGGGAGACACAAAATCTGAAGTAGGTTCCAGGCTCTGAGCTGTCAGCACAGAGCCTGACACAGGGCTTGAACCCATGAACTAAGATCATGACCTGAGCTGAAGTCAGACGCTTAAACGACTAAGCCACCCAGGCGCCCCAAATTGAAAAGATTTTAAAGTTTTGTTCCCATCATGCTGTCCTTTAGTGAGGACTCTGAGATCACATATTTGGATTTTAATCCCCGTTGGCCCACTTGATAGCTCTGTGAGACGACGGCTGACTTACTTAATATCTCTTAACCTCTGTTTCCCCCTCTGTGAAATGGAGGGAGATGTTAACCGCGTCACCGGGCTGTCCCGAGGAGTCCGGGAGGGAGTGTTCGGTCAAGAGTGGTGGTGGCTGTGGCCGTAAAGCCGTGGTGTTTGTTGTCATTTTCATTTCCCACCTGATGGAAACTCTTCCTGTCACCGCCTTGTGGGGGAGCGATAAATAGTGGTCGGATGTTTAATCAGAGACACCTGAGCATGTAGTTTATTCCTTCGATAGAAGTCTTGGCCATTAATTTGATTTTTAACTTCATAGTGAGCAGTGTAAAACGTCTCGTACAAAAAGTATTCAACTCTGAATCAGCGACTGCTCGAGCACATGCAGTCTTGCGAGGCGCTGGCCTTGCCGTCTTGGGAGCAGAGACAGGAGCAGGACGTGGCCTCAGTCCTTCGAGAACCTCGAGGCCCGCGAACCGTGGGGTCCGTGAACTGGACGGAGAGCCGCGGCAGATTCCCTTAACTTCCTGTTTTATTTTATGCTTTTGCTCTCACTAACCGTAACTGCATATCATGAATGGCTTTTCATGGCTGATCGTATCTCAGAGCCACGACGATTAATGATCACAGCCACAGTGGTGACAACGGCCCACACAGACTGAGGGTTTCCTTAGGAGCCGGGCACTTTTGCAAGCATTTTACATGTATTAACTCCCTGGATTTTCGCAGTGTTCCTCTGAGGACTGTCATTGGCCCGATTCTGTGTGCAGGCTCTGAGGAGCGGTAGCTTGGTCACACTCACACAGCTGGCACTGATGCCGGGGACGGACGGGGAGCCCTGGCATGTGGCCCCACACAAGCTAGGATACTGGCCTGTCAGGCTAATCGCTAGAAGGTGGGGAGCTGTCTGTACGTTAATCTGGGATTGCCGAGATCTCGCCCCAATTTAGGAGTAAGAAATGTTTCAGGGGCAAGGTTTATTCATACGTGTGTATCTTACACTCATCTTGGATCTCCAAGCTGTAAAGGGCATTGTCATGAATATGTTGTCACGATACTGACTTTTAGTTTATTTTGATCAAGAGTAATCGAAACTTACGTTCTTATACGCCTGAACAGTAATTGTTCTGACTGTCCAGATTCCCCCCCTTAGTTTTTGTTACTTCAAAGTTCTGTTGTAATTAGCTCTCCAGGTTCTGTAAACTGCTCTTTCTCCATACCTTAATTTACTTCTCAAGCACGTTTGTTCACGTATGGATTTTTAAATTCTTCATCCTGAAAACTGTCCAAAGGTGCATAACAAAGTTGAAATCCTAATTTAATATCAAATCAGTATTTCAAACAGTCAACAAAGTTACAGAGTTCTCTCTCCTGTTGTGAATAATAACCTTGAGCATAGATGCTTGATTTTAATTTTCATTCCACAGTAGAAATATTTCCCGTATGAATATAAATACTATATGGAATAATGTGTATAACATATAATAATAACAACTGTGTAAGAGACAGTATAAAAGGAAATTTCACTAAGCTTACATTTTAGTTTTTGGGTTTCTGATTTCTGCTGTGAAAAGCTTGAATAGTTTCAGATATGTGGGCACACCTGAGCATGTGTGGTTGTGTACTTGTGTGTGCGTGCGTGTGCGCAGACGCACGCCTTCATTTGGGAAAGCTCTGGTAGAATGGCCGTTGCTCTTGGTCCTTCCCAAGTTTGCAGGCTCAAGGGGGAAGAAATAGGCAAAAGGAAATTGTTCTATATTAACATCTCACCATGATTTCCGTGTCCCTTTCAACTTGTTCATAATCATAATAACAAATGAAAAGCCAATTACTTTTGTGTTATTTTCATAAACTTTGATTAGAGAAGATCATTAGTTTGTTTTCAGTGATTCTCCAGCTTTGTTCCAAATACGTGTTTTCCATTCCGGTGCCGGTGTTTGTGAGTCCCCCGTGTGCTTGCTTATCAGAAAAGGAGCCCCGTGAGCAGGACAGAAGCCCTGCACTGGGGCCCTGCCTTCCAGCGCCGGAGGTGTGCGGAACGGGCTCCCCTCTGCGGGGCCTGTTCACTGATAAGATCTGTGGTGGCTGCCTTGCCTCCAGGCCACGCGTGTCCTCAGAGGCCACGGGACCCTGGACAGTCAGCCTCGCTGTGGATTAGCTCGCGGCCCACAGGCACCGGGCTGATGTGGTCCGACAGAGGTTAGCGGCCAGGTGGGGGGCATTGGTGAGTCACCAGCCATAGAAAGGATTGTGGAGGGCAGCGACAGAGTGGCAGCCTTAGGGTGTGTAAGTTTATGTTTCGGATTAAAAGAAATTAAGCAAGATTCAGAAAAGAGTATTTGTTGAACTCAAAGACCTTATTAATAGGTCTAAAATCAAATGCCTGTATAGAGGGTCGAATCTTAATCCTTTAGGGTTAGCCATTTGAGGTCACAGGTAGTGTTCTAAGATCCACTTAGTGGTGGGTATTCGAATTGTAACCAAAGATAGGGGCAGGTTTTTTTATCCTCAGGTTTTTAGCAGAATTGCTTTTAGACGCAGTGTGGTGATTCCGGCGCAGAAACATTCCCTATTTTGGGAGATGTTTGTGTTATTTCATTTATATGTTTGTCTATAGACATGTTGCTTGGATATAACCTACTTTAGATGTTTAAGGTCCTAGTATTATATTTGAAAAAATTGTCCGAAATATATATTCATCAGAGTGCCATCATGACGTCATGTACCGAATGACAGTGCCAAACTTAGTACGACCATCTCAACTTTCAAAATTTTCTGAGTGCAGTAGAAAAAGTATTCATTCGTTTGACAAATATAGGTGGAAGCCAGTACTCTTTTATAAAGACGGGAAACAAATACTCCTTTTTTTTTTTTCTTAAGTAATTACTGACTTCCAAATTTCTGTTGATAAACACATGGAACAGTACGTTGTAAAGTTTGTAAAATCAAATGCAAATTCCAGAAGGGCTCTCTTTGTAAAATATGTCCTGGATCAAATATTTACTGAATAGCTAATATAATTGTTGATATTTATTCACATTATAAAATCAATATTTATCGAATGTTCTCGGCTGACAAAAGGCCACCGCACCACGACAGCAGGGATTACATGTAGGAACAGCAAGTTTATCTGGTGCAGAAACTAAGATGCACACTCTCACTTTGGGGCTGTTTCTTTTCAAGGATTTCTCTGTTTGCTTTTTCCGAAGTATTATTTGAGAATATTTGACACAGTGACAGTGGAAGTAGTGAGTTATTCAAATTATTTTTTGCCTCCATGAGTCAGTTGACTTAAAGGGACTGAACTGCCCTTTTGTTTATGGAAATGTCATTACGAAACTCTGTTCATCACGTATGTTCATCCACATTCCCTTTAACGGACAGATCTGACTGTTTACAGAGAGGTTAGGTTGCCTTTTCATGCCGGATGCTCCCGTGGGTTCTAAACCTGTGATGTCAGCACAACATGATGTTAGAGGTTTAGACTCCAAAGAATGCCATTTGATTGTTTACAGATCTGCACAGAAGAGGTGATGAGGTGCCTTGGTTGCTTTACTCCCTTGGAAGGAAGAAATAATATTTAACAAACAAAAAAACATTCACAGAATCTTTTCCCAAGTAAAAACCCAGTCCCCATACTTGGATAAGCAGCTTTTTGTTTGTGTGTTTTGTTGTATTTGAAAAAGGTGACAAAGGCCACATGCCCAGGATTTACAGCAACCCTTATCATTGTCACCTGTGCTCTGTCTGCAGTCCTCAGACCAGGACGTCAAACTCCAGTGAGGTTTAGTGACCTGCCCGAGACCGCAGAGCTAGTGAGAGGCAGAGGCTGCTTTTGGGCCGGGGCTGCCTGGATCTGTCTGCCATTTCCTCTTGTAACAGCAAGACATTGTCCTCTCACTCCGTTCCCCGGAGGTTTCTCTCTTTCTCTGTGGTATAGCCGTTCTTTCTCCCTGAGCCCCCACCTTGCCCAGCCGTGCCTGGGTGCACTGGGGGTGCAAAGAAGTCGGAGCAGACGGGCTTTGTACGGAGCCCTCCCCGCGACACCCCTGTGCTGGGTAGGACTGTGAGCAGGCAACACTGCTGAACTTCTCCATGGGCTCCCTCGCCCCAGAGAACCCCAGGACCGGGGGAGGTGGGCTGCACCCTGTTCGTGCAGGCTTAGTGGTTCCAGGCGTGCCGTGACCGATGCAGTGGTAGGAAGCCACCATGGCCCCCAGGGTGGCCGCAGATGATTTACAAACAAGGCCCTGAGTAAGTCATTTCCTTCGCCTTCTCTCCGACTTTCTTACCAAAAAGAGCTCTGATTGCCTGTAAGGTACCTAAAGGCAAGAAAAGGGAAGAAAGTGTAAAGAGCTAATCCGTACCCTATGTTACATACTGACTTGTGCTGTGTGTGACTTGTGCTGTGTGTGACCTGGGAACCAGTTGACCAGATGCTTCATGGACAGAGATTGTCCTAAACATGTAGGAGACTTGGCAGCTCTTCCCAATAGGCTACATTACGAGGATTAAGCACTCGTTGGTGATGAACATACGGTAGCATGGTGTAGCGCGTCTGCTTGGGGGGAAGCCCAGGGCGTCGTGCTAGGATCTGAACAATTTGGGACGAGGTCCTCAAATCTGCCACTTAACTAATCTTTCTGGGCATCAGTTTTCACTCAGGTGGCTACTTCAAAGTTCTTGGGAAGATGTGCTCAGTGGCAGGGCAGCAGGGGATCAAATTATTATAAATGCTTTACTAACTAGTAGCTGTCACCAGACTCGCTGGAGAATCTGCCTGCAACCTGCTCATGTGTTACCGACTCACTGGCGCAGAGGTGAGGTTGCCAGACGAAATATAGGGCACCCAGTTAAATTTGAATTTCAGATAAGCAGTGAATAATTTGGCGGGGGGGTAAGTCCCATATATCGCACGGGACACATTACACAGAATATATTACCAAATCTGGCAGCCCCATTGGAAGGATCCACTTTGGCAACGAAAAGAGGCGTCTCTCCCGGAAGTTGCTGAAAACCTCAGGACCCCGCGTTAGTTGCCACTCTTCATTCTCAGCTCTTCAAAAGCCCAACTAAACCCTTGATCCCTGCCTAGGGCTCCAGGACCTTGTGCCTGTCTTCTATCCAGACGTCCTAATCGTTGCTGAGTCTGGTCAGAAGCTTGGATGACGATGAGGAGTCTGAGCCGCGGTCTGGACGCCAGCAGTGCTCGCTGCCGGCTCGCTGCCGGCGCGCCGCCGCCGGTCAGGATCAGCTCCGCGGGGCCGGGTTCGGTCCTTGGTGTGCATTTCTCCCCCTGCACTGAGAGGGTCCCCAGAAGGGGCGGCTGTCCTGAGAGTTCCTGAGAGCTTCAGAAAGGGAACCTTACAAGCCCCGAGACCCCCACACCCCCCACCGTCCCCGGACAGAGCCAGGCTGGTGAAATGACCCAGGGCTGAACTTCAGGGGCCAAGACCAGAACCCTCGCTGTGACAGCTGACCTAAGGGTTCACTGCGGGGTCTCAGTTTGTTCTCTGTAAAATGGGGGAAATATCTGCCCTCAAAGGGTTGATTGAGGAATCAGAAGTAAATAATAAATCAAAATATAATGGTAAACCTGCTTTGTAAATGGTGGTGTGTTTCGAGATGGAGGATATTACGGCCCTGAGTCTATTAAGCTGCACGGCGGGTTCTTGGGAAGTTTTATCAAGGAGATGTGGTTCTTTCTAGCAGTTGTGAATTTTAAGCCTTATCAGTGCTGCATATGGAATTAGACTTTGGCTGCATGAGTGTTAATAAATTTTGTGAATTGGAAGTGTAATTTTACAATGGCATTAATGCCCAATCAAATCAGCTTACTCATTGATTGTTTCAATTTTTAATCTACACTTGTGCCTAAAGTGACCATATTATAGATAACCCTGATCATTTATTACAGTGACTTAAAAACCACAGTGAAAATATGACATATGATGCTGGTAGGGGGAAAAACATGTCATTAATAGACATTAATTTAACTGTATACAGTTAAGTTAGCCCGGCCCAGTAGATATGATTATTAGTGTTACTTAAGACAGATAAATTTTCAATAATCTCACTCTCCAGGGAGTTATTTTTACTGTTGTTTTCACAAACGCACGTGAGTTGTCGTCTCTGGGAAACAGCAGCATGCGTGTAAAATTGATGTTCTTAAAACTTGTCATGTCTGTGCCTATTACACTCGTCATTTGTATGAACATAATCTTTTCCCTCTTTGACAAAATTTAGGGGTTGAAAACGAGGTGCGCCTCAAAATCCTGGAAGTTTCCCTTTAACTACAGATCCGCTCACATTCTAAGATGCCTGCGATCCATTACAACACTGTATTTCCTGCCCTGCAAGCATCCCGGGCCTGCGGTGACACATTTGGCGTGCCCTTCCACTTGAGTGTCAAGATACAGTTCTTTATGGTTGTTGTCGCCATCGGCTTTTACCCTCGTGTGGCATTTTCTAGTTTTCAGAATGTTCTACCGTACTTTCTTATGAAATATTTAGAATTATCAAGAGGTAAACACGGCAGGCACTTTCTCTAAAAGACATAACAGATGTAAAAAATTCTTACTTACAAAGTTCACACGGGCAAGTTACAGAGCTGAGATTTAAACGCATGTATTTTAACTCCTTTTCTAAGTTCCTTCCGCTGTACCTCGCTGCTCCTTGCCATAACCCCTCCCCCATGATTCCTAGAACTTAACATTTCAGTTTACATAAAGTGATGCATTTTAGTATCTAAACTTTTTTTATTGAAAATTGATATGAGGGGCATCTGGGTGGCTTAGTCGGTTAAGGGTCTGACTCCTTATCTCAGCTCAGGTCTTGATCTCAGGGTTGTGAGTTCAAGCCACGTGTTGGGCTACAAAAAAAGCAAATTGATATGAAGTTATTTGACTCCAGACACACTACTATTCCTTAATGATCTAGAAGCCTAAAAGTACACAAAACAAACGCTAAGCATAAAGATACTGTCCCAGGAAATCATTTATCTGAAAATGTGAACACTGGCAAAGTTTTCATAAATTTTAGTATAATGAGTGTGAATAAATTGGTACGGGAAAAATTTGGGGGTATGTATATTCCTACTTTTTTCTGTTTAGTGCTTAAAGCAACCATGTCATTTTGTAGAGTGTCACTTGGGTAATCCTGTTGGTCTTGGAATACTAGAGAGTAGATCACAGGTCCATGTAGTGTGATAATTGTTCAGACTTTACTTGTGGGTGTAGACAGAAAACGTGACTGGGTTTACCTGGATCTGACCAGCTCTCTTTTCACTCTGTCCTCTGATGGCTTTCTCTTTTGCAAGGCATTGAGATGAGTTCAAGGAGGTGGGGGGAGGGTGGGAATGATGGGGTGCCACGCTGGCCTGACCCCAGAGTCCGTGCTTCCCACCGGATGCCACCTCACGCTGACGACAGTCATGAGAAGAGCAACATTGCGCTTGGAAGTTTGGCGTGCTCCATGCGGCGGGGTCACGAGCCTGTGTTTGCTCTGGACTCCTGTGACAGGACAGTACCTCCAAGTCGGAGTTACTCTGCCTGAGAAGGAGGAAACGTTTCAGCTATCGTGGAAATACGGGTCTTCAGGAAAGACTGCTGTGTACTCTTAGCCAGCTTGAGTGCTGGAAGCTACCAGAGCTGTTGGAGGAAACTTGGGGCAGGAGAAGGACAAATTTTGGTATACCCTCTCTTCAGCCATCCTCTGAGCCTCGTGTGGCAGGTCCACGGAGTTTCTGGGCCCGTAACTTCACAGGCGGGAGGCCAGAGAGCGGTGCGAAGTATGCGCTTGTGTGCAGAGCAAATGTGAAGTGAACTCCGGGCGTACACGTACTGTGTGCTGTCGCAGGCAGGAAGCCGCCGTAACGGTTGGGACTTCAGGATCGCAGGTGAACGTTTCATCGTCTCCACTTATTCTTGGGATATGGTAGTTAAGAGCAGGAAATTTGGAGTCAGGTAAAGCCCACCCATGCAGCCAACTAGTTCTGTGACATTGGAGGGGACCCTTGACTTTTCTAAGTTATGATTTCCTCTTCTCTGAAACACAGGTGACCAGGCGTGTTTAATGGAGCTTCTGAGATGTCCAAGGAGTCGTGTCTGAGCCTGGCACACGGGAGGCCAGTGGTTTTGTTACCCTGTTGTACTCTTCCTTACTGGTGTCTCGGTCAGCAAATACTAAAGAGAGTTGCTCTCCTGGACGGTGGGGGGGCGGGGGGGGTGTCAGGACACTGTCATGCTGTCTTTTATTCCTGCCGTTGGCTTCATGCTGATTCTGGAAGCGAAGAACCAAAGGAACCTACACACACCGGCGTATTTGGTTGTGACGTAGGTGTGTTGGCGTACTTGTGTTTTCTGGGTTTGTGAGCAGATGAGTGCCCCCGAACCTTTTCGGCAGATGTTTAGGACCTGCTTTCATGTGTGGCCAGGGACACAGACCTCAAAAGATGGTAACAGCTGCTGCTCTCAGAGAGCTTGTGTTTGGGGGAAGAAGATGGTTCACTCAACAAACGAGAAAACATCAGAAAGTGATGATTGCCATGCATAGAATTAGATACAGCCGCGCGAGAGTGAGCGAGCAGGTGGCCGGTTGATGCTAGGTGTTCAGGAAGGATCTCTCCGAGGAAATAAGCTTTGGAACTGAACATCCAAAGATCCA
This sequence comes from Helogale parvula, assembly GCA_004023845.1. NCBI lineage: Eukaryota > Metazoa > Chordata > Mammalia > Carnivora > Herpestidae > Helogale > Helogale parvula. The sequence continues at coordinate 170,483 of PJEM01000468.1, read as the reverse complement.
AGGGGCCGCATTCCAGGAGGGGAAGTGGCTAAGGAAGATGCCCCAATACTGGAGAAGTCGGGATGTCAGGAGCCAGGTCCTGGGGGCGCTGGAGAGAGAGAAAGACAGACAGACAGGCAGAGCCGAAGCCTTGTTCTAGAGTGAGTCGCAGCTTGGGGAGTTCCTATGTTGTATTTCTGAATAGGACTCCAGAAAAATCATTGTGAGCCAGTTGGAAATGTTGGGCTGCTCTGCCTCTGGGAACTTTTCTTAATTTTCAAATGGGGCTATATTTTGTCTCTGTGTATAATGGGGTTATGAGTGTAAAAAAGATTCCACATCCTGTGAACCAGATACACATTGAAAATACTGCTCAATGTCATGATTTTGAGTAATAAAATAATGCTAGAGTTTTTTGGTTTTTTTCTGCTAATTTTGCTTTTGCATATCATTATTTAAGTATTCTCCATAGGTGAGGAGTGATGTTCTTGAGTGTTCCCACCATCGTAAAGCATATTTTGGAAGGGCGGTTTCTCCAGCAATTATGACGGATTTACACACTTTCCGAGCACCTACTTCTAATAAGGCATGCCCAGGTCAGGAACGACTGCTCTGGGACCATTTCATAGCATTTTAAGTAATGAAGAACACATTTTTATAGCCCTCTTTATGGTCCTTCAGAACTTGATACACATTTAATCTCTAAGGCTATTTTCTTAATGCCATACAATAAGGAAATGGAGGGTAGGGGTTAAAAAACTTGGCTGAGCACTTACTAACTCCAGGTCCTTTTGAAAAGATCTGATTGGAAACCCCAGCAAAACAGGTGTTTTCTCCTTTCTATAGGTGAAGAAACTGCTGGTCAGAGGCTAAATGTCCCTTGCTCAGTCCAAGGTAGCAGACGCAGAATTTGGATCAGACTCAGGGTCCCTCCCAGTCTACACAGATACATAATAGATGCCCTAGGTTTCGTCTGAACCATTTTAAACCGACTGCAGATAAAGGAAGTGCTGGATTATTTTGCACATGTTATCCGAGGTTTCCTATTCTTCCCTAGAAAGAACACAGCCTGAGCATTCGACTGTGAGAACAGCTCCTCCGTGATCCCTGTGTTAAGGTTTTTGAAGGCTCAGGAAGAAGGTTATTGAAATTTGGTTCTTGAGGATTTAACAATTTAATAATCTTGAATATTAAACCCAGGAAGCCTTGTGTGATACTGTAAGCAGTACTGCATCTAAATGGTATTTGAGTTTTGGGGGAGCCTGGTGGCTCAGTTGGTTGAGCTTCTGACTCTTGTTTTTGGTTCAGGTCATGATCCGAGTGTAGTGGGATCAAGGTCTCCACTGAGGAGTGGAGCTTCAGATTCCCTCCCCCCCCTCTTGTGCCTCACCCCTGTTATTCTCTCTCTTTCTCAAAACAAACCCCCAAAATACATTTGAGTTCTTATTTAGGTTGACACACGCGCGCGCGTGCGCGCGCGCACACACACACACACACACACACACACACACACACACACACACCCCGGAGGTATCTGTGTCCTGGGCTTATGAGCCCACGCAGTGCCAGCGTGAGCAGGGCACTCCCTCTGTCTGTCCTGGTCCCCTTGACCCAGTGCATTCACTCCTATGTTCTTACAAGGTGGAACCCGGGGAAGGTAGTGATGACCCGGGAGAGGAGTGCTGACTCCCGGGGGCCTCAGGAATTCTCCTTGGTACCAGGTTGGAGGTGGGATAGATTTTTGGGGCCGTCTGTCAATCATGCTTTACCAGCAGAAGGCAAGTGTCTGTCTCCTTGACCTTGAGGATGGGGAGGGCGCCTCTACGTCTCTATGGCCCTGCAGGGTGTTCCCGGGAACGAAAACGTGCCCGGAATCTGTGCTCTGCGGCCACGCTGTCTGTTGTGGAGCCGCCTTGTACATCGCAAAGCGCCCTGAGATGCTGGCTTTCGTTTAGTAACCACAACTTAGAAAAGCTCTGTTTTAGTTTTCTGATTGCCAACCCAGCATGAGAGGTAGATTTTATAACTGTGACACGCTTAATACCCTGAGGGAAATGTTTAACTTTGAAGCGCTAAACATGTGACTTTTTGGAAGTTTAGTATTTTATGTTCATTTTGCATAGTTTTATACCCTCAGTTTTGAAAAGAACGTCAGCCAAAGGCATCTTTGTGTTTTTGTGTTCTTTCTTTTTTTTTTTTTTTAAATGTTTAGAGGCCCCTTTTTTAGCCTTCGATTCTAAAAACCTCCTAATCTCTAGGAAGGCTAAAAAATCCCATATGTAATATCGAGAGTACAAAGTTGGCTCACCTAACACACACATGCTCTGCATTTGTAGGAAGGACACAGATGTGACTCTTCATCCACCCCGTTGCTGTCGAACCAGAAACATTTGCTAGTTATTGAGAGCCTCTCGGATACTTTTCATAATTGTGTTACATTTGTCTTTTGGAAGTGCTTTGAGAAACTTGAGAGGAAGGGCTAGGGTTGTGAAACCGTGCTGGGGACTTGAATGTGGCCTGAGTGAGCTCGTTCACGGGGCGTTTCATCCAGCCGCTTCTAGTCGCTGCTTTGCCAAATGTAGGGACGCCCTTCTAACGAATGGAAGCAGACCTGCCTGCAAGTTACTTTACAAGTTAGTGGAGGAGAACATTTTGCAGGGAAAATGCACATTGATAAAATGTTGCAGTGGGAATAAATACAGGATTACATGAAAGAGGGTATATAAAACTTGAGTCTGAGAAGGCATCTAAGGAAGGTGAAACCCGAGGACGGGCAGCCAGGCGGCAGGATGAGAAGAGGCAGAGGGAAGAGTGGAGACCAGAGACAGGAACTCGGGGTAATCCAGGAAGTCCAGGTCAGGCGGTGTCCCGTGGGGAAGGAAGCAGGTGCGGAACGCTGGACTAGGTATAAAGGCTGAGGAGATAAACTTGGGCAGTCTCAACAAGGGGCTTTTACATTCCTGTAAAGAGTTTAGCCTTGATCTTTAGAGCAACGCGAAACCATTGATGAGAGATTTTATTTTAATCTGCTGTGTGACCTGCATATCCTTGAATTTCAGGAAGGTCCTTCCGACTGCCATGTGCAGAATGGATTGGAGGAGAGAGTCTTGGCGGGACTTCTGGGTATGGCTGTCATGTCAGTGCAGGTTTTACAGTGTTGCATTTTATTTTATTTATTTATTTTGCTTTAAAATTTTATCTACCTACCTACCTACCTACCTACCTATTTGTGGTGTTGCATTTAGTGAGCATTGTATTAATGTTCTTCCATTTCCTAGTGCACAACCCAGACTACGTTACACTACAGCTCTGGGAGAGGAGAAGTTGTAGGAAGTCTGTAGCAGTCTGGTTTCAGGCAGCAGCTGTGGTTGGAGAAAAACAAGGTCCAAATTGTTAAGGAAGAGGAGCCACAGGGCTTAGGCTAGGCCGTGGCCATAAAGGTGAAGGAAGGAGAGGTTCCGGGAAGGGAACCACCTTCAGACTGGCCAGTGGGGAGGACACAGGGGCGCAGGAAAAGGCTCAAGGCCATTTATTGTCTCTCCCCCTTTGCACAAAGGAACCGGGCCTCCTGTGGTGAGTGAAAGTGGCAGCTACAGTAAGTGGCCCTATGGCTTCTTCCCTTTGACTCTGCCTGTCATCAGGTCCACATCTAACCAAGGGATGTTGATGACATCATATGATGTTTTCAATGGAAATGTCTCAAATTTTGGAAATTAAGTCTATGCCAAAAAAGAGCTTGAACTCTAAATTGCCTCAAAAGTTAGATGTTTGCTAAGTGTTCAGCAAATGTAATCATTTTACGGCTCCTAACCTGTTAGGTGATGCCATTTTGTGTCTCCTGTGAACAAATGTTAGACACAGAGATCTAAGTCCCAAAATACCATAATTATGGTTGATTTTATGAAGTGTAATTTCTTATCGTTAAGGCTCAAAGGAGCACTGACACCAAGTAAAGAGATTAAATATTTATTTCATCTCATAGACTTTGAAATTTTAAAATATAAGTTGTAATTTAAAAGGTAAAATGGTCTCTTTTATAAGCCCACAGAAAAATGATACTTACCTTAGTTTAGAAATGTATTCAGGTGTGGAATTGATTTTGGCTTTGTGCACTGAGCCTGGTTTTGATGTTAGACTGATTCTAATACTGTTGAGTGAGGAGTAGTCTTTGAGAAAGCCCCCACTTTCATACTATAGTGTTTTACCAAATGTTGTTCATCTTCAGCAGTGGCCACGAGAAAGAATCTAATTGTTTCTCAAAGTAGAAGAGATATATCTATAGTACAGTAAAATCTATCCTTAACTATGTTTTCTGTATGTTTAAAGAATTCATTGGCATTTCTGACACAAAAGATCCAGTTTCACAAAAAACAGCAATTGAGAAACACTTGGTTCACAAGGTGGTCCATTTGTGAGTTTCCAAGAACAGTCAATAATTAATTAACTTAAGCTTTAACTGAAGGTGAAATCCCAACACCCTATATTTTATGGGCAGATGAATTTTCTTTCTAAGTTTATTTATTTTGAGAGAGAGCCAGGCACACACAAGTGGGGAAGGGACAGTGTGTGTGTGTGTGTGTGTGTGTGTGTGTGTGTGTGTGTGTGTGTGTGTGTGTGTGAGAGAGAGAGAGAGAGAGAGAGAGAGAGAGAGAGAGAGAGAAAATCCCATGCTGTCAGCACAGCATCTGACAGGGGCTCAGTCTCACAAACCAGTGAGATCATGACTTGAGCCAAAATGAAGAGTCCAGTGCTTAACCAACTGGCTGAGCCACCCAGGCGCCCTGCAGATGAATGTAACATAATGTATTTTAAGTTAATAGACTAACAAAATAACTTCAAATCTTTTAAAAATGCCTATTTAAAATGCAGCATGCCTTTCAACTTTTTTTTTCCCCAAAGTCTCTCTCCTCTGCTGCCTCCAATCTCAGAATTCAGCTCTGGACTGGTCGTACATTACCAGCTTTCACTTTGCCTTTTATGCCTCGGACGTAGGTGCAAAAGCCATACGTTAAGAGGCTTGCTTATTAAAGTTCTTTCCCACTAGTCTTTCCCCATCCTGTCTTCCCTCCCTCCACCCCCTCTTCTCTCTGCCACTTCTGCCTCACCCCTTCCTCCCATTCCTGCCCTGCCCTCTCTTTTCCCCCATTAAAAAGAGCCAAACAGGGGCACCTGAGTAGCTTAGTCAGTTAAACGTCTGACTCTTGACTTTGGCTCAGGTCAGGATCTGACGGTTCTTGAGTTCAAGCCCCAACATGGGCTCCGCTCTGACAGCCTAGCGCCAGCTTGGGATTCTCTCTCCCGCTCCCTCTGCCCCTCCCCCGCTTGCTCAGGGACTCGCTCCTGTGCTCTTAAAAAAAAAAAAAAGAGCCAAATAAAACTGAATTCTTTACCTTTGGAATTATGGCAAGTTCAGGTTACTTTGTCTTACTCTTGTAGAAAGTCATAGCATATTATTAGTTCCAAGGAGATTCTTGCTGCAGAGAACTGATTTAAAGACCCTCTGGAACCATCTCTGTGTCATATCACCGATACCCAGTTTACGCTCTCGGTTCATTAATAATGTTGTTCTAGCAGAACCTCCGTGAACGACACATTATTTTATTGCAATAAATGCTAGTGGTGACAGTCACTCGATGTCATGTGGCTGATGTGTGTTGTCTGATGTTCTCTCCTCCACCTACCCCCAGAATTAAAATTGCCATTCTGAAGAGAGAAAAAATTTAAAGAATTGTAGCAGAAGGTCACATTATTCTTTTTTAAGTATTACTGGAGTGTAGAGATATTATGTAATCGGAAAGTAGCACCAGCTTCAGTTCTGATCAAGCAGTCCTCCTTTGGATACGCGTAGGAGAATAACTGAGCTGAGTTCCCAGTAAAGAGACTTTAAAAAAATTCAGACCTTAATTGTTAAAAAAGGTCTTCACCTTTTTTAACATTGGAAAGATATCAACAAGAAATGTGTCATGAGAATGAAGACTATTTCGCCACGTTCAGAATACGCAGGGGGGCGGGTATAAGAGACGAAGGAGGAGTCTGTGCTGTTCTTTCTTCCATGGAGAAGCTCTTAGCACGAGCTGTCGTTTCTAGACCAAATGTTCTTATTTCAGAATGGAGAAAGACTCGACCCGTGAGACAATCTGCTCACCAGAAGTGGGGTTTTTTGGTCTTTTTTAATATTTAAACCCTAAATTATTTTTGCATAAAAAGAAACATTATCACTCATCTAAAGGACAACTCCATGAATTCACACAGACTTACGCAGCCTACAAAGCACCAGAGAAATGGTCCTGTCCTTGAACTTGCGGCTCCTCTTGTGAGAATCTGTCCTAAGGACGTAATGCAGAATGTTGGGCTCAGGGAGAGCCCTGTGCATAAAGACAGGTTCCTTGCCTCTCCTGTTTAGACTCGTGAAAAGCTGGAAACAATCTCAAAGGCTCATAGAAGGGGATTTAATTTAATGAATTTTCACACACTCCCTGAAATGGAAATCTTACAGGATTAAAGATAATGGTTATTAAAACTTCGAGAAGTTAGAAAATGTACATTTGTTTCAAGTTTGAGGCTATAGCAATTTCCCCCAGTTTTCTAAATTCTTTGTATTTGCACTTATATTACTTTCATAATGAAGAAAAAAGAATTTCCAAATATGTTCTTTCTGCTCTTAGATTTTTTTATATAAATATTGGAGTTTGCTTCCAGACTGCAGGTAACAATTTTAGGGACCCCAAAGCTTGAATTTCCTTTAAACACATTAATGATTTCAGTATATTATGAGAATGTGCTTAATTTAAAATGAACCACTTAGTTTTGTTTAGATTGGTTTTAGAATTAAATGTATATATTTAATTCTAGAGGGGAGCCCTGGAATTTGGAGTATAAAATAAGAAAGAATTTTAAAGACTGAATAAAAGGATTATTTTAAAAAGAATTACAAAGAAGAATTTCTGGAACGTCATTATATTAGAAATTCCAAGGGACATTTTGCAGCAAAAGTTAAAGGAGGAACCTGAGTTGAGAAATTCTTAAAAGCTTGAACCTCACAAAGAACTCATCGGAACGTTTCAAAAATAAATGTGATTAACAAGAGACACATTCGTTTCATTTCTTTTCTTCCCCTTTTCCTTTCCCCCTCACTTTCCTTCTCTTTCTTGTTTTATTGTGGCAAAGTACACATAACAGAAGATTGCCCTTTTTCACCATTTAAAGTGTTCTGTGGGGTTCTGTGTGTCCCACTGTCACGCAGCTGCCGCCACCCTCCAACAGTCTCCACAGCTGTTGTCACCTGCCTGAACTGTGACTCAGGTCTGGTCCCAGCCTATCGCCCCAGTTGCCCCGCCCCTGCCCCCGGCAGCCATGTTGTGTCTTGTAGCCTTAGGTGCCTCATGTCCTGTCTTTCCTTTCTTTTTAAGCTGGGTGCCACCAAGGGTGACCCGAATCCATGCACTCGTCCCACAGCTACTGCCCACCTGCCGCGCTCAGAGGCTCCAGGGGGCCATACCAGACGAACAGCATGGAACCTGTTTAATTTGCAGACTACTTAGTATAAACAATTCTAGCTTACATGCTAAGTGTTATTTACAAGGGCAAAAATAAAGAAGAATTGTGGTACTTGTACAAGAGTCACTGTGTGGACCAGAGTAGGCAACAGGGAGGAAGTTACATCCCCTCCCCCTGGTGGGGTTTGTAGGCCTCAGGAGGATGCCACAGCCCCGGTGTCTGCGGGGGGGGGGGGGGGGGGGGGGGGGGGGGGGGGGGGGGGGGGGGGGGGGGCGGGTGTCACGTTTTATTGAGTTTTTGTGGTGGTGATTTGCTTGCTTGCTGTCGTTTGATTTTGTCTAACAGGTTTTTGGTTTTGGTTTTCTGGTAGCACTTGGTAGGCTGGGCCCAGTCCTCCCTTTCCTGATCTGGTAACAGAATCCTTGCTGGCCCTGGGCTGTGGTACAGTCGAGTGCTTGAGGAATGTAGTAAATGCCCGCCCGTGAATCTAAAATAATCTGGTCTCTTGTCCACCTCTGGGTGAAAAAGCCCATGGGCAAACCTAGATTCAACTTGATCTGTTCAACTTAACTGAGATCACGTTTCCTGAGACAGACACCCAGGGCCCAGGCTAGCGATTCTGGGGACTGCGGTGCCTGTCGTAAGCTGTGAGGACTTCGGGTGTCTGTGCTCCTTTCACGCGGGGTGGGGGATGGAGAGGTCTTTCCCAGCACGGCTCACTTAGCAGTGGTGATGCCCATCGCCCTGTGTCCTGCCGGCCTCTCCAAGATGACAGTGTGTGTCACACGGGTCGTTCTCTGGTGGCTCGCCTAAGGTCCCCCAGTTTGTAAATGGAGGGGGGTTACTGGGAGCCGACAGGTTTCAGTGTGACCTAGGTACCTCTGTTCCTCCTAAGCAAATACTCTCCACACTGCCTCCCACATTAAGATGTTTGGGCTTCCTTTGTTGTGTTAAGAATAGTTTAGTTACCGGGGTGCCTGGGTGGCTCAGCCGGTTAAGCGTCCGGCTTCGGCTCAGGTCATGATCTCACAGTACATGGGTTTGAGTCCCGCATCGGGCTCTGTGCTGACAGCTCAGAGCCTGGAGCCTGCTTCAGATTCTGTGTCTCCTCCCCTCTCTGACCCTCCCCTGCTCACACTCTTTCTGTCTCTCAGAAGTAAATACGTATTTAAAAAAATAGTTTTGTTATAGTCTATCTTGAAATAGGTCAGTAATTCACTGATTAGTATCACAATGAAATAAAGTTTATTTAGCTTTTAGCCTGATAGGTGAGTGCCAGCCGCTCTTTTTTTACTTTGCCTTGGGGTTAATCTTTGCACAGGGTTCGTGAGAAGAAAGACCGGCCTGTCATTGAACTCAAGAGGCATTCTGTGCGGAAGCAGGGGTGTTCACGAGCGTTAGGGGTATAGGAAACCGTGCAGGATTTTGTTGGAAAACCTCGTGGTTCTGTTAAGACTAGATCGATGGTACGTCGGGGGAGTGAGATGCAGGGAAGGAAGCAGGTCAAACAGGTGGTGGGGTGCCATGGAGCGTTAGAACAGGGAACACGCTCCATCACCGAGGCCTGTCAGGTATTAGGACTCCTTTTTAAAAATTTTTTTAAATGTTTTATTTTATTTTTGAGACAGAAAGAGTACAAGAAGCGGAGGGAGACACAGAATTCAAAATAGGTTCCAGGCTCTGAGCTGTCAACACAGAGCCTGACACGGGGATCGAACCCACGAACTGTGCGATCATGACCTGAACCAAAGTCGGACATTTAACCAAGTGAGCCAACCAGGTGCCCCGGTATTAGGATTTCTTGTAAAGGAAGCAGAATGGGGTGGTGAGGGGCAAGGAGGTCAATCAGGAAACAGATGCCACAGCTGAAAAATTGAGCCTAAACTAGGCATGGCATGTGGAAAGTGAGTCTCTCTCTCTTGGTGAAAAGATTAATTAGAGACCATGGTTCCTAGTATGCTCTACGTATGTAGCTTCATTCAGCAAGTTTTAACTGTATGTCCCTGCCTTAGACAGAGAAGCTTTATCTGATCAGCACCAAAAAGTCTCATAAACGTCATTGTTATTTCTGATGAGGTAAAATGCTCATCACTTGAGACATTTAATGGTTGATTTGCTAATGATATTAATATTGGCTAACATACTTTTCTAAGTGCTTCACAGGTAGTAATTCTTCAGTCCCTCACGGCAGCCCTATGATGCAGTTACTTCTTTCTGTTACTCCAGTTTGCAGAGGGTAACCCTTCACTCCGCCCTTGTGGTGGCAGAATTCGAACCCAGGCCGTCAGCCCACATCGCCCGTGTTTTGTCCACATCTTGAGCAAAGAATATGATGTATTGTGGCCGATCTGTTGATCATAGTTCTGCAAAAGGTTGTGAGAGGCAGAGAGGGAGAGAGAGAATCCCAAGCAGCCTCCGCTCTGTCAGCACAGAGCCCAATGTGGGGCTCAAACTCACAAACCATGAGATCATAACCTGAGCTGAAACCAAGAGTCACCGCCTAACCACTGAGCCACCCAGGTGCCCCTCGGAATAAGAATTTCTAAAATGAAGTATAGTGAACTGTTTGGACCGAAACTTATCACATGCATACTGCTAATTCACTGGTTTTAACTCAGAGATATTCAGTCTCTCTCTCCCTCTTACCTCTGTCCCTCTCTCTCCCCAGCCAGCCATCTTTAGGTACCTTTGAATAGGCACGGCTATTCTTTAATATTGATCAGTATAGATTCTAGACTGCTGTCTAGTTTTGTAAACATTCACGAGCTTTGGCCTCCTTGCATGTAAAAATAACTGTATTCTAATGCAGCAAGGCTTCCTATCGGTTTAGGCAAAAACATCTTGTGTAAATTTATCTAAATGGAGGTTGTGTGTATTTGGTACTGAAAAATCTTTCCCTAGAGTGATTATCTTTTCACTCTAAGGCAAGTAGGTATGACCTCTTTTGTTGGTCACTATCAAATTGCCACTTCATTCTTTTTGCTTGTGTAGGAAATGTGTAAATTATGATAAGTGAAACCGCTCACCTAGAGAATTTAATGGTTTAACTTTTTAACAAAGAAAAAGAAGAGCCTGCGTGTTTAATTACACCTGTTTAGCAACAGCCCGAAGAAGTTCCAAAGGCCAGAATCTCTCTGAGTTTACTCTCCCCCCTATGCCCTCCCCCCCATGACCTGTGGGCTTGATTGTTGCTTTGTGGGGAGGGTGTGGAAGGCACAAAAGTGAACAGGGAAGCCATTCTCAATGTCATTTAACATCATTTTTCGTTTCCTTTTGTACAGATACAATAAACTGTTGGTGCCTTAACAAGGATTTTTGTATTCTTATCCTTGAGCACATGGAGTTTTGATATTTAAATAATTGGAAAGCTGAACATAATTGTAAGATAATTAGATTGATAATTTGAGCATTTTGCAAGTCCTTTGCGCTCTCGTTGTGGAAGACGTAGGGTAGTGTTGTTCGGTCATAAACCGCCTTCCCCAGGAATTCTCTGCCCCTGGTCAGTAGTGCCGAGGACAAGTCATGTAGTGGTTGTGATTTGATTAGTTAAGATGAACTAAGTGGAAAACTGGAAAAGAAAGCTTAATAGGTGTGAAGTGTTACATTAGTTTATGCTGTGCATGAGGCGGTATAAAGTGAAAATAATATAAATATGTTTGAAATCTTTGAGGAAGAAAACTCACTGTCATCATAAAGTTGTTTTTTATGAACTATGGTCCATGAGGAACCATATCACAATAGACAGAGTAGTCCATAGTTTAACTGTAGATGTGCTGCATTTATTTTTGTGAGATGTTAATATGGATGTTATCAGAGGATTCGTCTTCTATTCTAAGCGAATTTAAATGCCTGAGTGTTATCATTGTCCTTCTAGGAATCCATGGATCTAGGAATCAGTGTGCATTCCAAGTTTAAAACAGAAATGTCTGTCTCTACTTTATCTTAACTATAAACTATAAAAGACAAAGTCTTGAAAGCAGCCAGAGAAAAAGGGGATGTCACCTATTGAGAAATAGTGAGAATCTTAACACATTTCTTTAGTACTGTAGAATCCAGAAGAAGTAGGAAAAATATCTAGGTGCAAATTTAGCAAAATTATTTTAAGTATTATTCAAGCATTATGCTGGAATGGAAACGGCTGAGACAGTCGATCCCTGAAAGACCTCTGCTTTTCCCCTAAAAGAACTTCTGTAGGATGTCATTCAAGGCAAAGAAAAATTATCGCAGAAGGAATGCCTGACATGGAAGACAGAATACTAAAGCACAAACATAGGTAAAGCCAAAGAAACATGATATAAAAATTGTGTCTGTGGGGCGCCTGGGTGGCTCAGTCAGTTGAGCGTCCAATTTTGGCTCAGGTCATGATCTTGGGGTTCACGAGTTCAAGCCCCACATTGGGCTCTGTGCTGACAGTTCAGAGCCTGGAGCCTGCTTCGGATTCTCTCTCTCTCTCTCTCTCTCTCTCTCTCTCTCTCTCTCTCTCTCTCTCCCCTCCTCTCCCTCTCCCCCTTCCCTCCCCCACTCATGTTTTTATCTCTTTCAAAAATAAATAAAAACATTAAAAAATTTTTAATTGTGTCTAAGCAGTGGAATTAAAAAGGAAAAGAACTACAGCATTGTTCAGTAAGAAAGTATAAGCCTGAAAGAGAGAGGTGGCAACAAAGGCCTTTTACTGTCCCGAAAGGAGAATTTTGTTGAGTTAAATATGAATGGTAAAATTTCAAAGGAAATCACTGAAAGAGTAAAAGCAAAAAAAAAAAATTATAAACAAGAAAACAAGGCTACTGTCAGACTGGTTCGACAGTAACCTTAAAATAAAATAAAATAAAATAAAATATTCTCAATGAGAGCATCTCACAGTTTAAAAAAAAAAAACTCATTAGACCTATTCCTGATCATGAAACTCTGTAAGCAATGTAATCAAGTGTTTAACCTTAAGTAGCTTACATTCTCTTCCTGTATTTACAGTATTGGTCAGCTCAGGAAACCTTTATATCAGAGCTCACTCCAGATTCATGGAGACCGAACGTTACTGAAGCTTTCCTGTTCTGTGTGAGATTTATGACTCCTGGAAGGATTCCTGGACGGGATTCCTAGGTGCTGTGTGATGAAATGGGTATTTCAGGTGTAAACTGGAACAGCAAGCAGCTTATGGAGAGGGTCATGTTGAGTAACAGGTGTCACTGCAGATGTGGCGCATGTTTTTTTGTTTGCTTCATCTCTCTGTTCTCGACTTTGAATATTTAATAATCATTCTCATTCATGGAGCACTGGGCTGGGCTGGGCATTTTGCTAGTTGGTGTTCTTATTTATTATTTACAGCCCTCATGGCAACTCTGCAGACAAAGGTGGTATTTTGCGCATTTCACACACTGGAAGCCACATGTTGCAGGAGGTCACCGTGTCCAGGGCTCCGCAGCTGGCCAGTGGCAGAGGCAGGTCCACACCGGCCCTTGCTTCGCTTCTGCAGTTAGGTTTCCCCTCAGCTCTTCAAGTATCCTTTAGGAAAGAACACCAGTGGGGCGCCTGGGTGGCTCAGTCGGTTGAGCGTCCAACTTCAGCTCAGGTCATGATCTCATGGTTCATGGGTTCAAGCCCCGCGTCAGGCTCTCTGCTGACAGCTCAGAGCCTGGAGCCTGTCTTCAGATTCTGTGTCTCTTTCTTTCTCTGCTCCTCCGCTGTTCACGCTCTGTCTCTGTTTCTCATAAATAAATAAATGTTAAAAAAAAAAAAAAAAAAGGAAAAGAACACCGGTAATACTGCCCTCTTGGTGCTTTTTGTTTATCCGAGAGGCAGTTCCTTTGTTAAACGGTGCAGTAGGGGAGGGCTGCCCAGAGAGAGGGTTAGAGTACACCTGGGTGCTTGTGGTGAAGCCAGATGCCCAGAGCCTGCATTTCATGGCAGAAACTCCTTAGGCAGCCGGAGCGGCTGAGAGCTTTGCCCCAGAGGCGGGGAGGCCCTGGCTAGCGGATCGCGAGTCCGTCCCCAGCCCTAGAGAAGCATGGCCCAGGGTACCTTTCAGTTACTGGCACTGTGTTCAGACTCGAAGCATCTGGGAGGTGCATGTTCACCTCTGTGGAGAGAAAGAAAAGAACCTCGAAGCTGTGCCATCAGTGCCCGCGTGGGATGCCACTGATTGGTCCCCCTTCCAAGGCACAAAAACAGTGGGTATTTATTTGAAGCAGGATACTGTTCAGTAGGAAACTGGTTCTCCGAGAGGTGGAATTCAGGGTTGGGGAGAGGCACCGGCATCTGGAAATGACCATAATCCAAACCTGCTCATTCTGAGGACACTGCAGTATAAGATCCCCACGGCCTCAAAAGACTGTTGGTTGACCTTGGAGCCAGTCCCCCATTCCGAGTGAATTACTCTCTGCCAAAGGTTTCTCTTCACTGCTTTCATACAAGTGCAAAGTGCACTTCAAAGTGCTCCCAGTAATCATACGTCTGGTGATACCACGTGGGTATGAAAAAAATCAATGTAAAATACCTCATTAATACATTGTTTATGTTGATTACATGTTGAAAAGATATTCTGGATATATTGAGTCAAACAAAATTTATTATTAAAGTTAATTAAAAAATTCTTCTTAGTATGGCTACTAGAAAATTTCAAATTATTTATGTGGAACATGTTTGTGGCTTATATTTCTCTTGAATTGTGCAGATCTAGAACATTTTCCAGCCAAGTTTCTTTACCTTTGGCAGTGATTTTCAACCTGACTTGGGAAATTGGCAGGACCTGAGGGCTTTATGGCTCCTCATACCCAAGTCACACTCCAGACCAATCATAGCGCATCCTCTGGAAACGAGACCCAGACATCTGTAAAGTACATCACATGACCTTTTAAGGCTTCTATAAATCCATGACCCCCCCCCTTTAGCTCATTAGTTAAATTCGTTAATTGAACAACCCTTGCTGTTCTTCTCATATTTAACCTATTTTTCTTGTTACAATTTAACCTCATTTCTTCTTGTCTGAGCGTTCTATAGAGTTGATATGTTTGGAGGAGATAAAGTATTTAATTCTAAGAAATGAAAGCTGAGAGAGATGCAGGGTTTCCACTTATCCTGGGTCAAGTCCGTTACAGGGGAAAAGTCACAAGAGCTGACTGGGCAGGGCTGGAAAGAGGCTAGCTAGTTAACTTGAGTCAGAGCTGACCTCGAAGAATTATGTCCAGAGGTAAAAGTTTTCGAGAATGTGGGGGAGTCTGTGTCGAGAGGAGGCGTGCACCCCTGCTACCTGGGAGGGCTTCTCCTGGGCATCAGCTGGGGGGACCTCATGGTTCCCAGAGGCAGCTGGATAGGCGGTGTGGGATGCGGGCGTGGCAGGGAAAAGCAGATGAGGTGGGCTCCAGTCTTGCCAGACAAGTGGAGTAGAAACAGGGAACCAAGTCACTTCGGTTGAGAATACATCTAGGGATGTGGCTACGTTTGGGTCGCCTGAAAGATGCATTGAAGGCCAGTGAGGGACAGGCTGCCAGTGCACAGCTGGCCTTGGCAGTCGTTGGCTGGCTCTGACCCGAAGGCTCCTGGGTTGTAGCTCGTTCTCAGCAGACGTAGAGACAAGGCAGTATTGGAATGGGCACCGTGTGGTACGAGAGTACTGACCTAGGGGCAGGATGTGGGAGTTTCAGTCTGATTTTCTCAAATAACCTTATCCTCAAATAACTATGTTTGTGGCCTTAGACAACTCATCTAACCTACTGAACTTCCATTTTTCCTCATCTACAAAATAAGAAGTATTGTCTTAATGTCCAGTACCATTCCTTCCGGGTCTGTGAACATCACTGTAAAATGAGAGCAACAATTGCGCCCGAGTACTGTGAACAGTAGAAACCTTCAAAGGTTGTGTGAAGCTGTTGAGCTGGTCTTCTCCCTGCTCTCACATCGCCTCGGGCACACTGGCATCTTGAGGGGGACCCTTGAACGCTCAATCTTATTTTAAGCCATTTGGTCTTCTGAGATGATCCCAGGAGCTAGCACCTGTGTGCCCTAATATTTAGAGCCCGTAGGGCCTGAAGGATACTGACTCCGCATTTCTCCTTTTATACAAAATGACGGCAGGAAGAGAGTTCAGTACCAGCACCACTGTCCCCTGATTTTTCAGAGGACTCAGTTGAGCCTAATGACACAAATAAATGTTAGGAGCCCCGTTACTGCTCTCCATCTACTCCATTTGGTTGGTCAGAAGACATTAGCCAGATTATGTAACTATTACTGAAGATAGGATCTTCATGAACCAAGAATTTTAGTGTTTCTTGCTCCAAGCGAGCCTGGTATCCAACGCCCATATCAAATCCCGGCAGCGGTTTGGGTGAGAGGGTATTGGAGGTTGAGGGGTGCTTGCACACCGTCTCATGGACTTGGTTTTTTCCTGTGCTGAAAACTGATTGCACTGTAGCCCAAGGAGATGTGAGCACAAAGGGGATTCCGTGGCGTCCCTGAGCAGGGTGGAGGTGACAGGCGAAAATCAATTAAAGGAGCCAGCCACACGGGCACACTCATTTACACAGGCCGGCACTGGAGCAATCGCATACTCCCTGCCTTGCTTGAGATCAGTGCTTCGACTTCGTGTATTGCTCATGCACACACGAAATCCTTTGTTCATCACCTTTTGGATGATGGTATTGAATATGTTTTGGATTTTTCTGTTTGTTTTGGATAACTCCGCATATAACCTGTTTTCTTTTGCGGGGGCAGTCCACCTCCCCACAAAGATGAGACTTGGGGAAAAACAGTTTTGTGTTTTCCGCCTCTGAATCCAAAGCCGTAGAGATTGGTTGATGAATAGGCGCATGGTTGAGATGCTAGCAGATATGTGATGGACACTTCTTGGGAAGTATCTTCATTATACTCTTTTTTTCTTGGAAATTAAATAGGCCTATAAACTCGCCACAGCCAATGGTGCTGTTTTGTAACTACAAGGAATGCAAATTTAGGCTTAAGCCCACACCACACGAGAAGGCAGGAGAAGTTTGAAGAAAGTAGGTCTTGACTGACACTGCTGAGTGACACTGAGAACTTGAGCATAGAGGGTGGGGGGCTATCGATTGGTAGCAAGCCACTCCACAGCTTAGTGGCTTAAAAGAATGGTCATTTATTTTGGTAAGATTCATCAGGGATAATTTCTCCACATGGTATCGGCCGGAGGCGTCACTTCCAAGATGGCGGACTTAGATAACTGGCAGGTTGGTGCTGGCCATCAGTGGGGGCTTTGATTTCTCTCCATGTAGGTTCTTCCATGGCGCTTCCTTAACGTTCATATTAGCTCATACTTGGGCTTTCTTATATTATGAAGGCTTTGATCCAAAAGGAATTATTACAAAAGACAGGAAGTGGAAGCTGCTAGTTTCTTAAGGCCTTGACCTGGATCCTGAAACAATGTTACCTCTAATCTGTTGATCAGATTGGTTACAGCACCTGCCCAAATCAGAAGGGAGGGGAAGTGAATCCCACCTGTCAGGAGAAATGTCAATGTGTTTGTGACCATCTGTATAACAAGGCTATATAGGATATAAGTTTAAGGGGTAAACAGACATGGAGTAGTTAAAGGCTCCTTTAAAGACAGACAGTGTTATGGAATGAATGGCTTTCCCCAAACTTCACATGTTCAAGCCCTAACTCCAGAGGTGACTATGTTTACTTTAGGGAGGTAACTGAAATTAAATGAGGTGGGGTTCTGATTGGATAGGGCTTGTATCCTTATAAGACAGAACACCAGAGATCTCTTTCTTAGCATGAGCACAGAGATGAGGACGTGTGAGGATAGAGGGAGAAGGCAGCCGTCTACAGGCTAGGAAGAGAGAATTTAAAGATCTTGAAGCTGTTGAGGGAGCACGTCACTAAGGCTTGGCTAGTCCTACGCGCTTGCTTGAGTAAACCATCCGGAAGTTGGGAGTCTAGTACATACAGGAAGCATTGCGTGTCAGTCATTAGAAGGGCTGAGTGCGACATTCTGGGCAAATTATTTCTTTTCACTCATCTCACGTGTTTCTTTTGACCGTCCTGGTCCTCTACAACCAACTTTGGGAGCGGATCTAATCTCCTTTCATGAGATTCCCGCCCAGGATAAGTTAGGTAAGCTCAGTGTCGGGTCTTTCTAAGAACTCCGACGCTGCAGTCCATAAGTTAGCTACCCTGCGAGTTGTAAACTGAGGGGAGGTGTGCTCTGAGTCACCAGTAACCTGGGTCCTGTGAGATTACGTGACGTGAGAGATGGTCTTTCTGTACTTACCTGGGTTAAGACTTATTTGTAATGACACTGCTACAGAAGTAGATGGAAGTAAATATTTTTTTCATCCTTCCAGTACAGCTGCTAGGCTTTATAGATGTAAAAACTTCACACGAGAATGTCTGGGTTCTGACCGTTACCTTGTGCAATACAATGTGGGACAAATGTTATCAACTCCATTGAATTAAATAACTTTTTGATAGAAGGATGATCATCTGAATTCTAAGTGCGAAAAGATCAGTGTTTAGTTAAATATAAACCTTAGATAGCATCACAAGTGGAATAGGTAAGTTTCCTTTGTAAACTGAAGCCTGATACACATTTTATTTATTCAGCAGTTTATCAGTTAACGTTCGGTATACTAAATACTGTGCTGTCTCTGTATGCCACCAAGATAAAAAGATGAATAGCCAAACATGTCATTCTCTGCCTTCTAGGAACTTGCAGGCCACTGTAGAAAACAAAGAGATCATTATAATTCAGTATTTTGAGGAGAAGTTGGCTTACCTGACTGAGATATCAGATTGGGAAAGAGGAGGTAACATTAATTACCATATGCATCTTAGAAAATGTTTGTGGAATGAAGTTTGAACTATAAGACAAAGAATAAAGGGTTGACCGGGCCCTAAATTAAAAAAAAATTTTTTTAATGTTTTATTTACTTTTGAGAGACGGAGAGAGACTGAGGACGAGCAGAGGAAGGGCATAGAGAGAGGGAGACACAGAATCCAAAGCAGGCTCCAGGCTCTGAGCTGTCAGCACAGAGCCTGATATGGGGCTCAAACTCATGAGCTGTGGGATCATGACCTGAGCTGAAATTGGACACTTAACTGTCTGAGCCACCCAGGCGCCCCACCAGAGCTTAAATAAAAGTAGAAATGATGGGGATACAGAGAAAGACCGCAGGATGATTTCTGATTGGAACAGTACAGGAAGCGTGGATAAATTCCAAAGCTTAGAGCTCAGGCTGACTGATAGTTTGTCACTGACTGAACAAAGAGATCCCAGAAGTTGGTTTGAGATCAGTGGAATGGAAAGGGACATTCATTTTAGGTTTTGACTTGTTAAATTTGAGGTTTTTGAGGGAATGTCTTTATGAGATTGTTCAGTATGCGTTCAGAGAAATCTGGTCAGTCCTAGAGCTCAAGTAGAGGAAATGAAGATACAAAATTTAGGATTCATTGAAATATTTGATATCCACAGCCACGGGAGTGAGTGGGATTGCTCAAGAAAAGTGTTAAGAATGTCCATGATAGCTCCACGAAGAAAGCAGCATTTCTAAACTGCGATTTCTGGAGCTGATGAGGTTTATTTGAAAGGCTACCCCCAGTAGAGCCACGCCCCTTAACAGCCTGTTTTCCTGGAAGCAGGTAGGTGTCCTGTTGACAGTGTAGCCAGTGCTGACTCTCCCAGCATCCGCTGCCATGCCGCCTTCCCTCTGCTGCTGCCATCCCTGCCATGAGAGTAAGCCGTAGGAAGCACTCTCCTGTGGCCCCGCTGGTCACCACATCCCTCCCGCCCTGTCACTGTCACTGTGTACAGCCCACCGGCCTCAGAAGGAGGGGCAGCGTTCTGGGAATTGGTGTTGCCTCTCTGCCTATAAGATAGCGACGCTTACCTTGGAACAGTCAGGGCCTCTTGCTGTGGCTGTAAGTCACCGTCACCGTCACCGGAGACTTCTCACCAATAGTATCATCACCCATTCGGTCTCTCTGAAGACGTCTGACGACTTTGTGTGCTTCAGCGGCTGCAACCTTTTGCGTTATTAGAACCATTACAGTGTTCATCTTTATAGATCTTTTTTAAATGCTTCATACTTTACTTTCATATCAGTAGTCACTGATACCCTTTATGCAGTGATGTCTTTAATTTAAAAGTCCTCCTCAGTATAATCGTAAACGACATCACCCAGTCTCCGCCTGCCCGTTCACCTCTGACGTGGCTGCCGAGCCCCTGAACTGTGCTTAGTCCAAATTGAGATGTGCTGCAAAATTGGATTTTGAAGACATAGCAGTAAAAGAGTAAAATAGCGCATTAATTTTAATATTGAGTACATGAAATGATAATATTTTGAGTATATGAGGTCTGAGAAAATGTATTTTTAATTTCACCATGTTTCTTTTGCTTTTCTTAATGTAGCTACTAGGAAATTTTAAATTACCTGTGTGGTTGCACCATGTTTCCCACAGCATTGCTGTAGCCTAAGCTACAGCAAGTACCCCCCTTTCTCCCTGCATGCTCCAGGTGAGTCACCCCTGCTTGTGGATTGGTTAGTGACTGATTGCTCTTGTTTCTAATGTCACGGTGCCATGCTTATGGGCCAGCAAGAGTTCTGGTGATTTTTCTAGCCATCTTTGTTGGTTACAGAGAGTTTTGCAAAGGGCAGATTGGGGAAATAGTTCACATTGGTTGAGCTTATTTTTTATTTTTAAATGTTTATTTTTGAGAGAGATGAGAGAAAACATGAGTGGAGTAGAGGCAGAGAGAGAAGGGGACAGAGAATCTAAAGCAGGCTCTGTGCTGACCCACAAACTGTGAGATCATGTCCCAAGCTAAAGTTGGATGCTTAACCAACAGAGCCACCCAGGCGCCCCTCAAAAGTAATTTTTGAAACCAGTAAAACATCTGTTGGGGACCATAGAAAGATGTTCTCTGTACATTTTGGCTGTAGTGTCTATAAAAATGACTACTGGATTTTATAAAATACATTTTTACCTCTACCTTGTTCCAAAATGGATTTTAAGCAGCCAATTTAATAAAGTAATTAACTGGTTAGCACCTTTTTAGGAACCCACCAATAGAAAGATGGTATCTGTTATTTTAGGAAATGAGCTAGTCGAAATTCCAGTAAAATAAAAATCCACGTTCCTCTAAATGATTGCTTTTTATCCTTTTTTTGGTCTCTCTCCTGAGACCAGACCTCATTCATCTGGAAACAAAGCTTTATCAGTTTGACCAGGACAATCCGTAAGTAAAGGGATCTCACATTGAGAACGCTGCACCTTCTCAGATTGCGCTTTGAAGTTAAAAGCGAACAGAGCCCCAGCTCTGCGTGGCTCAGTGTCTAGAGCCTAAATGTCTCCTAACATGGAAACCTACCATTTTAGGAAGAAAATGTTCAATAATAAGTTGTAACTTTAAATAATAACTGCTCACCTCCTTTTTATGATGATAAAGAAAATTCTCCACTTTTTGGAGATATTTATTCAAATGGTTCCCTATATACATATGAGAAAGAGAACGATTCGCTACGTACGTATGAGAAAGAGATTCAGGTCTCTATTCCTACTTAGTAATCTGAAGATGTGTATTGCTGGAGCGTGAGAGTGTTTGATTCCCAGCATTTCTCTTTTTAAATTTCTTCAATTTAGTGCTTACTGTGTGTAGCACACTGTCTAGGGGTTCAAGTGTGAGATAATATACATAAATACAGAATGGACAGACCTTGCTTTCAGTGATCTAAGAAGAAAACAGGCGCGTCTATAGTTACAGATAAAATGATTACATCAGTTGAATCCAGTACTGTACAAAATGCAGTAAATTCTGTTGAAGGGAGGGGCTCAAGAAAGTCTTGTTGGAAGGAAGCATGGAGATTTCAGAAGGGCCAAATTATAGGGACAGTGAAGGGCTCAATGTGACTAAGGCCTGAAAAAAAATACAGTAGGTTCAGCACACAAGGCACCCAAGAGGGTGACTGAAGGGCTGAGTGCGGGGAGATGAAACCCCAGGGCAGATTGGAAACCCAGTCCCCAGGGCCCCTTCCCCGGAGGTAGGGAGTCTGCATGTGGTTCTCTTGATAATCTGAAGGATTTTGAGCAGAGTAACATTCAAATCTGTGTTTGCTGAAGACAAAGACTAGCACTTTGAAAGATAATGGGTGGGAAAGAGTCTGGTGTCCAGGAAACCAGTTTCACAGAATTCTAGGTTTTAAAAGGAGAGAGAAGACCCTCTACTAAGGCAGTGGTATCAGGAATAAAGGCTAGAATGGATCTGAAAAACCAGATTTGGTGAGTGATTGGATGATGATGAAAGCAAACTTCAAAAAAATTTTTAAGTTTATTTATTTATTTAGATAGGGTGGGGGAAGAAAGAAGCAGAGAGAGTCCCAAGCAGGCTCTGCACCATCAGCACAGGGCCCTACGCAGGGCTCAGTCCCATGCACCCTGGGATCATGATCTGAGCCGAAATCAAGTCTGACACTCAACTGACTGAGCCCCCAAGGCCCCAGGAAAGCGAACTTGTAGTAACTGCTGTTAACGCTCATGACAACCACCTGCTGTCATCACCAGCCTCACTTCACACCCGAGGAACAAGGACGTAGGAGACTCGCCCAAGAATACAAACCCCTTGCTTGGAGGAGTCCAGTTCAGTCCCAGCTAGTCTTGCCTGCGTACAAGCTCTTAATTTCTGTTTCTCCCTGGATGTGGAGGAAAAGCAATTCCGAAGTCCTGACATTTCTAGCCTAGTTGGCTATTGCTTCCATCAAAGAGGAAAGCGGAACTGTATCCTTTACATCTCGGGGTGCTCATTGAAGGCTTTGTTTGAGGGTTTAGCCTCATCCCATGCCATCCGCTTCCCTGCGGAAAGCTCAGGCCTCCACCCACGAAGTCAGCCGTCCTCTCCTTGCCTGTGGCTCCATGCTCTGTAGTCTTCAGCACAGGTGCCCCAACCTGGACTTCCTCCGGCCGCAGCTGCCTCCTCCATGGGTGCACCCCCCACAAGCATGTCAACGTAACAGCCCCAAACCAAACTCATTAGTTGCTAGTTAATGACATAACCATGCTGTTATTCGGCCCACTGAGTTGAAAAGTGGGGTGTCCTCTTGACTACTCTCACAGCCATTATCTTATTGAACTAGAACCATCTCAAAATCTCACTAGATCCTATAAGTTTTCTTCCCCCCCTCACCCCGGCCTTTTTTCTCTTGCTGTGAATGCCTGCGTACATATACCTACCTACCAACCAAGCAATGGGCACAGTTTGGAGGACTGCAAAAGAACAAAACCAGAAAATAGCTGCAAGAGAGATAGGAGGAGAAAGAAAGTAGATAATTTTAGGATATAACAAGAAATATGCTCTTAAGAAGATAACTGTTTGAGGTTTTAAAAAGCTTAAAACAAAATTGAAAACCATTTAGCAAAATATATTGTTAAGAAAATTAGTAATATTCAGAAAATAAATGGGATGAATATAAACAAATCTTGAACTTTTCATCACTGATGAGTAGACCTAACACGGAACGTGGGTAGTTCTCTTTAGTCTTGCTTTTTAACCTTGTAAACAGGATTGTTTTATACATGTGACTCTTCACAGCCTGGCACTGGTGCAGCAGTTCATAAGGAATATAATAAGTTAAAAAATAAAGAGCACATGGGCAAACCTTTTTATTGAGAAATTATATGACCATGTAATTGTAAATCAGTACCTAAAAATAAGATGTTAAAGATACATTTAATAAGCATCTTTTTATTAACCCAAACTTTAACATTTGAATAAGGGTGTGTAAATGTTTGAATTCCTAGTGTATATGCCACTGTGTTTTTCTGTTACTGATATTATTGGTACTATAAATAGTAGGTGGGGTTGAATGAGAAATGGTATCATACAAACAACAATGAAGCCTAAGTTTAGCCATTTCTTACTCAATTTGAGATTCAAAATATTACACAGCAGTGATTTAAAACTTTAAAAATTTCCTCAAAATTATTATTTTAGTTTTCCTCAAACCATTAACTTCTTCCACATACCTTTGGTTTATAACTCAAAAACCTATTTTCTGGGCTCCTGGGTGGAGCTGGGGGCCTCTGGTCATGATCTCACTCACTGTGTGAGTTGGAGCCCCAGGTGGGGCTCCTCAGTGACAGCAAGGAACCTGTTTTGGATCCTTCTCTCCCTCTCTCTCTTCTAAAAAAAATTTTTTTTCTTAAATGAGTGCATGTGCGTTTATACTTTATGTGCTTTCTTTTAGGGGTCGATTTGATTCCTGAATTTTCTCCAAAAAGAAAATCTGACATGTGTGGCTATAAATTATATATAACCGTAGTGGGTGACAGAATGTTGCTTATTTGTTGAATTTGATAATTAGATACTGTGTGGAAAACCAAAACTTTCAATATCTACCCTCAAAGACGTGCTAACAATGACCTTTCAGAAGCAGCCAGCCTCTGGCCGGAGCTCAGCTTCCAGGCCCTTCCCAGCATGGCCCCTGCCCTGAACCTGCTTCTTCTCCATGACTGCCCTTGGCTCTGGCTCCGGCTTGCTCTCCTACTTCTCTTTCCTTCCTGGTCCGCCTGTTCAGCTTCGGAATTAATAATTCATCATCCTAATAGTTTCTCTATTTTTGTTGCCAGAGACTGGCTTTGTAGAGTATCGAATATTTGAAGGGCAGAGGACCCCTTTCTAGCCATCAGCGCTGATGTTACTTTTTATTTTTCTATCCTAACATTACACTTTTTATTTCCCCATACATTAAAAACTGTTCCGCGTTTGTTTCTTTCCAAGCTACGTCCAACAATTTCAAAAGATTTCACATCCAGTGGTTTGATTCGGCTCTGGATCCGGAAGAGACAGACAGATGGCTAGGGGGGAAAAAGTATAAAAAAGAAACCTGAAAGGTGAGGGGGAGGGAGGGCGGACGGATTAAGCAAGTTCAGAAATTCCTGGTGCCTTGAGCCCCGGGAATCAGGAAGGAACTGCTCGCTGCCGGGCCTCGGCTGAGGAGCGGCCGGGCGGCGCGGGGCGAGGTTGTGCAACAAAGCTCAGGCGAGGCGAGCTCCCAGCAGGCACCGCTCCGCGCCGCCCTCCGCCCGCGCTCCAGGTTTCCCGGCAGGCAGCCCTCGCCCCGCCCCGCCCCCCTCCCCCGCACGTAGGCTGGCGGCGGGGGCGGGGTGGGGGGTTGTCTTCCAGCTTGACTGGCCACCCGGGCCGGGCCGTTCGTTGGGAGCCGCAGCCGCGCGCCTGGGCCCCCGTGGCCATTTTCCCTCAACTGCATGGCTCCTCGGGCCCCTTCTCCCCGGCCTTTGCGGGTGGCTCGGGCAGCCGCCTGGGCAGCCTTGTGCCAGCCAGAAAACCGGCACCTAGGCAGCCAGTGCCAAGTGCACTGTCAAACGTGGTTTTGTAAAGTTTCTGCTGACACAGCCTAACATTGAAATGAAACATCCCCAGCTGGACTGACGAAGGCAACAAATGTTTTTCCCGTGCCCGCTCTAGCCACAGTTGTGCCCCAGATTGCTTCATTTGCCCCCTAACCTCGAGAGGTTTGGCTTGCCAAAATCTGCGTGTTTTTATTTCCCTGCTTCCTTTAGTGCATAGGTCTTTCCACTCCTCTTCCCCTGCCCCAGAGAAATACCACCACCCAACTTCCAGCTCCGGATGGAGCTGCAACTCCTTTTTGCGCAATTACAACAAGTGTCTGGTGGTGGAAAAGCACAGAAAGAGCCGGGGAGGAAGGACGCGGGGTCGGAACACAGCACAGGCCTCTAAGCCTTGGGTGGGGCCCTTGCTTATGGGCGAGGGGCGGGGCGGGAGAGCCCCTGCGAGGCCAGACCAGCAGGGGAGGGACCCCAAACCGGGTGTGTCACGTGCCAGCTGGCGGAGGGCGGGCCCTGTGGGTGTGGGCGGTGTCGGAGCAGAGCCAAGGCAGCCAAACACAGGGTGGGACTGGCGCCTCTGGGCGAGGGGCGGGGCCCGCTGGCCCGGGCGAGGCCGGAGTTGAGAACCCAGTTGACAAAAACAGGGCGGGGCCATCGGGTGAGGGGTGGGTGGCAGGGGTGTGGTCAGCTCAGAGCCTGGGCTTCCAGTGCGGAGCCAGGCTCCCCGGGAGAGCGAAGGGCGGGGCCGGCAGGCAGGTGGAGCTTGAGGCCGAGGCCGAGGCCTGCGAGGACTCTGATGGGCCAGAGTCAGGGTCAGAGCTGTCAGGAGCGGGGCTCACCAAGACTGGGGCTGCTTAGACGGGCTTCTATCTGTGTAATAATCTGGAGCCAAGTACATACTCATCAGCCTTCTTTGGCGGGAAGTCCTGCTCACAGCACTCTTTAAAAAGCTGAAGAAAAGTGGAAATTGGTCAAATTTTGTCTCCTGCCTGTGCTTTCTTATCGTAACTAAATGCTAACAAATCATTTCGGAATATGGCCTTTCTGTTTTTCAGCCTTTGTCATAAAGACTCAGGGGTCATTCATTAGTTATTCTCATTGAAGTTTCAAGTCGAATGTTGCAATCTAGACGCCTTTGACAACATTTTCAGCTAAGCTAGATGACACATAAAACTGTGGTAGATTAATTAAGACATGTGTTTAAGTAGTAGTAAACCATTATGGCCACTTGGTTTGTAAACTTGTTTTATTCCACTCAGTGCAGTATATAATTCCCAAGGTCTGTTTACTCTTTTGATAGCTCTTATGTAAATAAGTAGCTTACTGCTTGGTAGCCGGGTTCTGCTTACTCTCGATCACACTCAAAATAACTGAAAACTAATGAAAGGAAGCCTCCTTCGATATGGGGTCCAGAGGCTCATGGGGGAGCCCTCATGCCTCACCGCTGCTGATCAACTGCAGACCCAATAGGAAAAAAAGTCCCTAGCAAAGCGGCCCTGCATTAGCTCCTTGGTCACTATTCTCACATAAGGAAGGTTTTCTCATCCTACAGCAACAGCTCAGCCAATGAGACACTCTCCTAACTCAGTGAAAGCGCCCCCACCATACTTCCAACAGTTTCCTGCCTTAGTTTTGTTTCTAACAGCCCTCCCAGCCTGCTGCTTTCCCTTATAAAGAAGGTGTCTCAACTTCGTTCTTGGGACCTGCCTGTGGTTTTGTCATAGCTGGCTTGTCCTGAGTTGCAGGTCTCTGCTATTCCAATTTTTGCTGTAAAATAACTGGCAAGTTTTATTTTTAAAGCTAACACAACTTAATTTTGAAACTCTTGAAATTTAATTATCAGAATATAGTTCTGAGTTACATTCTGCCTCTACATCAACATTGATAAATTAAGAAACAAGTCAGAAGAATATAAGGGAAATGGCTCTGAATAGGAGTTCCGAATATTGTTCTTCCATTTACTTTTGTCTTGTAAAGTTTTAACGTTTGTAGTGCAGAGGGATAGGCATAGTATTTTCACCTGTGTATGCAAACAAGGTTTAATTCAAAAATAGATTGTATCAGGGACGTTTCTAACTTTGATCAAGTTGGTGCTCACTTATGATGCTTGCCAGTTCCGTTTTAAATTAAATCCAAAGTTCTTTGAGTGTTTTGTTAAAAACAGGGGAGTCACCTACGGGGGTACACTATTGTAATCCTCAGTCTTTCCCACGTTATCGGAAGTAGGAAGAGCAAATGTAATGTTAGGAGACACCCTGATAGGTGTCCACCAATAAATAAACTAAGATTAACAGCTCCTTTTAGGGTTTGAGCTACAATCCTGTGTAATACTGGTCTGTGAATTTAGAGTTGACCACTTTTACCTTCTTAGCTTTGTGAGTATTGAATTAATGGAAAGGCTTAAGTTTTTGTCTATCTCCGAGATGGTATGTTCAATTGGGAAAAGAAAACAGGGCAAACTCTTTCACATAAGCTGGTGGAATTTGAAAACAGTACATGTTAATTGAATCAGAAACCATTTCACCTGTCACCCACCCGTGTATTTACTCATTCTACAGTTAATCAGGAGCCTCCTCCACACACATTCCATTGGTGAAATGTATCTGAAATTACAGGTACATCAAACTTTACCTAGACATTACCTTTCTAATTTTACCTGGAAAGTCTTGGATTTTAAAAATCGTAACCCAAATAAATGTTACCATGGAAGACATACTTAATTGGATAGTCATTTATGCCCGTGCTCCCTGAGAGTAGTTTGCATTTGTTCTAGGCATCCTTTTTACAGCAAAATTCTAAAGTTAAGCTTTGCCCGGGGCACCTGGGTAGCTCAGTCAGTTAAGTGTCTGACTTCCGCTCAGGTCATGATCCTGTGGTCTGTAAATTCGAGCTCTGCATAGGGCTCTCTGCTGATAGCTCAGAGCCTGGAGCCTGCTTCAGATTCTGTGTCTCCCTCTCTTTCTGGCCCTCCCCAGCTCATGCTATCTCTCTCTTTCTGTCAAAAATAAATTAGAAACATTAAAAAAAAATAACGTTAAGCTTTGCCCCCCTACCATCCTAGTGAGTATGAAATTCCTATACCCACAGTCCCTAGGGTTCTCAAAGGGTCTCTTGAAAGTAAATAATTTAAGTGAGATTTCAAACAAATGTCTGACTGGACTAATTTTGTGTTGATTGTCGACAGAGCTAAAATGCGCATGTGCAAACATGCCCGTGCATGCGCATACACACGTGGTAACAGGAGTTAGTTGTCTCGGAGGTTATGACTTTACCCAGTTCCTCTTTTTTAAAATAGTGAATTTGTATTAAGCATAGTTAGCAACAACTCATTTAAAAAAGTAAAATATGGCGTTGAGTTCACATTTCACACGAGCAGTTTTATTTGCCTGAACTTGAGAGTTCAGTTGTCACTGAACTTGAGAGCTTCCTCCAGGAGGAAAACTTTGTTTTACAGCATCTTACTCAAAGTGTACATTGCTGTTTCTGTCCCTTCTACGGTGAGCACAGTGATGAGGCAGGTTAACTCCTGTGTCTACACGTGAGCTGTCAGCCCCACACTGTTAGCAGTCCTGCCCACGAAAGGGTTTGAGTTGGGGTCTTTCTGTGGTTAGGCTTCTGAATTATTAGTAGCCGGGATTTTCCGTGTCTAGACCAGGGTCTCTCAACCTCTGTACTATTGACATTTGAGGCCTGGTCATTCATTTTGTAAAGAGGCTATTCTGTGCATCGAAGTATCCTTTTTTTAAGTTTATTTATTTGGAGAGAAAGAGAGACAGGCTGAGTGGGGGGAGGGGCAGAGAGGGAGAGAGAGAGACACCCATTCAGTCTTCCTACTGTCTGCACGGAGTCCCACCTGGGGCTTGAATTCAGGAACTGTGAGATCACCACCGGAGCCAGAATCAAGAGTCAGACACTCAACTGGCTAAGTCACCCAGGTGCATTGTACCGTATGCATTGTAGAATTTACCTACCTGACACCTGGAGTAACCCCGTCCCATCCCCCACTCCCGTTGTGACGGCCCAAAATGTCTCCTAGATTAGGTGTCTGGTTGAGAACCGTTGGTCTAGACAAAACTTAAATCGATTGGAAATACTTGGCCAAAATTGTTCATCAACTTTTGCTAAGACGTGACACAGATGAATGAAATGTGACAAATGAAACAAGTAGCTAGTTTCTTTTCAAGTGTGGTGTACACGGTTTATTTCAGAAGCCTCATTTTTTTAAAAAGCTGTAAAGAATTTTTATGAACAAAACTGAGTCTACTTAATCAAAAAATGGTAAAAGAACCTACTGAGAGTAGATGGTTCAGACATTAAAAATCAAGCTTTTCAACCTTGAGGCCGTATTTCAAGATTTTGGTACTTCTAGAAAGGAGTTTCATGGTAGAAGTTCAGTAACTCTGACTTTTCTCCCACATCTTTTAGACTTATTGGGGCTGACTTGCCAAACACATATAAATATGTGGTCCTTTAAGAGTTTTCCAAGATTTGAATTTTAAGATTTGAATTTCAAGATCTCTGAGCTAAGAGGGAAAGGCCTGTTACGAGGAGGGAGGTATCATGCTTCACATCTGAAGGTCATGTAATGTTTTCTTGTCTGAACTTGGACATACGACATTAGCTGTAGTATTGGCTGTAGATCTGACTCAGAGCTTACATAATATTTTCATGTCTGAACCTGTACATACTACTTTAGCTTTCGTGTTGGCTCTAGTTTTGATTTCAAGTTAACTGACTCGTTTTCACGTTGAGGTTCAAATTATAGGCGATTGCAGTAAATAACCAAATACTTTTGTTAGACACATGATTCCTTTCTAGCTTCAAAGAAAACAACATGTAGTTGTTTCTACTGGATTAAAAAATTTTGAAAACCCCAAACTTCCCTCCCACCCCAAAGGAGAATCTGGCAGCTCCGAAATTAGGCAGAAATCTGTGGAGATTAGCAACTGAAAATTTCAATTCTGTGACCTGGAACACTTTATCAAAACAGCAAAATAAAAACAGTGTACAATGCAATGAAAATGAAAGGCATTTTGAGGATGAGAAACTATGGAATATATATTACTTTAGTTTTTGTCTGTATGTTAGGGAAAGGTAACAGTTTCTGAGTACCGGGACTTACTAAAAATGTGAAATGCAAAACAAGATAATATGTAAGAATAGTATTCTCACAGAATCTGTGAGCAGTTGCAATAGGACATTTTTGTTACCCTAAAAAGTTCCCTTTTCCCCTTTCTACTCAGGCACCTCCCTCCTTCTTCCCAGCTCCAGTCAACCGTTGGTCTGTTTTCTTTCCCTGTAGATTTGCCCTTTCTAAGATGTTACAGAAATGAAAGTATACAGTAGGGAACCTTTTGAATCAAGCGTCTTTTACTTAACCTGACATATTTGAGATTCGTTCGTGTTCAGTTAATTTCTTATTTGTTGGGGAGCAGTTTTTCATTACATGGATATGGACCATAGTTTGTTTATCCATTCACTAACTGACAGACATCTAGCGTGCTTGCACCTTTTGACAATATGACTAAATCCTCAATAGATATTTTCATACACACTTTAACATGAACATGTTTCCGTTTCTCTCGGGAAAGACCTAGAAGTGGGATTTCTGGATCATGCGGTAACATTACTTTTACCTTATCAGACATTGCCAATCCTTTTTCCAAAGTGGCCCTCCGATTTTGCTGCAATTAGATTACTTTTAAGAATCAGTTCTCATCCTTGAATCCCATGTTTCTACACAAATCACCTGTTTTGCCACAGAACACTGCTATCTGCAGTGGGATCAAAGGATTCTTCCTCAGCAGTTCATTCTTCAGGGGGCACTGGAATCATGCCGCTGGCATTTTAGAAAGTGACTTTACTGTGTCCTGTCAAGACACGTCTCTTGATAGGAGGTCGTTTTTCTTAATGAAGCAGTCGCAGATGAGCATCACGCCTATGGTGCCTCGCTTCCTCTTCCGGCCAGGCTTTGTCCACAGCTGTGCCGACGCAGGTCTCTGTCGCTGCTGCCGCCTAACCTTTGTCCCTCGTGTCCTCAGACGCCAGCTCTCCAGTGAGCAGATGAGTGTTTGTAATTATCTCCCTGGCTTTTCTTGTCTTCTAAATGTCCGTCTCCTCAATTATCAGTATTTTTTAACTGTTGGAAGACTAGATTCTTCAGACAAGAGTCCTTTATGTTTATTCTCGAAGACTAATATCGAACAGGTCTGAACTCAAAACGGCATTCCAGTGAACTCGGGGGCAAAACTTTTTCACACAACCAATACCAGGTTTTTGAAGGCTTCCTCTTTTTCTCGTACAATTTTTTGTTAGAAGATATATTTGGTTTGGAGAGAGGAAGAGGGGGCAGAGTCGAATAGCGGTGTGCTGACAGTCACCTGCCCTGAAAACTTCAGCTCGCTCTTTCTTCGTTTGCTTCTTCCAGAACTTCTGGAACTACTAGCTCAGTTTCCTTCACAGACTTAGACTCTTGGCCTAAAAGTTTTGTTAACGTTGCCCTTAGCATATAAGGCTGACTGTGCAGGAACCAAAGAGGTGACGTGATTAGTGGGCGGGCCAGGTTAGGTTAGCTTTTCTGGTCGAATACCACTTAAGGGAACTATGAAAAGAATTGAAAAGTTGTTGGCTTCCCTAGAGACTTCTTTCTTAGTTTTGCAGTCACTAGTTTACCTAATTATGTCTGTAGGTTCTTCAAAATATGTCCCATCTCAAAAAAGTTGTAAGGAAAAGGCAAAAGCTTGTGGCTAAATTTAAGTATAACTAACCTTATGTTCTTTCTCGTCTCTTTGCTGAGTTGTCTTTCTGTTCGGGCTTGATAATCAAGAGATCCCTAAAGGATTTAATTTAAATTTTGAAAAGCCTAAAGGATGCATGGCAATCAAAGTGTGGTTTTAAGCCCTACTCCAGTATTTTAAAAACCGAGGTGTATTTCGGTAGAAGTATTTTAGGGTAAAAAAGAAGTTTCTTACACCTGTCGTTTTTCATACACGCAGACCCTGGTGACCGAGTTGGGGGGCAGGGACATGTGGACAGGGGAGAGGGCAGCAGAGAAAAGAAACCAGTGACCCGTAATCAAGTTCATAATGTACACACAGCTATTTGGGGCCAGTCATGGAAATTTAACTTGTTGATCTAAACGTATTTTTGGTTTTTAAACGCCTTTTCATTCGAATCTGACCCCTGTAAGCGCCCTTTGCTGTACTCCTTCCCCCTTAGACACACAGCCGACGCCTGCACGTGGCCTCCCCATGGGTCCCCACAGCCTGTCCGCAGGGCCGCTCCACGTGCTGATTTTATCACCGCTTTCAACTTGCTCTTCTGGGCCTTTCTTCACAGTGGCTGGGACCGGGACAGGGGTTAACTAGGCCAGATAGCTCCTTAGCCAGATTTCCAGTTTTGTCACCTTAGTAGGTTTATCCAGTTGTTTTTCAAAATATAAAATTTTCCTCTTAATGGAAGGTAACTAAAATTAGAAAAAAAGAATTTATATTATTGGCTTTTGGTTTTAGAGCATTCAAATGCATCAAATTCTATTGTAGTGTAAATACAGTAGAGTAAATTTGATCAATTTTATATCAATTTATATATGAATGAGTATATTCTTGGGTAAACAGGGAAGTGTTTAAAATGGCATTGAATTATGACAATTCACAATCAATGTGATATATTCGGACATGAGATAATGGTATTATCTCAATTTTGATGAAGTTTAGGTAAACTACCACTTAGTGTTCAAAAATTTAATACCTGAGCTGCCTGGACACCTGTAGCTTTTATGTTTTCCTTCATCAAACCTCCTAGAAGTTATGAATAAGTGTAGGAAATCTTACCAAGAAGTAGATGTTAACTTGAAGTATACAGATAAAGCGATCAGATAGAAATGATACTATAATGAATAATTATTTTACTGTGCATGTATTTCCTACCTTAATAAAATATGATTTCCAGAGAGATCTAAAGGTGAATATGAAAGCATTGCTTTTATTGAAAGTATGATCTATTTTTCAAAAGTTTTGTTTACAAATTTGCATTATTGTATACACGTGTTTTGTACTAGGAAAGCTAAATGAAGTCATCATACATACCTATGCATTGATCAAAATGTTCATGATTCCAAAGCCCGTATTTCTTGATAAACACCGGCAGGATAGAATTGACTGACTTTATACGTGTGATGTTCTATAGGCATAGCATTCCGAGTTCCCCCGAGTCTGCAGATACGTTGGTCGTGTAACTGACGTGGTTACACTTGACCTTGTGTTGCACTTCGTTTGCAGGAGTCCTCTCTGGAGTAGGGGTGGCACTGTGTCCAAGGAAGCTGAGTGCCAGTGCTCCCCAGTGGGATGGACGCCTGGCAATCTCCTTCACGGTGTGACCTGTGGCATGGGCGGGGCATTCTTAACTGTCTTCTGTGTTTGTGCAAAGCTAAGATTTACTTTTAAAAAATAAATTGGGAAAGTTTGTGAACCGTATACGTTCTTTGTAACACATTCACTATCATCATTTCTTAGCACAGTACAATCCTAAGAGAATCATTATGTTTTAATTGAGGAATAAGGAGAAAAGCTTTGAGTGAGTGATACCTTTCATTGCCATCAATTTTTTTAAAAAGGAATTTTTAAAAGGAATTTAAAATTTACTCATGGCTAGAGAGACACATGCATCAAAGAAATGCATAGGTATCATAATCAAATATAGTAAAACTGGGTATTAAAATTTTTTTTTAATTTATTTTTGAGAGAGCCCGAGCAGGGGAGGGGCAGAGACACAGAATCTGAAGCAGGCTCCAGGCTCTGAGCTGTCAGCACAGAACCTGACACAGGGCTCAAACCTGTGAGATCATAACCTGAGCCGAAGTCGGACGCTCAACCTACTGAGCCACCCAGGCACCCCGATGTTGTTAGAGTTTTTTTAAATAAAAAAATAAAAAAAATAAATGCTTAAATCTTTTTTTTTTTTACGTTTACTTATTTTGGGAGAGAGAAAGCATGAGCAGGGAAGGGGCAGAGAGAGAAGGAGAGAGAGAAAATCCTAAACAGGCTCCGTGCAATCGGTGCAGAGCCAGACTCGGGGCTCAAACTCATGAAGCCCTGAGATCATGACCTGAGCTGAAATCAGGAGTCAGACACTGAGAAGATGGAGCCACCCAGGCGCCCCCTCGTGGTGTCCTAGTTTTCAGACCATTCATGTGTATACATTGGAGAAAAAAACAGCACTTACTGAGCTTCTACTCTGCCTGGCACTCTCTAGGTAGGAAACATACAGCCGTGAATGCGACAAGAGGTCCCGCTTTTGTGGCATTTACATTTAGTAAAGCGGTGGACAATCAAATTTCAGGTGGCAGTGCAGGACAGGAAGAGAGGCTCTCTGAGGATGTGACCTTTAAACCAAAGTGGGAGGGATTGAAGGGGACCAGAGGTGGGACGATCTGGTATAGAGCGTTCCAGGAAGAGGGAGCAGCAAGGACAGAGGCCCTGATGTAAGACATAAGACAGGGCCATTCTTGGGAACAGAAAGGCAGCTGGTGTCGCTGAAACTTTGTGCCTGGAGGGACAGAGGTGGGATTGGAGATCAGTAGACAAAGCAGGAGTCCTCCTGTCCGACTGCTTATGGACCACAGTAAAGAATTCAGATGGAATTTTATGGTCTTGGAAAATTTCAAGTTGGGAGTGGAGATGGAGAAGGACTTGGCTATGTATATACGTAACCGCGCTCGGAATTGCCTGTGCCATCGGAGCGTTGCCGCCTGGAATCTGCCCGCAGATGTAGGACACCGAGAGTTCTGTGGTGTCGAGTCGTACAGTGCGTTAGTTAGCTTTTCCTGTGCGACAGACGAACCCCTAATTTGGTGTTTGGAACAGCCACCATTTATTTAGCTCACTACCCTACAGTTTGACAATTTGGTCTGAGCCTGAGTTATTCTAGTTTCTGCTGCACTCCTTCTTAAGTCAGCTCCTGATCAGCTAAGTGGCTCTGCTTCTTGGAGTTGACTGGCTCTTGGCTAGGGTGATGTGGTAACACAACCATCATGTCCTCCAACAAACTAGTCTGAGCTTGTGCACATGGTAGCTGGTTGACTTTCAAGAGAGTGATTTTAAGTATGCTTTGCCTTTTGAGTCTTAGACTTGGAAGTGGTACAGTATGATTCTGTAGCTACATTCTGTTGATCCAAGCAAATCACATGCCCAGCCCAGCTTAAAGGAGTAGAGAAATAGATTTCACCTTTTAGTGGAAGGGGCTGTAAAGTCACATTGCATTGTGCGGGCTGTTTTTACACACTCTGTTCCACACTCAAGGTCCTTTTTCTCTGAGCCGTCATGAGTTTGTGATTGCTTTGTAAATCACAAGTGAAGGTATCCTCACTCAGTTAGAGAACCTAATTAGAAAGAGGAGTGTGACCATAATGGTGACAACTTTTGTTTTAAATTTAATAGCCTGGGATAGGACGACACCGCCAGCATCCTAGTATAGAAGATAATGCGAGCATTGCACTTGGAGTCAAAAGCATAATTATATCCTATCCATTGTTTGTCTTGAAATCATATTACGCTATATTAAGTATAACAAGAGTGCTCTTTGGCTGCATAGATGAAATTTAGCATCGCTATTAATATTTACTGGTTCCCTAACCAGAGACAGTTTTTTAGTTCATTTTAAACACGTTCGGAGAAGGGTGGTTCTCCTCAGCAGCACTGAGCAGTAGAAGGCGTCACCGCATTCCCTTACCAGCTCACCAAACACGAGCGGCTTCAGCAAGCTGTGTCCTTGAGCTGTCATGTGGCCTGTACATGCTAATAAGGAGGATGAGGAGAATTAATAAGAGGAGAACGCTGGCAAGGTTTTGCGTGGTTTTTCTAAGTGTTGGTTTTTTCAATGGATTACAAAAAAGTAAGACAATAATGAAAGTAAAAGTAGGAATAACACACAATAATAAGAAAGAAAAAGACAAAACAACTTCCTAGCTTGCTAAAAGAAAAACTTTGCAACTCAGCCTTGGCTGCTATGTATTTGTGAGCGTGCCGGAGAGGGGCGGGGGGAGGGCCTTGTCCTGTACTTGCAGTTGTCATCAATACGGGGACAAGGTTTTGGAGAGCAGTCTAGTTGTTAATGGCTGCTTCTCCTTCGTGATATATTGCTCCTTCCGGTCCAGCCAAAGCAGGCATCGCAGTCTTGTAAGCAGGACAGTGTTTTCATTCCTCGAACACCAATCTAGGCAAAAATTCTTTTTTTCAAGAGCATCTGAATTCTTAGTGATTTACCTGTGGACAGACACTGAGGCTGCAAATCCAGCCGTGTTCTTGTGGATTATCGTCTTTCTCCTCCGCTCAACTCTCGTCTCCCTTCAGGTTGAACACCTGACCAGGAATGTTGCTCGTCCCACCCCTACCTGGAACTGGAGGCAAAATTTATATCATTTTAATGTTTAATTATGGTAAAGATACAGTATCTCCGATCACTGGAGAACATAATGGATTATTCTGCGCCATAGTTATTCAAATGGAAAATTAAAACCGAGTCACCTCTTCCCCTTGTTATTTCAAAATAAATTATAGATGGATCAAATATTTAAATGTAAAAAATGAAAGTCAAACATATTAAAAGAAAACATGAGTCAATATGTAAAAAATCCTGGGGTGGGGAAGACATTTTCTAGCATGGCACACATTTTAGAAAGCATAGGGGAAACAAATGGATGGACTTGAATATTTATAATGTCAAATTTCTGTTTTTAATCCTGCTTTTAAAATTTAACAGGTTATATGTGCTCTCCTATGTTATAAAATATTTCATGGAAAGTGAGTTTTTTATGATTATGTAATGGTCTGTCATAGGAAATACCGTACTTCATTTAACACCATCTATATTTTTGTACATTTTCCCCTCATTTGTCATTTTTTTCAAATAATGGCATAGTACACATACTTTATAATTTATAAACATTTGATCACACATGAGACCATAAAGACAGGTTCTCTAGCAAATATATTATGACTGTTAACTTACATTTCTGTGATTATTATTGACATTGGACAGTTTTTATGTTATGGGCTTATCCTGTTAACTATTTTTAATTGAAAAGAAACACACGCATGTGGCAAAAAGAATTCTTAACATCGTAAGACAAACTACATCGAAAAATGAGTTCTCTCCCTTGAGGTAACCACTGATGTGTTTCTTGCATTTCTAGAAGTGGTCCGAGTAAATCAAGCACATAACCCACTGCAGTGAAACAAACAAACAAACAAATACTGGCTTACTGTGGACACGGTTCTGAATCTTCTCACTTAATGAGTAATAGCGTAGAGACCTATCTGCACGCGGAGATGCACCTCCTTTTTAACAGCCGTATAGTATTCTGTTCTTTGGCTGTGTGATAACTTATTAAACACTCCCTTGTCGACAGTCATTTGGTTCCTAGGTGTTTTCAGCTTTTTCCTGTTACAAATAACTCAGATAAACCATTTGGTAAATATTTTTGCACTTGAGTATCAGAATTATTGGTTTAATACTTAATCTGTTCATACACATTGTGATGGATACTGCTGACTTGTGCTTTATTCCAACGTATGTTCTCATAATCAGTGCAAGGCTGTGACGTGCCTTCCCACATATACAGTAATAAATCATCATTGTGACGATGTGGTCCTAACTTTCGGGAAAAAATTTTTTTATAAAAATGGGACATACTTTTTGCATAGTTTCACTTTAACGGAAACGCTGCCAGATTTTTGTACTCTCTGCTTTAGAGGTGAAAGTAGAGAGAACTTCAGAAGTGATTCAAGAAAAGAAAGTACAACAGGTTTCCCTTCCAAATTCATGAATTCATGCTTTCCTGATTTTCTGGATTGAATGGAACTTAAAGTGGTTTGCTTTAGTTTTGTTGGAGGTAGGGCTCAGTAGGCTACTCAGGGGAGGGAGAAGCCACCAGAAGGTGTTTTGTGCTGCAGAGAGCTGTGTGACCTTTGTCCCGGTGCCAGACTTTCCTGGTGGTTTTCAGAGTTCCCCACGGATGGAATCCTTCTAGCCACTGGCGTTACAGAGACGTGATCGTAGCATCATTTGAAGTCGCGTGATTTACTCAAAAGGGCCGTCTCTGGGACCAGGAAGCCTCTGCTCCCAGCCCCTCCCACCTGGGAGCTGCAGACCCCCTGCCCCGTTCCGCAGCTGTACCTCCGCCAGGCTCCTCTGTCCTTGCACTTGATACAGCATCTGCGCAGGGAAGGAGAACACTGGGGAACGGGTCCTAATTTTTCAGTGGGTAAAACCTGTGACCTTTTTATTCCTGGGTGGTTTTTCTAATACTGCCAGTTTAAAGTTTTTGCCCACTGCACCCCACCCCCCGACTGAAGTTTAAACAGAAAAACGACACCATGAATAATTTCATCAGGTCCTTTCTGAATATGAATTTAGTTTTATTTTTTAAGTTTTTTAAATGTTTATTTTTGAGAGAGAGAGAGACAGAGCACGAGCAGGGGAGAGGCAGAGAGAGAGACCCAGAATTCAAAGCAGGCTCCAGGCTCTGAGCTGTCAACCCAGAGCCCGATGTAGGGCTTGAACCCACATGACTGTGGACCGTAAGATCATGACCTGAGCCAAAGTCGGATGCTCAACCAACTGAGCCACCCAGGCGCCCCAGAATTTAGTTTTTAAATGAATATTTAAATACATTACATTCAGGCATTAGTACCAGAGTAAAATCCGTCACTTTTCCTCTCTTACAGAGGCACTGAGCACTCAGCCTTGCATGCAGCAAATATCCAGAAAGTCTTTGGTAATGAGTCAGGTGGATGTAAACAGTCAGCATTCTCTCTTCCCAGTACATTATTGAGTCTTTCCACTGTACTAATTTTTTCCAGTTGTACATTTTTGTTTTAATCTCAAATTGTGACTACTTGATAGCCAAATTAAACTTGGTGATAACGGCTGGCTAGTAACTAAAATCCCAGCAGATAAACACAAATCTACTTCTAGTATATGTATAGGAATTATAGGTGCTTGAGGCTTGTGAAATCTAAAATACTAATTTTCTTTTTTTAAAAATTTAAATTGATGAAAGGAAAAAACTCAGCAGATCTCTGCTGACAGGTTTAATGACTGCTACCTGAAAAGTGTATGAGAAGGTGAAATA
Source organism: Helogale parvula (assembly GCA_004023845.1). Classification (NCBI taxonomy): domain Eukaryota; kingdom Metazoa; phylum Chordata; class Mammalia; order Carnivora; family Herpestidae; genus Helogale; species Helogale parvula. The sequence goes on along the minus strand of PJEM01000468.1, from coordinate 131,551 downwards.
CTCCCTTACCCCCACTAGAGGGGGATTCCTTCCAGCTTAGGTAAAAATGCTCTTCGATCCAACAGGAAAACCTTCGTATGACATTGATCTTTCTCTTTTGTTAAATAGGAGTTAATTTCATGGTTTTTCAATCAGCTGTTTTTGTGTTGGTATTGAAATCTAAAACCTTTCAGAAACAGAAACGAAACGTAAAGGAAACCCTAAAGTCCAGCTCAGGAGAGCTGGTGCGCATATGTATTTAAACCACAGTGCTTTTGAATAAAACAAAATATACTTTTCAAGTTGGTTTAAACAAACTGGTGAAAACTTAGGAATTGCAGACCTCTTCAGCCCTCCTGGAGATAGACTCTGGGGAGGAGGAGGAGGCTGACCTTTTGAGACCCACCTCCTTCCTCCAAGGTCTCCGTCTGTCTTTGTCCCTGTCAACTGACAGAGCCACGCGGAAATTTCCTAACTTCCACTTGAAAGGTTTGGTTCACCGATATCTCAAGCTGTCAAATATATCGAAGCCATATCTTTAAATAGATTTCTGTTTGCTATTTAATTTTCTTGCTACTTTGGCTTTTTATAATATGTTAAGCAAATGCAGAATTCACTTGGGGATGTGTTTTTGTAGCTTTAAACTTCTAATACATTTTGGGAGTAATTGGATGTATATTAAAACATCACACCAAGGGTGAATATACCTAACACTAATGTGTGCAGCTGTGATCTATGTGTATAATTTAAGAGTAAATGTCATATAGCCTTTAGAGTAGTTAAGATTCAGCAAATATGTTTGTCCTTTGCCTTTAACTAAAGTCTTCACTGTTGATTAGAAGTTTTAATGTGAAAATATTTGAGGTTAGTAATCTAGTGTTGTGAAAGACAGGACTTAGGAAATTCAAACATACGTAAATCGCCAATAGCTGTTGCCGCCCCCCTTTGCCCAACGCCCACTCCCCTTAAACAAAGGCTATAAGAAGACCTTGCTTCTGAATCTGACAATTAGCTTCGGAAATCAAAGTGGAAACAGACATGCTGTCAGTGAATCTTACAATGATTTTGTACCATAGTTAATCCAACATTTCACATTTGATATCGGCAACATATGGTTTTCATCAAAACGAGTCTGGTCATCTCGCTTGGTAGCCGTGTGTTTCTCTTGCTCTGTGCCCGAGTCTCTGTCAGGTGCCAGGCGGTGGACGAGCGTCACTTTCGGTGAAGCAGTTGGAGAATACAGTCCGTTCCTCATTTCTGTTTCGACCCCTCTGCTGGATGATGATCTGACTGAAATGGTCTTCCTCTCTGTGTTTCCTGCCCTCCAGGGAAGAATCCAATTTGTTTGATAGCAAGACCCACCGGATAGGCCCGTGCTCCTTCCTCGAAAACACCCACCACAAAGGCCTGCTTTCAAAGGGTTGAGAACTCGCAGTGAAGCCTGTCAGTCCTATAGCATAGCCCCAGCCCCGCTGTCTCCTGCGGACACTTAAAAATATTCGTATTGCCTTCTTTCCTTGTCTTTTCCATCCTCTGTTGGTACTTTGTGGTAGTCAAAGTTAAAAGCTTTATACACCAGACTGAATAATTATATTTAAAAAACAGTAATTATCAATACACGTCTTGTTCCATGAGGCTTTTGAAATTCATGTTAATGAGCTCTGTCTTCTCGTGCACAAGACTGACAGGCAGTTTTGAAGTTTTGCCATCATTTCACAACTTGTTGCTTAGACTCAGCCTGCCTTACCCTGAGTATCTCTGTCAGGCAGCCCGGCTCTGTGGCGTTCCAGAGACTCGGGGCTGCCCACTCTGATGTGAGTGGAACAAGAAATCACTAGCAGCTTCGTAAGCAGTGATGGAATTGCTTTACGAAGCATAACTTTCCTCTCACTGTCCATAAAAGATCAAAAAGCATATGCAACATCTTGTGACTGAACTGAGAATGGTGATTCTTGCATTGTCCCACGTCATCTTGAGGGACTTCCACCCCCACGTCAGCATGACGGCAAATAGATTAACATGATAGGAGCTTTGCCCTGTTACAAAACTGGAACTCAGGGCAACGACCTGGATTTCGACCCAGCCGACTCTCGAAGAGAATCCCCGATCCATCTTTCTTGACTCTTGGCATCAGTTGCACCCCAGTTTTCTCCAAACTCTTGGTTCCAGGCCATGCCCACGCTCTGGGGTCTGGCTAGACTCAAAGAACGTTTTCGAGAGTGCCTAAATCGTGTTTTCCTTATGATTTCAGGTTGAAGTCTTGACCTCGGAGGATACCGCCTTTGGACTCAAGGTGTGTGGTCTGACGTAGCTTACTGTATAGGTCCCATCAGCTCCCCTAAGTGCATCGGAAGGCTCAATGGATAGGACTTGTTTTTGTTATCAAATGCAGAGTTCTAAACTCTTCCACGGTTTAAGATTTCCCCTCACTTATGACTACAGTTAGACCATTGGTAGTATTTTCTTTATCCTCTTTCTTTGTTGTCTAGAATATAAGAAATAGTACAGGAAACCAAGTGTTTCGATTAGTAGCAGTTGACTTTGAAGTTTGAATTAGCCATGGAACAGGATTTGCTGAATGGCCCCCAGGTTGGGACTCCACAGCCACCATGGAAGGTTCTCCGAGTGCTGTTTTGGTTTATCACTCTACTTCCCTTAATGCCTGCATTCGTTTCCCTGCTTCAAAGAGTTACCGAACCCCTGTGCTCCAGTTGCCGTTGGATCCCAGTTCCTGCCCTTGAGTTGCTCACGGTCAGTTGGTAGGCATAGGCCGTGAACTGATCAGTTGTCCTATGGTGCCCTTGTCTCCCACTAGAAGTGTTGGGGGGCAGGGGTAGTGCAGGAGTGGGCGAGACCGAGTGGCAAGGCGTTCTCGGAGTCAGAGCCCTTGAGAGTGGATTATATTTAGGCAAGGGAGGAGGACAAGAGAAACAAGAACTATTTTCAGGTCACAACAACCTGAAGAAAAAAACAGAGGGAACTAAAAGTAGTTCAATTCCGCCTGTGTAGCAAGATCGGAGGCTGAAGAGGTTAAAGATTTGAATTTTATCCTCTAGGAAATGCAGGGCTATTAAAAGATTTTAAACCAAGTACTGGTTAGATTTGCAATTTAGATGATTTTGGCCACTTCGTGGAGGATGGATTTACCAGAGAGCAGTGAAGGGCAGTTTAATGGATCAAGTGGAAGACAGTGTGGACCTGAGCAGGCCTAGAGGGAGAGTAAAAAAGTCCTTAAGAAGTTAGTCTCGGGGACTGGTGATCATTGGGATATGCAGGGGAGGAAGGCAGAGGAGCAGATAATAGACAAAGGAGGACGTGAGGTGTCACACTGAGAGGGCGGACACGGGAGGAGTGGTCACAGGTACCTTAGAATTACAGTCTCCTAGACCTGTAGTGTTTCGTCGGGTTGGCTTGCCTTTTGGATGTGTATTTGCTAGGAATTCTTTTTTTTTTTTAATTTGCTAATAATTCTTTTTTTTAATGTTTTATATATTTTTGAGAGAGAGAGAGAGAGCAAGAGCAGGGGAGGGTCAGAGACAGAGGGAGACACAGAATCTGAAGTCAGGCTCCAGGCTCTGAGCTGTCAGCACAGAGCCTGGTGCGAGGCTCAAACCCACGAACTATGAGATTGTGACCTGAGCCTAAGCCGGACGCTCAACTGACTGAGCCTCCCAGGTGCCCCTAATTTGCTAATAATTCTTAAACCATGGAAATAAGTTGGTAAGAGGCGCTTATCAGGGGAGTCTGACTTCATTTTCACATAGAGGCATAGAAGTACTCTAAGTCCCATCAGTTAAGCACTTTGGAAGTCAGAAGTTTAGGAGAATAGTTGGTGGAAACTTTCGAGCACAGGGTACAGGTGATTACTCTTACCTGACTCCTGTATGTGCTACGTCTTAGACTTCAAACCAAGAATCAGTTATTTATGTTCTTTTCAAAATTTTCTCTGCTTTCCATTTTAGATGCTTGGCATTTTATTAGTACGGTTTAGTGGTTGGGGTGCAGTCGTTGGTGGGTGACTTTGTAATACTGCCAAAGTCACAGCCGTTCTGAGGGTATAAGCTTAGCAAGGCTTATGTCACAAATGAATACAAATTAAAAGTGAAAAGATAAGTCAAGACTTTATAAACATTTAAATATTCGGTAAACTAACTCAAGTTTACCTTAACATGTTTTTTTTTGTCCCATATCTGCCAAAAATTACTAAAGAAAAATTTGTAAGGAGAGCCAATTCAGTGTTACTTGCAGTATTTAACATATCGTCATCATTTGAATTTTTCATTTTTTTTACTTAATGCCCAACATGCACTCAGAATATTCATTGCATATTTAATAAACCTGGAGGGTCAGTTCCTGTGAACTCATCTCCATAATCCTTCGTACTTACTGAGTAGGCGGCGGTGTTGCGGGGCCGTATCAGAACCAACGGCGGCTCTCGCCGTCCGCCCCTCGGTGTAAGGGCTTCGCGTTTGTTTTCTGGCTGAACTAGCACATTGCGTTTGTAGTCTTAATTCAGTTTGTAGAAGCAAGTCTGAAATTGTTTCCCCGTAATGCAGGGAGTTTTCAAAGAATTCAAGCTTTTCGCTTTCGCATGTCTGTACCAAAGTGTTGACATATCTAACTAAAAATGAGAATTGGAGTGTGTGTGTGTGTGTGTGTGTGTGTGTGTGTGTGTGTTTACGACCTCATTATCTGCCACTCAGCAAATACATTTTTATCTTGTTTCTTAAAATGTCTGGGTATTCAGTATTGGTCAGGTTTCTGAACACTCATTCCCAATGACCTTTTTTCATGTTTTTATGCACTGGGAAAAGTAACTCCGATATCTGACTCCCTGGTAGTAGTACACTGATGGCATTATCTCCACAAATGAGTAGAATGCTGGAGTGTGGGTAGGTCTTGGATCCTTTCAGTGCTGATCTTTAATGTGCCTTTGCTCTTTTTACTTTTCTTTAAGTTTGTTTATTTATTTTTGAGAGAGAGAGAGAGAACCAGTAGAGGAGGGGTAGAGAGAGAGAAGGGTGGGGGACAGAGGATACGAAGCAGGCTCCATCCTGACAGCAGAGAGCCTCATGTAGGGCTCGAACCCACAAACCGTGAGATCATGACCTGAGCTGAAGTTGAACACTTAACTGACTGAGCCACCCAGGCGCCCTGTTTTTTGTTTTCGTTTTGCCACTATCTACTCGATCACTCCTTGGATGCTTCTCTTCCGAAGTCTCGATAAAACCTGCAAGCTTCCTATTTACTTACGATTGAAGCATGCGTTTGTCAGTCTCACTGGAAAATAACTTGAACACGCTGGGACCCAGAGCTACAAACAGCCTATTTCTGGGTGTGAGTGTGCTGCGGCCGTGGCCCAGGAAAACAGCTTTGCGTTCATTCCAAACTATCATGACTGTCAGTGCTGTTTTGAGATTAATTATTTTCAAGCTAATCCAACGAGAGATAGTTGTCTTCTTTCTTAGACACCGCTGTAATTTCTCAAATCCTGGTTCGTCGTTTTATTTGGCCTATCTCAAAGGTAACTTAGAATTTGAAATGCTAATAGCTATATCTCCGTGTACACTCAAGCTGTTTTCCAGTGGTTCTAATTTTTTCCTCTGAATTAAGACAACTTCGATGTTCTAGAGTTTGTTTCTCTGCTTAGGTAATTTAAAACCCTATGTGTGCACTTACAAAAACAGGAATGCAGTGAATAGAAGAGGTGCTTCAAAATTTAAAAAATGAGCAAATATATTAGGAAAAGAAAGTTCTACAAACTGTAGAGCACTGATCTTGACTTCGGTTCCGAACAAGACTTGAACATACTAAGAAATGTGTAATTCTGTGGCGTAATGAGTCAGGAGTCGCAGGCAGCCAACATGGGACAGTTCTTTTTCACAAGAAAAGCGTGTCTTCTGTGTCATCAGTGGACTAAGTGAAGCTGTTAGTGATAATGAGATGATAAATCAGCTAAGGAAATATATATAAAATTATACTATTAAACATAGAAAAGGCTAAAAATTTGCTGCTTATGAGTTCTACAAAGAAATTTATAGTGGAGAAGTAAAGAAGAGTGAGTAAAATATTCCTGGGTCATTAAAAAGAAAGAGATAATCATAACTTTTCCATGAATTTCTTAAGAGATCTTCTCAAAATCCAAATAAATGACTTTAAAATTTCAGTTCATGAATATCTCTTGCCTCCTCGTTTGTGGCAGACAGCGAAGTCAAGACTCCGAAAGAAGCAAGGTTGTTATTTAATCCACTCCCTGTGGGTTAGGGGCTGTTGTTATTCTCAGTACTGGGGGAGGAAATCGAAATTGACAGGGATAATGAATAACAGAAGAGAGATGGGAAGCTGGGAGATGGGCCCCAAGGCCCGTTCGCTTCCTCGAATGTCCCAAGAACCAGTGAGGTCTACACTGCCACCTGCCTCCTTGCTGCCCCCCCCCGCCATATGCCGGCACCTCTGACCCCAACGCCGCCCCTCTTGCCGAGGTTCCCATCAGTCCTTTGCTCTATCTGCCTCAGTTGGCCGCGTCTTCCTTCCTTGTCCCTCTTCCTTCCAGCGGCGCTCTGCGGACCCTCCTGTGAGAGCACCCGAGGTTCCCCTTCCGGCTCTTCCACCGCGCATGCGCGTCTCACTCCTCCAGGCTTCTGTCCTTGGGTCTCCTCCCCTGGAATGCGGAGAAGCCCCTCTCCCTCCTGCTCCTGGGCCGCCGCCCAAGTACCCTGCGAAATGAATGGGTATACATAAAGCCAAGACAAAGATTTAAAAATCCCTCCCTTGTTGGGTCCAGCCATTCCTGGGGTACATTCTTAGGGCTTACTTGTTAGGCTGTGATAGCATTTGGTTACCAAAATCATGTTTGAGACTTTTACTTCTGAAAGGTGGGTGGACAGAAATGTATAGTGTACATTATCAGTTCATGTGTTTTACAGTTCTTTTTTTTTTTTTTTTAATGTTTATTGAGAGAAAGCACGAAGAGGACAGGAGCAGAGAGGGAGACACAGAATCTGAAGCAGGCTCCGGGCACCCAGCTGTCAGCACAGAGCCCACACGGGGCTTGAACCCACAAACTGTGAGATCATGCCCAAGTCAAAGTCAGACACTTAACTGACTGAGGCACCCAGGGGCCCCTGTTTCACAGTTCCAAGGAAGCATTAGAGTTCCACAAATCCAAAGATATTGATACACCTTGTTGGCCGGCATGTTCTTTGAAAAAAAGAAAATCCTGCATTTTGTGCCCTTCTTTATAATTTTTCATAGAAACTGTGACCAAAAAATATGTATGGGGAGGTCATTTTAAAACGAATGGTGAGGAAAATTCAGGGGAAGCTTATGTGTTCTACAACAGAATGGGAAGAAGAAAAACATAGACTGTGGGTCATCAGAGGGGCCCACAGGTGACAGAGCCCTCCTCTCTGGGGTACCCTTCCTGCTGCCACTGGTCCTGATGGTCCCCAGCCCCTACTGGGGAGGAGAAAGCCAACCTGTCACCTCTGCCCCCCATCTTTTAAACTAAACCCCAAGAGAGACATAGAAAACTCAGGAAGGCCTTGGCTACAAAGCCCTATTTCAGAACATAGTTCTCTTTTCTGCATTTCCCCTCTGTCTTTTCCTGGAGCTACATTGTGCTCGCGACCCAACCCTTGATCCCAGCTGGGTGTCCTCAAGATCCTCTGGTCTGACCTTCCTCCGTGTTAGAGATGAGGCAGCTACCGGCCAGAGGTCCCTTGTTCCCAGGGACGAAAGAGAGAATAGAATGAAGGATTTTAGTAATCTCCTCATTTTTCCTAATACTTAAAAATATTTAATATTTTCTCTTCGTAACTTACTATTACTCACCTTTCGATCCTCTTTGGCAGTAGTTTTTTAAGTATTTGTTTTAGGCACCTAAAATTTATTATTACTCTAGAGAAAAGTCTACAAGCTTAAAATACTTACAAATCAGATTTAAAATATATACTAAATTTGTTTACTCTGTTGTATTACTTTTCATCCATATGTTGACTAATTAAATATCTTAGGGGAAAAAGGCATCAAAGTGCAAACTGGTCCACTAACCCCCAGCTAACATACCCTCATAACTGTATGGAGCTCTTAACTTCCTTCCCTCTGAGGCTAACCTTATACCTTGCCTTACCTTTAAATGACTTCTTGTCCTCATGTTGCATTTCAAATTCCTCCTCCCTTCCAGTCTCTGTTCACACCCTTCCTCCTCAGTATTGCAGTCTTCTGAGCTCTCAGGCTCTGAGCTTTCACAGCACACCCTGCCTTTGCAGTTTACCCTTGAACAGCCTGTGTGGGTCCACTTAACACGCGGCTGTTTTCCATAGATGCAGTGCTGTAACTGTATTTGTGGAAATGCTGTGGTTTTCCTAAAAGCATATTCTTTTCTCTAGCTTACCTTATCGTAAGAACACAGTACATAACACACACAACATACAGAGTACATGTTAATCAACTGTGTTTCTGGCAAGGCTTCTAGTCAACAGTAGCCTCTTTCGTAGTTGAGTTTTTGAAGAATCAGAAGTTACAGATTTTCGAGTGTGCCGTTCTAAGCCCCATATTATTCAAGGGGCAACTGTATTTGGAATTTCTCTTCTGCCAACTTGGTTTTGATGTGTATGTGGGAAACAGCGTGATATGGCCTGGCCCAGCTCCATTATGTGGCGTTTTTTCCCAGCAAAATTGCGAGCTTAGAGACCTGATCTTGCTCATCTTTTTATATCCATATCGACTTGCGCTTGGCCCACAGTACAGAAGACTTGCTGATTATTTACAGCTCTATTGATGGCTTCACCATCGTGTTTGTTAAGAGCAGAAAACCTGTGATGTTAAATTAACATTACTCCTGCCTTTTTCCCTCCCGTCATGTGGGTTAACGTGTCAGCTGGGCCGTTCATATCGCAGAGCCCCACTGAAAGAAGAGGCGTTCATCGTTAATGTTTGTTGAAGCCGGCGAGTGGTTCTGGTTGACACTGAAAAACAGTTGGTTCCAATTTATCTCACTATTCACGTAAATATCAGTGTTAATCCACGTTCTGCAGTTACATTCATTGGTTTCATTCAAACAAATACCTGTGGAATATACATGTTATGTGCTAGGGCTCCTATAATAGCAGCGAACCCTGCTTCTGTGGACCGTACATTCTTGACACAACTTTGGGAATGACCTCACGCCAGGAAGAAATTCTAGAAGAGAAGCAAGTTTACTATTCTCCCTTTGGATGTAATTGTGTGCTACTCTGCAGTATTATTGCTTTAAGTGAGTGTGTTTGTTGTATTCCAGAAACTGGAATAGCATTCCAGTGTGACTTATAAACTTTACAAATAACAAAGGGATTAGTCATCTCAAAGAATAACGTCAAATGAAATAAAAGTGAAACTTACCCAGGTCTTTAAAACCAAGATACTTTTCATTGTGGAAGGTTGTATAGCTGGGGGACCATTGTGGGCAGTGACTTCAGTCACTTTTGGACTTATTCCTGTATTTTGACATCTTACCAGGATGAAAATCATCTATATTTCCCTCCTTTCCGTCTTCGTATAAAAGTAAAATGTTAAATAATGTAATTTGTAACTATTTGTCATAACTATTTGTTATAACAGCTAAGGAGGAATTAGAATAAAACACTGGTAGCCTAGCTCAGAATGTGCTCCTTCGGGGAAATAACCAAAGATGTGACCTTGGAGAAAAATGGGAGGAGGGTCACCTGAGTTTTCTTCCTTTTCTAACCGGTTCACCTCACAGGTCTCCAGCTTGATCAGGTCTCGTTACTTATTTGGTTATCCAGAACTACGCCATCCAGTTTGGTAGTTACTAGCCATGTGTAATTATGTAGATTTCAATTAAAACATGCATGTCTTTAGTTGCACTAGCCACATTTCAGTAGCTGTGTGTTTTGTGAGTGGCTACCATATTGGCACAGTGCATATGTAGAATATTTCCATCTTTGAAGAAAGTTCTGTTGGCTGGAGCTGGTCTAGAAAACAAAACTCCCAAGTATTTATGTGAACAAGACGTTTTAACACATTTTACAATAAGAATAACCATTTTTTAATTGATAACCCCCCAAGGATTAGAGCACATAAGTAGAAAAACAGAAGGAATTTGATATCGTAGTAAAGTAATGTAGAGGAGATGTTCTGTTCAGTTATAGTAATAATCATTATCATAATAATAAAAGTAATGTTTGTATGTCCCATTGGATTTTTCAGGTAGAAAGCTTTTAAACAGGGTTATGAAATAAGGCCTTCCTTTGGTGACTCTTCATTCATCGATATGCTTGAGGTCTTCTCTAGGGGCTATTAAGATAGGATTCTAGATCTAGAATGTTTAGCCTCACCTAATAAGAGATTGTCATCTGTTAAAATGTCCTTCCTTTTATTAATGTCCCCACCTGAAAGATACATTAATCTTCTGTTTAAAAACACATCTATTTTTTCCTGATAAAGCTACAGTGACCCAGGTTTTTCCTAGTCGTTTGCGTCTCCGACCAGGGTATATGTTTTCCAGTGAATTTCCTTGGCTCACTCGTTGTGTGGGTATGACTGTAACTCAGGTAGAAATACATTGAAGGTTGACAGTGTCATGGAGAGGAAACCAGCAGAGATTTACTTTTTGACATTTATAATCTTGTTCACTCCTATTGCTTTTCATTAGATAAAGGATTTCTTTTTGTATTTAAATTTTTTTCTACTTACTGAAAATCTACTAGAAATATTTAGAGAAGTAGAGGACCAAGTTTATTCTTTACTGCTTCAGTCACTGAATCTGAATCAAAATGATAGAATATATGTTGGTGAAGCAAGAGCATTTCCTGTATCTCCGTGAGAGGAAAGACCGGAGAAGGAAGAGCATCCATGGCAGGAGTCAAGCCGTGACTTGGGAATCCATGTTGAGTTGCTCCCTTCTTTTGTTAGAGAATTTCCCAGCCTCTCCTCCTGCCATCTGCTGGTGGCTCATACACTTACATGTTTGAGTTTAAAACCAATCTGCTTTATTCTTTAAGAAAGATTTGGGGGGAAACGTTCCGTTTACATTCACCTCTACCATTTTGGTGTAGTTTCACTTGTCATGTTTAATTATCTTTTTAAAGGCTGTTTTAGCTTCTTTTTCAACTCTGCCTTTAGGGGAATGCATAAATATGAAATTGAGGAAAGACGAAGGACTATGAAGGCCAAAGCATATGCCACTAACAGATAGAGAGGCTGAGGCTTACTGGTGGAAGGTCTTCCACACCGTAAGGGCTTATTTGAGAGTTGTTGAAGTCTTCTCTGACTTCTGAATTGGGATTAAATACGGAATAGCATTTTTGTCCTGCTTAACTGGAAGAGAGCAGACCTGTGTTCTCTGTGAAGTCCTGGTAACAGGTTGGAAACCTGGTCACTTGATCACGTTGTTTTCAGCCCTAACACGCTGCAGGCCGTCCCGTATCATGAAGTCAGACCTTCAGCTCTCCTCACTTGTTGCTCTTCTGATTTCGCCCCCCTGCTGTCTCCAGCCGAAGCTGTTCTTATCATCTTGGGGAAAACGTCATTTTTTTTTTTGATCTACAAACAAATCCTTCTAGGAAATAAAACAAGGCAGTTTTTTTTTAAAGAGAAACAAAGTACAAAGTATAGGAATTTTATCTCCTGTCATCTTTAATCTCTTTTCTTAATCCTTAGAGCCACCTTGACTAATTTTAGAACCTTAGATTCATGGGTCCATTATTTCTTCATCATTTCTTCAAAGAGGAAAAGTAACCCAAAATATTAATCTCAATTTTTGTCCATAAGGAACAAGGCCGAGGAAGGTAAAGTGACATATTTTAGGGCCTGTTTCGTGGCAAAGTAGAACAAAAATCGTAAGTTTCTGCCTCCCAGGCAAGTGCCCTTTATACAGAATTACAGCAATCCTGGGATTCGCCCTTCCAACACTAGGACTGTGTATGAGATTGAATGTCAACGGATTGTCATTTTTACAACTCAGAGAGAGTCTAATGTTGGTGATTTCATATGGTTCAATTCACATATTAAGGCTCTCCCATATCATTTTAGATCTACAGTCGACAATAAAAACACTATTTTTCTTTAAAAGCTGTTTATCCCAATTGGAATGTGTATATGCACACTGTCTGAAGTATTAGGTGATCACAAGATGTTTGAAGAGTTTAATCGGCATCAAAGTACCCACCAACCCACGTAACTCAATAAAGAATGTGTGAAATTTCCATAGTATGCTTTGACATTACACAAAAAATAGTATATTTTATCATGACCAAGTGTGTTCTCAGAGTGGCAGGACTTCATCTCTTCTAGACCAAATGCTCTGTCAGGGGACGGCAGAGGGCAGACCTGTTAGATGGACCGTGTGGCGTGGCCGCTGGGTCTAGTGAGTGCACCTGCACAGAGGTGTTTACTCTGATGGTGGTGAACACAGGAAAGTGGGTGAAGGGGTCGTGATGCAGTACAATTCATCCTTACTATCATCGGAGTAACTCTGTGTGTGTGTGTGTGTGTGTGTTGAAGATGTTAGAAATTAAACATGGCCCCAGATACTGTGGATTTCAGAAATGCCCTGTCTAAGCAGGGAGGGGTTGGCTTAGGCCTGAAAGAAGGCTTGTTTACTTATATACTCTGGAGTTTGATTGACTCCTTTCTCCTCTGGGGACATTATTTTGGCACTATTTTTTGAGAACTTAATTTTCAAGTAATAATAAAAATGCATTTATGCTCCTCATCTCCACCCTCAAACACCTGTTCGTTTGGGATGTGCGCAAAGAATCAGAGGCGCGTTTCTGGGCTCGCCGTAGAATTCCTTAGCACGGAGTCGCTGTGGCGATGCGGATCATCGTCAAGCCGCTTATGGTTTTGTTGGGGAGAAACAAAGAAATTATTCCAGGGGAGATGGGGGATGATTTTGATTGCGTGTGTTTTAAGGTTCTCTCTGATGCCAAATTTTAAAGACAGTTTTGTTTCTTCAGATGGTAAAAACCCTCCTCCTCCCGTCTTCCTGCCTTAAATCTGGCTTTTACCCAAGGCATGTCAAGTTTTACAAGTCAGTTGAGAATGTCAAAGTGACTGGTGTTGAAAGAGCCAATATGTTGGAAGATGCTCAAAGCCAAGTAGAACATTTATGTGAATTAAAGAATATATTAGGAAATGATTTTCAAAAATCAGATTTGGGGGAAAAAAACCTGTTGAATTAATCCTTGCATACCAGATGTATCACTGATAAATACATGTAACAGATATTCCCCAATAAGCACTAAAATTACCATTTTACAACTGAAGTAATGTATCCTGTGGGTACATTTGCAAAGATACGCCAACAAAAATACATGCAGAGTTCTTGAAGTAATAATGCAAATAAAGCATTTCATATTATAATTTTAAAATAACACGACTGGAAAGCAAGAAAAAGTCTGGGAGACTATTTGTTGTGTCTAAATTCTGCTTTGACTCTGGTCTTTTGACAGTTGGCTTTTCTGATATGGGATAATTGTTGTAGTGTCTGTGCAAGTGTCGTCGGACCGGATCCTCTGACAGCGTCGCGGCTGGAAATCCCAGAAGTTCTAAACAGTAAAAGTACTCAGAGCATCCCGCCTGTTTTGGGGCAGGAGCGCCTTCTTTCATACTTTGCTGAATTCTGGTTGCGTCGTGGCTACTCCCGAAGCACTAAGCAGGGAGTTTTGTCACCATGTATCCATTCGTGCAGGTCCAAGCACCCGCGGAGCGTGCGGTGGTCATGGGTCCCCTGTATGTGCTAGTCACGGAGGCTTGCTGCCACATTCACGGCCCGCTGGGCCCAGTGAGTCCACTGCACTGTGACCCTGGCCTCTGGCTGAGAGGGGGGACGCCTTCCGTCCAGGCCAGCACGTACCTCCAGGGCGGGCCTCCTTTGGTCGTAGATGGCCATGTGGAAAGAAGGGAAGAATGTGAGAAAGGAAAAAGGAGTAGAGGGAGCCACAGGCCTCATGCTCACTGTGATTGAGACAGAGTAAATTAAATCCTGCAGAAAATTCCATTTTCTTCTAGCGACGCCTGGCACTTTAAAGCCCTTAATTGGCTGCTTCCTAAGGAGCCACGTACATTTTTATAAGAAATTCCTCTTAACCTCCCTCCACTCTTCCCAAATTAAATTTTCATTTCAGAATGGCTTCTTTGTATCTCATCGAGGGGGAGAGGAGATGAAGAATGAAGTAGCGAATGAATACATATTATTTAAAATGAGCATTGGATATAGGCCTAGATTGCTTATTGCACATTAAATATCATAGGGAAATTAATAAACTTATAAAAGTATTCTAAAAATATATTCAATATTTCCCAAACATTTCTTGCAGTTGAAAAGAAAAGTATTTATTATCTCTTACGTTTGTAATTCTAAATTTCTCACAGTATAGTCTTATTTTTGTCTCACTTAATTTCTGGTCCCTTATAAATACGTAAGCTTATTTTTTTTTCAGTCATCTTAATGGTTAAGTCATATTTAATATCATAATTTTAAAAAGTTATAAGCTACTGTAGTGTAAGAATAACAATAGATATTCAATTAAAAGTTATTTTTGTGATTAATGAGTAATTTATGAAGAAGCTGGGAAATCCTAATCTTTTTTCGAGATAGAGGATACCTTCACCATGGAGACATTTGAAGAGCTTCAATTTTTACAATAAATAAGTAACTGTTATAAAAAATTTAATATTTTGTTTTATCTTCATTTGAGCCCCAAGTGGAATGTCTAGAGACATCATATTCTTGACATGGCTGTATTTTCCGACAGACAGAAATTGTCCTTACGTGCTATTTAACAGTGTGTGCAAACATCTAGAATCACAAGTATTAAGCACATGCGTGTGCAAGATGTGAGCAGTCCCCGCTTGTGTACATGTATGTACCCATTCTTTCCTTTTACGTGGGACCTAGGGAGACGTTGACCTCCCCAAAGGATAGGCTTGAAAGGGAAGGAAATGGAGGCCTGCCAGGCTTGTTGGCTAGAGTCATGGACAAGAGCAAGGCCTGTCTGAACTGCCACTCAGTTTTTATTCTGCGAGTTTGCAGGGTTGGTGATTAGAGTGGCTTTCGCCCAATTATGCTGTGATTATTCTGCTGCACTGTAATTGACTGGGGAGATATGCTAATACCTGTCATTTGGGATGATAAAAGATGAGCGGGGGACGCAATGCATTATTTAGCTGCTGTGTGATAGATGAGGGATGCGCGCAGTGCTTTAATTGCTGAGAAGAGAGGTTAAGCTGAACGAACGGATGAATTAGAAATGAGTTTTTTTATGGCTTGTGGAAAAGTGAAATAAAGGAAAATGTGCCTTAGACTAAAGCGGCAGATAGAAATGAGCACAACGAAAGCAGATCCAGGCAGCTTGCTTTATCAATTTAAATATTAACCAAAAAAAAATGCAGTTTAGAGTTCAGTAAATAATAATCAGAACGAGAGCGTACAATAGATTCTCCTATTAAGCAAAAGAAGAATTGTAAAGGAATTGTTTTTATTTGAGATGACAGTGTTTGTGATTTGTAACCTCTCAACTTCACACTGTGTTTTAGATGATGCTAAAATGTAATATGCAACAATTCTGAATTTCATGCTTTGTATCTTTTGACTGTTCGTTTAGAGGTATCTGGGTTTCCTGTGCCTGTGTAGGTTTCGGTAAACGCAGGCAGAGAAGTCAAGGAAAAGATGAATATTTATAACACTAGGAGAATGTAATAATATAATTAGCGAGAGTGTACACCTAATTCTTGAGTGGCAGGATCTACGGCACCGTCCTCCTGCCACGCGTTTCGGTATTGGTATTTCTAGGGGAAAATGTAAGGAACGAGTGGTATTTTTCCCTTTCATGTGGTTTCCTTTTGTCACACCCATATATAATCTTATGTCTGTATTTCACAAAAGTACTTAAAAATACTCCGCTGTAATCTGCTCGGTTATTTATGTGATTTGGCATTCGTGTTTTGCTTTATTGTAGCCTCGTGCATTTAACAGATAATTATTTTGAATATGTAGTCAGAAGAGCAGTTTGCAGAAACAGACTGTTACAAACGGAAGGTTGAGGCCTGGCACACATTGTCGGCTTCCAAGCGCATCATCCTTTACCAGATAATGATGCAGGAAAGCGTTGTCCCCAACCGTGCTGTTTTGTCTTGTAGATAAAGCAATGGAAATACAGGTTGAATAGCAGAAGTTGTATTTTTTGTAAAATGAAGGAAATGACCCTCATATATTGTTGAATTATCTCCAGACAGTCCGGCTTCTCAGAGCCTGTGTGACTCGTCCAGCTTAGCAGAATTTATCAGGGAATGGTTTTCAACCAGGTTATTGAATGGTAATGGATCTGTCTAGAACAAAGCGTGCCTATTGGAATGGATGTCAACTGTAGACAGATGCTACACTCTGCTACTCAAAAAAGTTTTGTTGGAGCTGATCGCTTCCCCCCAATATAATTGGCACCTCTTTTGCACATTTCCTTCTGAAACGAAGTGCAGTTTCCTTATGGCTGTTTTTAACCACTGTCCTTCTTGGAATTCTGCAGTAGACTGTTGTTGCTCCCTTAGCTCTCGGACAGATACAATCTGAAAGGGTGCTTCTCTAGAGCATCCTGGAAGGCAAAGTAGAAATTATAAAGGAAAAGATGCAGATAGTCTCAGAGAACTTAAAATTAAATGGACAAAGGCAGGGCAAATGTCAGTTACACCAATTTAAACTGCCATGCATCGGTTAATACTCCGTTAGAATGGAAGATGGTGGCAGCACTGCAGAGACTTGGTGTCTTGAATTTTTTTCTCATCAGTAGTATAAAAAGCGTAGTCTACAAACCTGTTCGATTTTGTACATCTTTTTTCTTAATCTGAGTAGCTTATTATTTTTCCTCCCTGCTAGGCATTTATTCAGTCCTGAGACATTGTGCCTAGATCTTGGTTATACGTAGCATCATTTGAATGTAAAAATAATTCTTTCTTTAAGGTCCTTAGTTTGAAAGGTTTGCTTTGTTTAATATGATCTGAAAGAAAATCATGTTTGTGGCTTTTCGTTGTTTCCCTGATGTATCTGTCTCACTGTAGATCTGATGTGTGACAGCAGGAAGTCCTTCTTTTGTACAGTTGGATGCCTGGGAACTGTGACGTCACCATTGCTTGCCTTGGATGAATTTCTTACCCTTGGAAATGCCTTAAAACGGAAGTTTATAATAAGAGGCAGCATAGAACTTTCTCTTTTTTTTTTTAAGTTTATTTATTTTTGAGAGAGAGACAGCACAAGTTGGGGAAGTTGGGGAGGGGCAGAGACAGAGGGAGACCCAGAATCCAAAACAGGCTCCAGGCTCTGAGCTATCAGCACAGAGCCCAACTCAGGGCTCAGATTCCCAAACCGTGACATCATGACCTGAACTGAAGTCAGATGCTCAACCAACTAAGCCACCCAGGCATCCTAGAACTAACTTTCTTAAATCTTCTTAGCCTCCTGATTCTGTCTCTCCCTCTCTCTCTGTCCCTCCTCTGCTCTCATTGTCTGTCTGTCTGTCTCTCTCTCTAAAAATAAATAAAACATTAAAAAAATCTTCTTAGCCTTTTTATAATATCCCTACCGCCCAGTTGAAGGGTTTTTAGGGGGGAAGTTTTATATTATTTATTAATAATTTATTTTTTTAACTTACATCCAAGTTATCATATGGTGCAACAATGATTTCAGGAGTAGATTCCCTCACCCGTTTAGCCCATCCCCCCTCGCACAAACCCTCCAGCAACCCACTTTGTTCTCTGTATTTAATAGTCTCTTATGTTTTGTCCCCCTCCCTGTTTTTATATTATTTTTGTTTCTCTTCCCTTATGTTCATCTGTTTTGTATCTTAAAATCTGCATATGAGTTAAGTCATATGATATTTGTCTTTGTCTTTCTCTAATTTCACTTAGCATTATACCCTCTAGTTCCATCCACGTAGTTGCAACTGGCAAGATTTCATCCTTTTCGATTGCTGAGTAATACTCCATCACATATATACATATATTATTATGTGTGTATTATTATGTGTACACACACACACACACACACACCACAGCTTCTTTAATGATTCATCTGTTGATGGACATTTGGGCTCTTTCCATACTTTGTTGTCGAAAGTGCTATTAAAAACATTGGGGCGCATGTGTCCCTTCAAAACAGCACACCTGTATCCCTTGGATATATACCTAGAAGTGCAATTGCTAGGTTGTAGGGTAGTTCTATTTTTAAATTTTTGAGGAACCTCCATACTGTTTTCCAGAGTGGCTGCACCAGTGTGCATTCCCACCAGCAGTGCAAAAGAGATCCTCTTTCTCTGCATCCTCACCAACATCTGTTGTTGCCTGAGTTGTTAGTGTTAGTCATTCTTAAGGTGTGAGGTGGTATCTCAGTGTGGTTTTGGTTTTATATTTCCCTGATGATGTGTGATGTTGAACATTTTTTCATTTGTTGGTTGGCCATCTGGATGTCTTTGGAGAAGTGTCTGTTCATGTCTTTTGCCCATTTCTTCACTGGATTATTTGTTTTTTGGGTATTGAGTTTGATAAGTTCTCTAAAGGTTTTGGATACTAAGCCTTTATCTGAGGGGCGCCTGGGTGGCTCAGTCGGTTAAGCGTCCGGCTATCTCTCTCTTATCTCTCAAAAATAAATAAAAAACATTAAAAAAAATTTAAGCCTTTATCTGATAGGTTGTTTGCAAATATCCTCTCCCATTCCATCGGTTGCCTTTTAGTTTTGCTGATTGTTTCCTTCCCTGTGCAGAAGCTTTTTATTTTAATGAGGTCCCAATAGTTCATTTTTGCTTTGGTGAATTTTTTTTTAATGGTGATGAGTTATCACGTTTCCAAATAATATGGTTATATTATTTTAAAATAAAATTTTAAATATGGTTATAGAATTATTGCCAAAGGGGACATGGGAAACGATGTGGTCCTTCTTCTTCATGTCCAAGGTAGGAAGTGAGGCTCATGAGAAGACAGCTGTTCTAAATCTGGGGCTGTTTCCTTTATGCCCCCGGCGATGGCTCTCACCTTGTGAGCAGGGCCCTGTGGAAAGCAGTTGTGCACATGAGCTGGACCAGGGCTGAGAAGCCTAGCTGAAGCCTGCTTACTGGCTGTCACTAGTACAAGTGTGAGTGCTCAAGTTGATTCAAACAATTTTTTTCATTAAATTTTTTTTAAGTTTTATTTATTTTTGAGAGAGAGAGAGAGAGAGAGAGACAGTGTGAGTAGGGGAGGATCAGAGAGAGAGGGAGATACAGACTCAGAAGACAGACTCCGGGCTCTAAGCTGTCAGCACAGAGCCCGATGTGGGGCTCAAACCCACAAACGGTGAGATCATAATCTTAGCCGAAGTCAGACGCTTACCCGACTAAGCCCCCCAGGTGTCCCTCAAACTGAAATTATTAAAAATGACATACACATTACACATTTTATTTCTGCACGGAACATGGAAACGTACTTTGTCCCTACTCTGCATCTGTCTTTCACAGCAGCCTCAGCCCTACCTAATTCTGCCGCTATGCGTCTTCAGCAGAGTCGGGGTTTTTTCCCCTTTTCACATTGGCTCATCACTCGCTTCCATCTTTTATTCAGTTTTATAACCGAGATGTGTGGCCTAAAGGTGCTTAGGAGGAAGAACATCTAGCTCTCGGGAGACGTTATGCCGTCGCTGGCAGGAGTGGACGAGCAAAGGGTTTTCTAGAGAGTGGCCTCCTGCCCGCAGCCTTGGGCAGGCATCCGGAGGGATGGAGGGCTTGGCTTGGGCTCCGGGGGACACGGGCAGGTGCTTCAGGTGAGGGCGGGTGTGCGCTGTGCGCGCCTACAGGCCAGCTGCCTTGCTTCCCCTTTGCTGTCTTCTTTCTTAAGAAATCCCAAGTAATGACTTTTCCTTCTACATCAAGCCAGGTCCTCAGTATTGTGCCACTAAAAAAGATACGGGTCATTAATCAATTACTAGAGAATAATGATTAGTTTACCTGTCTCATTTCGTGGTTTTGATTTTCGTCTTGCCAGTAAAGCACTGCTGTTTATGTGTGTGTTTGTCACGTAAATTAACCCATAGAACTTGAACTTGGGAATAACTGCTTGCAAAAGAGAATATTCATGTAAATACTTACCTTAAATTTCAGGCCCTTACTACTCTCTGTAATATCTTTTTGCAATCTTTAATTATAACACTCTTGATAAAGATAGAAAACCAACTTTTAAACAAGGAAGATTTAAAAATTCGTACAGGGGCCTCCTGGTTTGAGTGGAAGGGAAAGGAAAGTGGCTACTATATTAGTTTTCTACTGTTGGATAACAAATTACTACAAATTTAGCAGCTTGAAGCCACACCCATTACTTACCTCTCAACTTCCATGACTCAGCACTTCTGGTACTGGGTCTGCCATTCAGGGTCTCACACGATGGAGATGGAGTTACTGCTGGGCTTTGGTTTCTTCTGGGTTCCTTGGTTGTTGACAGAATTCACTGCCCTGGGGCTGCAGATCTGAGCTCCCCGCTTCCCCTGCTGGACATCAGCCTTGAGCTACACCCTGTCACGAGAGACTCCCTGACACTGTGCTGACAGGATTGCTGCTGCCCATCTCTCCCACCTCTTTTAAGGGACCGCCTGATTAGGTCAGACCCACCCAGGTTAATCTTTTAGTAATTCAGTCAGCTGCTTAGGGACCGTATTTACATGTGCAGAAGCCCTTTGGCCCCACAGTGAGGCCTAATCCCGAAGTGTTGTCCTATATTTGGTCCTACTTCCATTCCAGGGAGAGAATGGAGCAGGGTCTTTGCAGCAGCGGCTGGGCATCTGGGCGATGCTCTTAGAATTCCGCCTCCCACAGTCAGTGATTCACGTTTGCTGTCAGATTTTAAGGATGAAAACCTTTTTCTCTCCATGTACTCAGAGTTCCCTTAACTCAAATTTTTACAAAGTGCAGTTCTGGAAAAATGAAAGTGGCATGTAATAGGACATATTTGACTGACAACATTGAAAATAAATGATAAGAACCTGGAACAGAGCTATCCATCATAACAGCGGTCTTATGTCTTGTGTTGTTAGCTCCCGAGGCTTTGCTCCAGAGCAAGGGAAGTAATCCCTGACCGTGGGCTCTGGCTGTGCAGCTAATGTACTGCTGGGGAAGGTGGCGAATGGTCTGCATCTCTGTTCCCAGTGCTTCTGTTGGAAGGTTTTGATGATCTCAATTTCCACTTCCCGTAGATACGTTCGGTCCCGGTCTCGGGAATCTTCACAGGCACGCCGGTTATAGAACACGAATCTGGTGACACCGGTTAGTCTTATAGACTTGAAATGCTAAGAAAAAAACATTTTCTCTTCATATCCTCTAGAGTCACCATTTTGACATTCAGATTTGACTAATCATTTTTGGAATATATAAGGAGAAATTGGCTCATGAAATTCAGTTTTGCTTTAATTTTTAAAGAATTAGATGTTTTTCTTTACAAATTCTATTGCCCAGGCCCAGATAAAATATAATGAATAAAAAACCCAAACTATCTTTTGCCTTTTAAAAAAAATCAGTCTTATCCTCTCAGAATTGTGTATCTACGTAAAGATATTTTGAATGTCTTTGCCAATACCTACGTCCTTTCAGAATTACCTCAGAGGAAAAGTAATATATTTCAAATGGAATTTGTCTGTACTTCATTTGAATCCTTTTGGTGGAGGAATTCTTTTGGGCCAAAAGTGTAAGCAGTCAGATGTGAAGCAGATCTAATGATTCAATTTTAAAGTTAACCTAGATTTTGAAAATGTGACCAATACTTTAGTTTAAAAAAGTGATAACTATAGAGGCACCTCATCCATTACGTGTCTGACTCTTGGGCTCAAGTCATGATCTCAAGGCAGAGCTTGCTTGGGGTCTCATTCCCTCTGTCTCTGCGCCTCCCCGGCTTGTGCGCTCACTCGTGCTCACTCGCCCGTGTGCTCTCTCTCTCTCAAAATAAATAAATAAAATTTAAAGAAAAGTAATAACTATTACACTTGATTCTAGACTCAAAGTTAGAAAGATTAATGTTAGATAGAGTTGAGGTTACCAACAATCTACTCTAGAGCAGGAATGGGATGAGTGGGATTATTTCCTTTTTTTTTTTTTTTTTTGATGTTTATTTTGAAAGAGAGAGACTGTGTGCGTGCGTGCACACAAGTGCAGGAGAGTCAGAGAAAGAGGGAGACACGGAATCTGAAGCAGGCTCCAGGTTCCGAGCTGTCAGCACAGAGCCCGATGCGGGGCTTTAACTCATGAACTGTGAGATCATGATCTGAGCCGAAATCATGAGTCAGAGGCTGAACCGACTGAGCCACCCAGGCGCCCCAAGAATGGGATGATTTCCCAATATGACAGGAATTACTAATACTGGCTTGAAAAGTACTAATTAATTTTGTTTCTTTTGCAGACCTTTATAAGTTTTAATGTAGTGTTTTATGGATGTGTACTTTGGGGGAGTGTAGCGACTACAAGACGAACCCTATAGAGCGTTTAGAAGCAGTGGCCGTAGGCTGGCAAGACACACCCCTGCTTGTATCCCAGCCCAAGCAGCCCTCGTACCGTGTGACCGCACGGCTGCCTCTGCCCAGCACCTCACCTCGCGCCCGCAGGGTTAGGAAGGTAGCGTACGCCCAAACTCCTACCTGAACGACACCAGGCTTTCCTCTAAAGTCTCTTGCAACTATTTCTCTAACTCCTTTATGCCAATCCCTGTGCTGGGTTATTTCTTTCCCGCCATTCTGAAGGCCACCCTTGTTTGATGGCCTGCTGTTTAATAGGAGCCGGCCTCGTGAACAGAGGACACCGCTGTTGAGCAGAATCTTACCCACTCACCCTGCGCCAGGCCCGGAGGGCCCAGGATGAGTGCAACGTGGTCTCAGCTCTCCTCGAAGTTTCTAGCACAGTTAGAGAAATGGGGCTGTGAAGCACATGACAGGTACTGAGTGGTCACGATACAGCCAGGCTCCGTCAGGGGAGGCACGTGACGTGGTCTGTCTGGGGGGACGCGGCTTTGACTGGCATCTGACTCGGTGCCATTGGAGAGAAGCGTCACCGACAGGCAGGCAGGAACGTAGGGATACATTTGGCCGGAGCTGATGGGTTTAGGTTGGAGGGCCTTGAACTCCTTGCCTGGACGCATAAGTGAAGGTGCCACAGCTGGGCTATGGGGTTTTGCTTTAAAAAAAAAAAAAAAAGATTCATTTGTCAACAGTTATCTCTTGGCATAAGAAAGACTGGATTTGGAGAGGATATATTGATCGGTTGAATATCTTAATCCATTTAGAATGGAATGAGAAAAATGTGAAAGTGCCTAGCCAGTAGGAAATTGTTGTATAAATTAAAGTTTTACATTATCATTTGGAGCAGCTTGTTAGGTAATAGATTTATGTGGTATGAGGAATGAAAGAAACGGGCAAAATTACTCCATTAGCTAGAAAATGTTTTAGATAAAATAATCAGCCAAACTAAGTCCTTGCATTTTCAAGGGATGGTTTAAAACTTACACGTTTGTTCTGTGCTTTCCTGCCTGGATCCCTCGTTGCGTAATGAGTCTGTTCGTAAGTATTCAGTAGTATACTGTAAAATTCGAGGTTTCTCGAAGATACAGTGCAATTAATTTAATGGAAATTGGTCCGTTGGTAAGTGAGAGAGGTTTCTTCTTGTACTTTACAGAATGTTTCCTGAGAGGAGAGTGTTCACAGGTTCTGAGACTAGTGTGTCCGCCATTCAGTAATCCCTTTCAGTGGGCTGACCCTGTGGGGAGCCTGGGAGGTCAGGATTAGGACAGTCCAAGTGACCCGAATGCCTCGCACCTGACTCTGCTGTGTGGCTGGACCTGGTGGCCTCGAAGACCCCTTCCCGGCCTGGAGCGATTTTGTAGGAGAGCGAGCCGCCTTTTTGAGTGTTAGTGATTCCTGGGTCGCCTGCGCGTTTGCGAGTTCTCGGGGTGCTTTGTGGGAGCTTAAATGAGATACAGTGTGTTTGGTTTTTGGGAGAACAATGAGGGAAGAAATTTATTTCAGTGCTTGTTGCTTAATCAACATCTACACGCCACTTCACATCAGTGTCTGTCCTTACCCAGTGAGTTAGGTCTTGTGGGCAGCGTGTCAGGAGGACGTGTATTGTTCCTGGCAGGGCACTTGAATTTCTAATTACCGGATTCCTGACTTAATTGCAATTACCTGGACACCCAGGCAGAGTGAATTTTTGGAAAAGAATGTAATTAGTGAAACAGGAACTTTGCTGCCAACTCCCTGTCTAGGTACTAACACTAAACAGAACACTGATAAGTTCACATCTGTAAAGACAACCCATCAGCTGATAAAAACAGTCCTTAAAGTTAATTATGCCTCATACATACATGTCAGCTTTGGATTCAGGAACGTGGGATGTTAAAGCAGAGAACGTTGGATTTTTGCTTCATAATCGTGTAGAGTATGTATGCAGATTGTATGTCTTTTAAGATTGGATAAATATCTGGAGTAAAAGGAATTCTTTACCAAATACCCTCTTTCTGTATGGACATGGGCGTTGCACACTGGGTTTGATAAGTGTAAAACCCAACGTCTGTGGTCACAGGAAGAAAAAAGTCATTTTCCTGTATTCAGTTGCTTCAATAGTCATTTTTCTTTCTTTCTTTCTTTCTTTTTTTTTTTTAAGATTTACCTATTTTAGAGAGACAGAGTGTGAGTGGGGAAGGGGCAGAGAGCAAGGGAGACCCAGAATCCAAAGCAGGCTCCAGGCTCCAGGCTCCGAGCTGTCAACACAGAGCCCAGTGCAGGGCTCGAACCCATGAACTGTGAGATCATGACCTAAGCCGAAGTTGGACGCTTAACCAACTGAGCCACCCAGGTGCCCCAAATAGTAATTTTTCTTCAACAGTACTTTTCATTAAAAATGAATTCACACACAACCAAAAAGTTTCACCCTAGTTATAAATACAGGGCTAAGCTTCCTTTCAGAGCATTTTAATATCCTTAGGGCACAATCTGAAATATGTATTTTTCTATTTCTCTCATTTTCTCATCACATCCAGTGGCCCTCGCACAGATTCACAATCCTGAGATGGTAATAAATATCTACTTAGAGCTTATTTTACAAATTTCGATTCCGTCCTTAACCCCCTGCTAATTGGCTCTTCTCAGCCGCTCTGAGTTCTGCCCTTCCTTTCCATCTCAGCAAGTCCCTTGTCCACACCAAGGTTAATTTTGTCCATCTATGGTTAGTTAACTCATAAATGATCTTTTACAGCTTCTTCCCCATGGAGCCGCTGGTCCTTTTCATTTTTAGCCTTCTTACAAAATGTCCCCCAGCCCCACTCCGAGGAAGCCCCTGGACAGCAGAGGGGTGGGCTGTGCCTCTCTTCTCCTGGTGTCTCTTTCGTCAGGCTGAGATCATCTCATTTATTTTGACCATCATTTAATTTCTTCTGATTCCTTTAACAGTATTAAGAACATGTATCTTTTTACATACATGTTATTGTATTTTTATTTTTACAACGGTAACGTAAGAGCATAGACTCTGGCGCCTGGCTGCATTCGAATTGGCGGTAACTGTTTGAACGATGAGGAATAGTAACGTTTCCGATGAGAATGAGAAGAGTGACCACCCCCCGGGTGTGAAGACGGAGCGCGGCCTCGCACATCTACGTGCCTGTGTTGCTGCCGCCACCGCGTTGCTTGAGCCCCAGATGCGCCCCGCAAGGCAGCTGGGGCAGGACCGACCCCGTTTCACAGACACACACATGTAGCAAGGGGATAAGTCACCTGCTTGGCATCTCAGAACTGGTGGTGGGTCTGGGCATTGGACTCAGGTATTTTAACTCCTACTTACTCTGTTTTTCCATCCATCAATCTGAGGGTTTCCAGATTCAGTAAAAAAAAAAAAAAATCAGATCACCCGTTAAGTTTCAATTTCAAAAGAACAATGAATAACATTTTAGTATAAGTACATCCCAAGTGTTGCATGGCATGTACTTAATACCAGCGAATTTGTTTATTTGAAATACACATTTAACACATTTTACCTGATAACCCTAATCCATCCATCCAGAGTATCTACTCCGTGCAAGTCTTTAAATAATAACCCCCAAATTCAAGATAGCTGATTAAACCCTATGTGCTTTTTTTTTTTTTTTTTAACAACGTTGAAAACCTCTTTCTGTTTTTCAGACAACCCAATTAAGGACCATTAAAATGAAGTGTCTGTGCTAGAGACTTCCCAAGCTCATAACATATTGTAGATGGAAAAATATTTTTACGAGAGAGACACCACAGTAAATTTTTCCAGCAGCTAATAAACACTGAGTTTGCAGCGGCGAAAGTGAGACGGGAAACATGAAAGGGGCTAAAGATAGCCCGTGTGTCCTGTCACTTCTCAGAGATGTCCAAATGTTTGACGGAGCCATCACGATGCGCTGCATTTCTTTTTCCAAGTACATCACTACGTGCAGTTCTTTGGCTTTCCGTTGCTGCTGTTTTCCTCCATTTCTGTTTTTTTGTCTGTTAATTGCTGTAAGCTGCTGGAGACGTGAGTTTTTAAAGTTTATTTATTTATTTTGAGAGAGAATGAGCGCAAGTCAGGTCGGGGCAGCGGGTGCAGGGAGAATGTTAAGTGCCCCGATGGGGAGCTCGAACTCAGGAACCGTGAGATGGTGACCCGAGCTGAAATCAAGAGTAGGATGCACCCAGGCACCCCTGTTCGTTGTTTTATACAAAGCATCTGTTAATCCGATAACGTTTCAAAGAAATAAGCTTCATTTCAGAATGAGGATGAATGGGTCCAGTTGGACCATTCTCGTTGTGGGGTTTAAAGACTATAAAGAGCATTTTATATGGTAGCTTGACCTTTTCTTTACAAAAAACTTTTGAGCCTTAACAAGAAGTGGCCCAGGACAGAAGATCTCCAGGTCCAGGAATGGGCCATCGGTCATTTCTTCATTCCAGAATGGAGTATGGGTAAGGACGGAGAGTGGGGTTTACCTAGCCAAGTATTTCTCCTGTGCTTGGTCTTCTAAAACAACACCACCTTAAGAGGCAGGTGGTATATTTAACCTTTACAGGTGAAGGAACAGGCCTGGCGGTGAGGGCGCTAATCCCAGAGGACACAGAGCTAGTGATACAACGCCACTGCTTTGTCCCCTCCACCAGGGTACTTCTCACAGGGGCCATTTTGTTTGCTGTGAGAGATTTTTTTTTTTAGATGGTTATGCTATTTTATTAGTGATTGGTCTGAACAAAGTGAGTTTAATTCTGCATGACTGTGAGAATTGAGTCTATGACAGAACAATATATTAATTTATCAGGCATTAGTGAGCTAACAAAATGTATATAAACTGTAAAACTCTTATTAAACCTACCTCTAATAAGTCGGACTTCCCAGTTGTGTTTATAATGGTTGTTTATGTATGAAATTAATGCCAGTGGGTAGACCGAATAGTCTCTTCTTTATAGAACTTCCAAGTGGCCAGGACGTCTGGGTGGCTCAGGCAGTTGAGCGTCCGACTTCGGCTCAGGTCATGATCTCACGGCTTTTGAGTTCAAGTCCCCTGTGAGGATCACTGCGGTCAGCATGGAGTCCGCATCCCTCTCTCTGTGCCCCTCGCCCACTGGCATTCTCTCTGTCTTTCTCTCAAAAATAAACGTTAAAGAAAAAAAAAGGAACTTCCAAATGGCTAACATCTTATGAAGGGGAATTTAATTCTTCCTGACTCACCACAGGGTAACAATACTTGAACGCATGTGCGGAAGTCCAGGGTTTGAGTCTATTCTGTGAGGTTCAGACAGCAATTTTGCCAGGAAGATCCCAAGAGAGGATGGGCCTTCTTGTTGGAAAAGACTCACTGACCGCCCTGATTGACGGGCAGTCTTGCTGGTGGCAGACCGACCCAGCAGCAGGTCACTGTGAGTACGGCGTATGTGGGGTAGTGCAGTGATTCGAAGGCTCCCCGGTCTCAGGCTCAGATCGTCTAGGAGGGCCAGACGCCTTCATTTCCGCAGTCCGCGTGCCATGCTGGTTTTTCCAGGCGTTAATGCGATGCCGTCACTCGAGATGTTTGTTGTATTCCTTCTCCCGCTGTCAGCTTTGTCTCGTAGAACCTCTGTGATTCTTCTTTTTCTTTGCTTCTAATGCGGAGCAGCCCCCCATTTGATTTTTTTTGTAATATAGATCAGTATAACTGGACTGATTATAGAAAGGCATCTGTAGGAAATCGACCTCGCTCTTGAAGGTAATTTTACATACATCTGCTGGACAGTAGTAGTTGTTTCTCATGTCTTTATAAACGTTGAGAATCTGGAGCCCATTTCTCCATAAAGCTCGTGGAGCTGTGTCCATTTGTAATACTAGAGAGCAAAAGCAAACAGTTAGAAGCTATATTCTGTTTTTCTAATGATGTAGACCCTTCTTCATAGCATTTCTTTGGTGTTTTGAATATAGCATTGCTCACAGGGAAGACTTTTATTTGTTTTAATTTTCACTCTTCCAGACCTTCTCATTAATGAGCACTTGTAACCCAATCCGAAGTTTAGTCAAGTGGGAAATGTACAGGGCTGGCTGGACTCACAGAAAAGGCTTCCAAATGCTTCCTCCGGTGCCGTTCGTCCGAAGAGCCCCACTGGGCCCACGTCCTAACCACTAAGTCTGAGTGAGAGGCAGCGCAGAGAAGGGACCTGGTGTAACCACACGCCCCCCGTCCTGCCTCCGTGGGCGACCTCTCCTCTGTCACATGACTCCTTTCTGCTCTGCTGTCTCCTCCTCCTCCCTGAGCTCTCCCTGCCCTCGCTGTCTCCCCTTTTGTTCCTTTTGGTGTCTTCTCCCTTCCATTCCTCTTCTGTGCGAATAAACAGTAGAGGGAACTCCATACCTTTTGTTCTTTTTATTAAGAACCAAATTTAATTCTAAAATAATTACTCCACTTTCAAGTTCAAAGAGAGCTTCTGCACCAAATTCAACCTATATTCTACTGCGAGTGTTTGTTTAAACTAAGAAAGACATTACTGTTTGCAAGTATTTTTCATCATGAATGTGAGAGGGATAAAGTCGTGCTTCGGCACAAAGATGACTAGAGCATCAGTCTCTCGTATTTGGGGAGGTTCACCTCTCTGAGTCCCCATCTAATTCATCGTGCCATGGGATTCAAAGTCCTGAGGAACAGAGGTGTAAAGAAGTTCAAGTTAGTGAAAACTTAAAGGAAGACCTATGAGACACATGGAAAATGCTCTGCAGTACAATACGACCCAAGATAATAAAGTTGTCCCTTTTTTAAAGCCAGTATGACTTTGGCTTGGGATCGTACTGGCTCCGTACTCTGGTCAGGATAGATATTCCATGTGGGTATGCCTGTGAGCTTGTCAGTGTAAATGATGACAGCATTGTGGTTTATCCTTTCCTTTATTGTAATTCAGAAGCCATCTCTAATCGATGAAATGTGCCTTTATGGTGCAGTTATTTTCAAATACATCAACCACTGCTTTGTTGACCCTTGACTTCCTGGGCACGTTGGTCTCTGACCCAGAACTGATGAGTGAACCCTGCAGGGAAACCGAGAATTAGGACAATTGTGGTGGTGGGATCCGGGCTCAAACCGTTACCTACACAAAGGAACTTCCGTTTCAGTTGGACTCTTGCTTTTCTGAAAGCGGGTCATACATTCAGGGGGAATCCTGAAGGCAGAGCGTATCATCTCCCAGGATGAGACAGGCTGTAAGGATCCCAGAGACGTCTGGTTTGTTTTCCTTCATTTCCTTTTTTCTCCCGTGTCGTGACAAATGACTGTGGGGTTCTTGTCTAGAAGTCCCGTTTCTTTCGCTATAAATCCCGCGGAAGTGTGCCGTCAGTCTAAGGGAAGTGCCTGAATTGTAAACGTGCAGCTCAGTACATTGTCCTCAGGCGAGGGGCCCCGTTCAGAGAGCACGGCCTTCACCTGGAAGCCCGCCCTGCCCCCTGTGCAGTGTTACTCGTCCGTTCCTCAGCCCCCCCCCCCCCCGCAGGCAACCACTGTCCTGAGTAAAAGTCCGTGCCGTTTCAGAGCGGCAGCAGGTGCTCCTGGTAAGCCATGTTTTATTTGGTCTTTCTGCCAGAAACAATCTTCTCTCTCCACTTAAAAACGTTAAAAAGTTTTGTGCAAAGAAAGCGCAGACCTTGTTCAAGGAGTTTATCCAGCTCCGGTTTTCCCCATCATGTAGCGATTTAGAAATGAGGAATGTCATAGAAGAGAGTGTTCTTTCCCTCGCTTTGGGAATCAGTTCCTCAGGGGTTACCTTTTAAGAATGACAGAAATGAAGGGAAGTTACAGTTCAGTTCTTTTCCATTGTGTTTATCGTATTGCTTCTTATATAATTACTATTTTTTTTAGATTTATTAATGTTTGAGAGAGAGAGAGAGAGAACGGATAGGGGAGGGGCAGAGAGCCAGGGGGACAGAGGATCCAAGCTGACAGCAGTGAGCCTGATGCAGGGCTCAAACTCACAAACCCTGCGGTCATGACCTAAGCTGAAGTCAGACATTGAACTGACTGAACCATCCAGGTGCCCCAATTACTATTTTCTGAGGAGGGTATATAATCTCAAAAATTTAAATTTGTCCTGACAAATAATGCATGTTATTTTTTTAAATTAATTTGTTTATTTTGAAAGAGCATGTACACACACGTGCAGGCCAGAGTCAGAGAGAGGGAGAGAGAGAATCCCAATTAGGCTCCATGCTGTCAGCACAGAGCCTGACTCGGGGTTTGATCTCATGAACTGTGAGATCATGACCTGAGCTGAAATCGGGAGTCAGACGCTTAGCTGACTGAGCCACCCAGGCATCCCAATGCATGTTAGTTTTAAAATATCTTACGTTAGATACTTAAATGAAGGAAGTCTTCATCCTAATGACATTTTTGGACCAAAACACTGTGCTGCTTGCATGGTATTCTGGTCTTTATCAGGTAGCTTATATCTGCAATCAGGATTCTGGTTTTTTCCAAAGAATAGATCAATTTAGTCCTCTTGTTGAAACACTGGTGGCAGGGTTGTTTTGGGGAAGAATTTCATTTTTCATCAAAGACAAACTGAGATTTTTTTGTTTTGCAAGGAGAGGAAGAAGATTCACTTGGATTGTTAAATGATTTTCATTCTAGAAAAAGAGTGAACCTTCTGGAAATGCCAATAGAGTGCCATTTTTTCCTTTACTCTGGCTTTTTTTCTTGCCCTTTCCTTTGTTGGGCGTGGGAATAGAAATTAAAACAAGAAGGAGGAAAAAAAACATGGGTCAGAGTAGTAGATAGACCGGGCTTTAGGTTCCGAGTGCTACGCCGCACTCAGAGCCTGCCCACCTCACCCTCTTAACCTATTTCCTACATTTTTACTTATAAAAATGTAGTTGGTCAACCCTACCGAATAAGACTGCTGTCAGGAGTAAATGACAAGATCGTTTGGGTAAAAAGATAAAATAATAGTAGCTATCCTTTAGAATACTCTCTCTGCCAAGCACTACGGCCAGCGCTTTCTTTTAGATCATAATAAACCTCAGTTTAACAACACTTAGACCAGTTTGTCAAGGAAGAGATTCAGGCCCGGGAGAGTCTGAGTAATGTGTCTGAGGCTGAGTGGCTGGTAATTAGCAGAAGAAAGGAGCGAAGGAAGTTCAGACCACAAAGGCCATGCTTCTAACCCTGCCTGTCACCAGCTCCCCATTTCCTAGGTAGGTGGAGTGGTGCCAGGAGGGGTGACCATGGCCATGCAGCTCTGCTCACTGCCGGCGGGGACAGACGGGGCTGAAACTCTGCCTGAGGCGCCCTTGGCCGAGGAACGGTTCCATTTTCTTCTACAGAAAAGCACCGTGGTTCTGTGGGGCTGCGTCTGCCCAGAAGGCCACTTTTTTCTGCTTCTTTCCAAGGTGCTTCCTGGCCTACACATATGTGTAGAGTTCCCCACACTGTCTAGCTTAGGAGTGAAAGGTTAAAATTGTTACTACTATTTGTCACACCTGCCAGGAGTTCGGTCTGCCTTCCTTGCAGCATTTCCCACGTGCGGTCATTGAGCCGTTTGTTTATCAGAAACCGCTCTCACCGGTGCGTGCCTCTGTCTTCCGTTACTGTCTCCCGTCTTCCTGGTCTCTCCTGATTCCCCTCTTTCTTCCTGCCTTTGTGTCCCGCTCTGTGCAATTGTGTGTGACGCACGACCAGCTTTTCCACAGGTACAGTTGATTCCTCCGTTCCCAGGAATTTAAATTCAGGTTGCGCTGCATCCCATATGTTTAAGACCTGAAACAATTACAGATACTTCAGAACTCAGAACTCTATAAAATAAACGATTTATCATATCCAACTGCACGAGAGCCCCATCGGAGGTGGAGAACTGTGCTAGATCACAGATGGTGTATTTCATGGATTGTGATTTCACAAAAGAGTCCGTCTTCCCAATTTGCTTCTCTTCTGTTTCCCTCTTGTGAACCCTGTGGGTAGTCATCAGCCGCAATGAAAAAGTCCGACGCTCCGTCAGATAACGCGATAAAATACATTTGCCTGGTCTGCTGTTGGGCTTCCCTCTGAATTGACTCCTGAATTCCTTTGCTGTGCTGGAGGTGGGCGTCCGGTCCACGTCAGGTCACGGGCGAGGCGGACACGTGGACCCGTCTGTGGCTGTGGGAGGCGGCTGTCCGCCAGTGTGCCACCTCACGGGCTCTGGTTCACCGGCCTGTGCATGACAGCTGTTGCGCCTCACCCCCAAGGAGATCGAGGGGACACGTTTATAAGTCCAAGAAGTAAGAGAACTCGAGAAAACATTGTATGTGACACACCAAAGGCTAGAAATTAGAAAATAAAAGAACCGCTTCAAATCACCGAAGTGTCTGTTAAGCTGTTTCCTGCGGTTACACAGCCTGGGCCATCCCCGCCACGTGGCTTTGCGGGTTCTGCCTTTTATCACTTACGGAGTCATATTCTTACTTACTGAACAAAATGAGATTTTGAGATAGAGTCACGTACCTAGAGCGTACAACAGTAACTGTTCGAAAATGTACGAGTGGGTATAGATGCGCTCAGGGCCTGCGCGGGCACACCCACATTCCCTCTCTCTGTCCCTCTCCCCTGCCTCTTCTCCCCACCTCTGCCTCTGCCTCTCTTCCTCTTTCCCTCCTCCCTCTGTCCTCCTTCTCCCCTCTTCTCTCTCTGTCTCTCTCTCTCCCCTCTCTCTCTCTCTCACTCGGTCTGTCTCTGTCTTTCAGCTTCTTGCTGACAATGTCAGTGGTAATGTGGTGAATAAACATACCTAGAAAACTGCATTCTGATGTGGTCCGTGTCTACAGAACCTGGGCGTAGTTTTGATGTAAATAATTTAGCCTCTCTCTAGACCTCGGTTTCACATTCTGAAAACCAAGGACTGAAGTAAGTGTTTACTGTGGCTTTTGTTTTAGTTCTGAAAACTCTGTGCTATCCCTAATGGTTCCTCTAACTATTTCTCTTCCAAGGGAGTCAAACTTTCCTTTCCCCATATTGTTAAATATATAAACACACACACATATATACACACACATATATAAACAGAAATATTGATTTATAACATGAGTTTCAGGTGTATAGCATAATAATTCAATATTTATACATATTTTGAAATGATCACAATAAATCTAATGGCCGTCACTGTACATGGTTAGGAAATTATATTTCTTGTCCCAGAAACTTTTAGATTTACTCTCTGAGCAACTTGGAAACATACAGCACAGAACTACTCACCATAGTGTAGAATGCAGTCCGCATGCTGTGTGTTACGTCTCCGTGACTGACTTTATTGCTCTCCCTGTGTTTTAATACTTCCGGCACGTTTCTACCTGAAATCCTGTGCGTGAGCCGATTACATCTGCTAAACAGCTCTAAGAATTGATGAAGTCTAGTGTGGTTACTGCTAGCACCGACTTGCTGTTGAAGACTAAAAACACTTTAAAATTTTTATTTTTGATCTGTTACTCATATCTACGTGTATCAGGTTTTGGAACCTTGTGTTTATTATGTATTTCTGTAGACAGAATATCCAGCAATAAGTTCCTAAGGATATTTGTGGCCTAACATTGTGTCAGCATGGACTGCCTGATTATAAAGCTGCAAACCACAAAAACCGGAATACGCCGTTGGCAGCTCCTGGCGACTGAGCACCACGGATTTCCTGTGGAGGCTACTGTCGGTGCACGCACTTACCGTTTCAGATGCGTTCTCTAGAAAAACCCACTTTTCCCCACCAGTGTAAAAGTAGGGCCTATCTGAGTCTCCTACCGTTCCTGGCCACTTAGATTTCCTTCTTTTTAGCATGTTTTTCATGTTCACTGTACCAGTAATGCTAGGTTATTCAAGGGCAATCCTCTTTGAATGCTGAGAATATAGACCAATTGACAGTATCTAAAGCAAACATGGAGAATTTTCTCTGGGAAGAATTCAACATCAGCTTGACACTAATAATCATGAGTGTTGGGTAATGAGAGGCTGCAAGCCAGCGAAAAGTAATTCTGCAAACATACCTTTCTCGGGAACACG
Source organism: Helogale parvula (assembly GCA_004023845.1). Lineage (NCBI taxonomy): Eukaryota > Metazoa > Chordata > Mammalia > Carnivora > Herpestidae > Helogale > Helogale parvula. The sequence goes on along the minus strand of PJEM01000468.1, from coordinate 97,069 downwards.
TCAGCACTTAATAGCACAGCTTCTGTGACCAAGTAACCGCACAAAACGGTATTCCGGCATCCTAGCCTATGAGAGTAACATTGTTCTTTTGCTAACTTTAAATGTTCTCTTAAAGGAGATGATGTGGAACACTTACTTTAATTTTGCAACTTGACTTATTACACCAAAAAACACCCAAATTATAAAACTGAGAATCATCTGTGAAACAGAATGTTCACTTTCTTCACAGAGGCTGCCAAGTAGGTCAGTAGGAGCCTCAGTTGTTACTGCATGCGTATCCGGCTGAAAGGTGAGCTGTTTTGCTACACTTCGTAGAAAAGACTGGAAGGAAATACAGCAAAATGTTAGAATTCAGTTAGCTCTGCAGAGTGGCACTACTGAGGATTTTTATTTCCTATTTTGTTTTCTGATGGGTTTCTCATCTGCTTTTAAGAATAATGAGCTGTGCTCATTTAAAATACTAATTTTGTCTCTCTATTTTAATGTAAAGTAGATGAGCCTATAAAATATATTTTTCCTTTTGAGGAAAAGTATATTTTTGTGTTCAGTTGTTAGTAAACGGCATCAAATTTATCAGTTCATTTCTCCTTTGAATTAATATCTGTGTTTGGGCTAATTGGAAGTCTGTTATTCTCTGCTCTCCTTGGATTACAAGGACATAAAATTGCAAAAGAATTGATGATTGCATCTTAGTTTTTAAATATTACAGAACTAACTCACCTATTGAATTAAGAGGAACCACTAAGAGCTCAAAGACGCAGGTTTGGTTCGTGTAGAAGGTGACGTTGATCTCTTTAAAGACCGGGCAGTACATTCCTGGCGGTTTAATTGCTAAAGATCCGTATCCCTTCCTAGCGTTAGTAGGCTCGCCCCTCCTCTTTTTGTTACTCGGTACAAACTTCTGCAAAATAAAGTTAACACTAAATGTCACTTCATAATTGCAGTAATGATCACACAGCTGTGCTTTCCTCAGTTTATAACACATGTCAGCATCAGTGTAAGGGCTCAGCTTCATTTCCTGCAGACATTCTGCAGACTGCGTTCGTGGTGAGAAAGCGGGGTGTCCTGTTGGTCACTGCCGGGGCGCTCAGGCCAGAGTCGCAGCCTTCCAGCTCTCAGAAATGCAAGGCTCGGCGCTGCCATTGCCCATGACTCGGTCCTTTATTTATTTACTTGCTTACAGATTTTCTTACTCACTTCTCAGGTATTTTGGTTGGCTAGATTAAGGACCATTTTATTTATGAGTTGGTGAATTTTCAAGGAGGAACTCTTACACTTAAATGAACCTGTAAGAAGCCCGCAGAAAAGCAAATGCCTGCAGCGCTAATAATGAGAACTGACAAGGCGGTCCTGCTGGGTTTATTTATGACCTTCTGCCTTTGTTAGCTCTTGCGAGAAATTCCTTTCTAACCATAACAATATTGTTGGAGTTTGGCACCGTACAGCGAAACCCTACCGAGCCCCGAGGCCCACAAACTGGCACTCGTTCAGCTCGTAACAGATTGCTGGGCTTGGTGGAGTTGTACATTTTCTTCCTCTCCTCTTTTATTTAATTCATAGGTAGTTTTCACCAGTTTTTATATACATGGCCTTAATACATATGTGTGTGTGTGAAATATATATATATAGATAGATAGATAATCTCACTTTTATTCTCAGAGCCTGAATCCACTTTTTCCATAATACAATATCATACCTACTTAAGTGCTAAGGAAAATTCGGGAGAGGACAGGATCCTGGAAGGCAAGGAGCGACAGGTCTGTTCTGCACAAGGACGGACCGTGGGACGTCACAGCGCGTGCGCGAGCTGACGGGCTGTCCTGGCCCTCCTGACAATCTCATGTGGCCACCTGCTCTCAGAGTGAGCTCAGCGGGACAAATTCACCTCAGGTTCTGATTTCATAATACTCTGGTTCTTATTTCTACTCCTTTTGGGTGCGTTAAGAACCCGTGTATTCTAGCTTGTTTGCTTTCCTCCCCCATTCCCAAATGCAACAGGCAATTTAAAAACATCAATTCACAGAGCGAATTGTGTTTAACATGGTAATTTTCTTTGGAAGTAGAAGAAAATCAATAATGTTCAACGCATACCTCTTAAAGGAGACCCTTGCCAGGGGCGTTCCGTGTGGAGCTGTGTAGACCATGGGCGATGCACCCACCCTGAAGCAGCAGTTTTCAGCGTTTCCAGTGACTGGTCCTGCTTCTTCGGTGTTGCCAACAATGACAGAATAGCTACCCATGTACCCTGTAAGGTACTGGCAGACACACGAC